>VYXC01005557.1:243008-267947 GCA_013397175.1 Platysteira castanea | reverse complement strand
GGCATCGCCGGCGGGGGGTCCGGGCTCCCCTGGCATCGCCGTCCGGGGGTCCGGGCAGGCGGGGCAGGGTCTGGGGTGCGAGTCCGCGCGGTGAGAGAGGGTCCGGTGCTGTGTCTTTGCTGATGCAGAGTCCCATGGGGACTGCGCCTGGGTTGGCCTCTCACTGCCCAGGGGAGGCGAACCAGGATGGGCCCAGCTGTGTATCACAGCAAAACCACACGACTGCTCAGACCCTGGGCGTTCCAGAATCGCAGAGTGGTTGGGGCTGGAAGAGACTTTAAAGCCCATCTCCTTCCACCACGCTGCCATGGCAGGGACACCTTCCACTATGCCAGGTTGCTCCAAGCCATGTCCAACTCGGCCTTGAACAATTCCAGGGATGGGACAACCACAGTTCCTCTGGGCAGCCTGTGCCAGGGCCTCACCACCTTCCTGCTTTTATCCTTTGACAGAGCAGAGGGTTGTGCACACCCTGCACTGTGGATGATGCTGTATAATCATTAATAATAGATGGTTTTATTTGCATTATAGTAATTTCCAGCATCCTTATAGGAGAGCAGGGCTTGGCTTTGCAAGGGGCCAGGTATGGAATTCCTGCCAGAGAGGATATGTCTCTGGACCTGTTGATCACCAATGCAAGTGAGCTCATCAGAGACATCAAGATTGGAGGCAGCCTGGACTGCAGTGACCACACACCAGGGGAGTTCACAGCCCTGAGGGATGTGGGACAGGCAAAGATTGAAGTTAGGACCCTGGATTTTAGGAAAGCAAACTGCAAGGAGTTAGTCAATGGGATCCCCTAAGAAATTGCCCTTAGGGACAAAGGGGCAGAATGGAGTTAGCAGGTCTTTAAGGACTCTTTCCATAGAGTGCAAGAACTCTAAATCCACATGAGTAAGAAATCAGGAAAGGAAGACAAGACTGGCATGGCTGAGTGGAGACCTGCTGGTCAACTGGAAGGGCAAGAAGGAAATGGACAGGCAGTGGGAGCAGGGATCACAGAAAGAGGACAAATGGCAGTGGCTTTAAACTTTACAAGAACAGTTTAGATTAGATATTAGGAAGGAATTCTTCCCTGTGTGTATGGTAAGGCCCTGGCACAGGTTGCCCAGAGAAGCTGTGGCTTCCCCATCCCTGGCAGTGTCCAAGGCCAGGTTGGATGGGGCTTGGAACAACCTGAGATAGTGGAAGGGGTCCCTGCCCATGGCAGGGGAGTGGAACCAGATGGGCTTTAAAGTTCCTTCCACCCCAATCCAGTCTGTGATTCTGAGATTCTATATGTTTGAAGAGACCATCTGTATCCAGAGAAACCCTCAGGTGTTAAGACAGTAAAAAAGAATGGAAAAATGGAAAATTGTGCTGAACCCAGTCTGGCAAATGGAGAAGCCAAGGCATGGACCTGTGCATCATTGACAGATGAGCTTTGAAGACCCCATACCTCACTGGAGGGTGGAGGGGATGTTTCAGCACTCGGGCTGAGCACTGCAGACCAGGCAGATCTGAGCAGCCAGTGAGTGGAGCCAGGCTTTGCACAGAGAACAGCAAAAGGTAGAAGTGGAGGCAATGGAAAGAGGAACTCACCTCCAGCATGGAACAGGAGGGCAGTTTGGTGCTCTCTGTCGTTGGAGCCAAGGGTGTTTTCTGATTGTCCATGGGTCATTCCCAGCGGGGTCTGTGCTCCAGCCCCTCTTGTATAGCGGTTCCTGGGGCTGGTGTGTGTCACAGCACCCTCTGCTTCTGCTGCCACTGGCCCCCACAGCCTCCATCCTACTGCTCTCTGCAGCAGTTGGGGTTTCCAGCCAGCACAGCCCCCTTTCCTGGTACCACAGGCTCCATCCTGCCCAGTCCAACCCCACCCTGTGGTCTCAGCTCTGCCCTCAGATCACAGCAGGGATCCCCCGGCTTCCCCATCCCAAACCCTCTGGAAAGAGTGGCTGAACCACAGGGCTCACAGATCGCAACCCGCAGCCACGGGGCCCTTGGCAACAGGCAAACAAACATCTCGTCGCTGGCTTCGTCACCACGGCGTGACTCATGGTGAGGCCTATTTGGCCACTCAGCCTCTCCTGCCTGGGACAAACTGGGATGAAGCACTTTTTCATCACATTTTTCCTTTGATGTTTATCTGCTCATCTCCAGCCTCTACTGCCTTTTACGTCCAAACCCCATTAAGAAAACTCCCACTGCTCCTCTGCCCACCAGCCTGGGGATGCCGCAGGAGCAGCTCCAATGAGCAGCACAGGTGAGCCTTGGCCATGGGGCTGCTCTGGCTTTGCCCCATGCTGCCAGCCCCAGATTCCCCCCGCAAACCACAACCTGGGGTCTCCCTGAAGACATTCTGGGGCTCCAGGCCCTTCCCCGAAGCCAATATCCAGAGTTTTCCTCACGGGGCAGATTTGTTCACCCTGCTTTGGGAAAAGACTTCTACCTCCCAGCCTGGACGAGAGCAGCCTCAGAGTTAGAGGGCTGCTCTAACTGTGCAGGGGTGAGTCCCACACCCCGCTGCTGCACCATGCTCTGACTCTGGCTTTGTGCAACATCCTGCTCTAATTTCTACAACTGAACCCATTTTCATTTTCGCTTTTAATCTGAGGGATTCCCCCAGCGCTAGGGTTTTGTGCTATTTTGAGTGCAATCTTTTTTTTTTTAAATTTGGCTTTTTGTATCACTAAATGTGGTAAAGCCAACCAGCCCCATCGTGCTGCCCTCTACCTCAGTGGGAACACTGAGGGGGCCAGGAGGGAGAAGTGTAATGAACAGCAGGAAAACCTTCTGTCGCAGAAAGCTCTGTGGAGGGAGAAGAATGGAAGTGGCTGTGGACACACCTGTGTTTGCCTCACGATTTGCCTCATGCAGCTTTCCCTGCTGATGGAGTAGGGGCAGCAATGCTGCATCTCCAGGAAATACAGAGTGTGGAGAGGGGGAAAAGTGCTCAGCAGCCCCCACGGCCCATGCCCTGGGCTGGTGTCCATCAGTGCCTGGCAGTGCAGGTTCCCTCCCCAGAGGCTGAGATCTGGCTGCTCTGAGCAGCTCTTCCACTGCAGAGGAGCCAGGGGATGCTCAACATGCTGAGTGCATAGGGAGCATGAGCCTTGGGATAGGGAGAGAATTCCCTGAGAGAATGGCTGGAGCTGTGCCAGGGAAGGGTTAGGCTGGATATCAGGGAGAGGTTCTTTCCCCAGATGGTGCTGGGCACTGCCCAGGCTCCCCAGCGAATGGGCACAGGCCCGAGGCTGACAGAGCTCCAGGAGTGTTTGGACACTGCTCCCAGGGATGCACAGGGTGGGATTGTTGGGGTGTCCTGTACAGGGCCAGGAGTTGGACTCATGATCCTTGTGGGTCCCTTCCAATTCAGGATATTCCATAGTTCTATGGTTTTTCCCATGGAATCCTGTTCTCTGAGCTTGTTAATACTGCTCGGAGTTGCCTTCGCAGCAGCAAATGTGGCAGACTTGGAAGGAAAGAATGGAAGAATGGAGATTTCCATGTCCCTGTCATTCTGAGCTGAAATAAGCTAACACCATATTTTACATGAGAAAATATCTGGGATGTTTCTGGCAGGATGTGCTGACACTGAAGCGTTCACGGCTATTGGATCCAAGGTGGCCAAAGGACAAACAGGGATAAGATGCTGGGTTTGGAGGAGAAGTGAGTTTATAGAACATCTCCGGTGTAAGAAGACCTCAAGACGCTGACAGCTGGATTTGCTGTGGCTTGATTTGCTTCTGCCAGTGTGGCATGGTCCTTCTGCTCTGCTTCCAGGTGGTCATGGACATCGAGAGACATGGCCCCTTCCCTGAGGAGCTGCCAGGACAGAGAAGGTGGCACCACCTGAGGAACCGGAACAGCATGAAGACTGCTGGGGAGATGGGACGCTGTTTGGAAACATGGAGTGTGTCTGCTCTGTCCCCTCTGCACCAAGGATCCCAGGAGGGACATGCCAAGGCCTCTCCCCCTTTCTGCCTTTTAAAGGCAGTGAAAAGGGATGTGAATATCTGCACAGCCAGTGTGGAGCTCCAGGTGTTTGTCCCAGCTCACGTGCCTTGTCCTTGTCCCCATCCCTTCTGCAGGGCAGCAGGAATGAGAGAGCCAGGCCTGGGGGCTGCTCTCCACTACAGCCCCCAGGCAAAGGTGAGCTGTAATCCCTGCAGCTGGAGCAGAGGGGCAGAACTGGACATTGTGCACATAGGCAAAGTGTAGAAGTGGAAGATGTCACTCTAGAGATGGGAATAGTTCATCCTGAAGCTGATCCTGGAGATTATTTTTCTTGTGGGATCCTTAAAGCCCCAAGCAGTGGAGACCCTTGAGCACGTGGATGTTTTGCCGCAGGAGCAGCAGCAGCCCTGGGCTGCAGGTTCTCACATCAGAAGATGCCCGTCCGAGGGCTTCCCTGGGATAGAGTGACGGTGCCGGGAGCCCTGCCAACCAGGGTACTTGGGCCCTCAGGCCAGATTTGGGGCTAGGCTGGCATCCTGGAGGATGCTGGGCAAGTTCAGCAGGGCTGTGGTGAGCCCTGGAGGCAGGATAGCTTTTATTCACCTTCAGCATGGCACTAGGGAGGGCCAAGCCCTGCCAATGGCCTGGCTCCTCTCCAGCTCCATTCTGCACAAACATCCCCTCGGCACCTCCACTGCCCTGCAAGGAAACTGGTGAGCTGCCGCCCCGCTGACAGCCGGGGATTCCTCTGGCCCGGGACGAGGGCAGGCAGATCCGCATCCTGTCCGTGGTGCCGGCTGCCAGACCTGCTGGGGCTCGGCGGCTCCGGGGTTCTGCCAGCCAGGGTGAGCTGGCACCGACTGTGGAGGAAAACCTCCACCGCCCTGCGAACCACATCCCTGTCCTGGCATCCCTAGCCGTGCCACAGGCTGGAGCGGCAATGCCACGGGACTGGCTGGGGAGCTCCAGAGGGGTTCCCAGCCCCCACGTTGACCAGCTCATCCCTACCTGGGAGTATCCCAAGGGACATCCCAGCCCTGCCTGGCAATTTCCTAAGGGACATGCCTGCTTTAGACCTTTTCTAGCACAAACGGTGAGAGTGGGCAGCAATCACCGCAGGCAGCTCTGCTGGTTTATTTGTGAAGCCCCCGGTCCCTGCTCTGCCTCGGAGAGCACCCACTGCTGCAGATCCCCAGCTCTCTCCATGGCTGAGATGATTCTGCTGCTGCAGTGTGGGAAGCAAAGACTAATTTCCAGCTGTGCTGAGGTTCTCCTAATTTGCCCCAGGTGTCTGGGCAAAGCGCAAAGGGATTTTTTAACTCCTTTGAGTCCCCTCTCAGGACTGATGGGGGTGAGCCAGGGTCCTGCCAGTCACTGTGGGTTTGGGGGCTGTTCCAAGGTGGCATTTAATGAGGCACATCCTGGGTTGGTATCTGTGTGTGTGAGCCCCCATCCCTCTGCCCCATGCTGGTCTGGTCTGGTGCCAGCCCATTGTCTTTTGGCTTTTCCTGCAGGCGCCAAGCTCACTGCTTTGGGAAAACCAGGCATGAGAATGTGAGTGTGACCCCAACCCTGCAGTGCATGGGGCTGTGGGGAGCAGGAAACAGGCTGGTTTGGGACCTTATATTCAGAAACACTTCTTTCAGTGAAATGGGATATTTTGAGCAGATGTTTGTGTGGTCTACTGACTTTATGGAAAATAGGCTGATCCTGCTCAATAGAAGGATCAGCAAAGCTGGAAAAGGGGTAGGAGGGCTCAGCATCTCATCCCTGGTCCCCCATGTACTTAACCCATGAACTGAGTAACGGAGCCACAAGCAACACGGCACCAGAACAGCTTTTCCTTTAAAGCCCTCCCCTTGGGAGGGCTCATGGGAAGCCATGAGATGCAGTTTCCATTGGGTCACCTCTTGCCGCTTGGCAGTCTGACCGCAGCACTCGTGCTCGGGGTTTGGGAGGCTCTGGGAGAGTTTGGAGCAGGCTGCACACCCCAGAGTTCACTCCCCTCTGTCTGGCACTGAGGGTGGGCTTCTGTCTCTGCTACTGCCCCCATTGGTCCCTGAACCCATGGATCCTTGCTATCTTCTAAAGAATATTCAGACACTGGATTATGGGGATGGTTCTTCTCCTGAAAGTGAAGCATGGGAGTGCAGGGGGACATGGGTGTCTCCACAGTGGTTGCTGTGGGATCACATCTGCCTCAGCACATGCAGACAGAGCTGTCCCCATCTCAGCATCTCCAGCAGAGCAGAGGTGACTTGTTCCAGCATCCCCAAGGGATACACCAGGGACCCTGTGAGCCTGAGCCTGCACCTGCAGGACCTCATCTTCCCATTGGGTCTGTCTGTCTGTCCACCTGCTCTGCTTGGCTTGGTCATGGGGCAGTTTGCTGGTGCTGGTGGTTCTCAGACTGCCCTGGGTGGAGGGGCAGGATCCATGCCAGGGAGGCTTGGCGGCTGCTCTCCTTCCCACTGCTGGATAACAGAGCAGAACCACCAGCGCAGCCCCGGCTGCTGCACGCTGCCAGTTCCAGCTCCTCGATAAATACAACTGGTAAATCTATTAATTTTACAGCTCTAATTGATGTATTGCTGTAATTACCTTTTATAACAAGGCAATTAAACCCTATTAAAGATTATTAGCTAATTAGAACTCCTCTATGCACACACCCCAACCCCCTTATGTGCACAGATTGTTGGATCGGGGGAACTGGAAGCCCATTGCAGCTGGGTCTTGAGGTCAGCATGATGCACGGCGTGATGTGATGGGTCAGGATGCTGGATGGGGAGATCATGGAATCACAGACTCATTTGGATTGGAAGGGACCTTAAAGCTCATCTCGTTCTACCCCCTGCCATGGGCAGAGACACCTTCCACTGTCCCAGGTTGTTCCAAGCCCTGTCCACCCTGGCCTTGGACACTTCCAGGGATGGGGCAGCCACAGCTTCTCTAGGCACCCTGTGCTGATGCCTCACCACACTCACAGGGAACTATTTCTTCCTGACATCTCATCTAAACCTTCTCGTTTTCAGTTTAAAGCCATTCACCCTTCTCCATGTCCCGTTCCTGCCTGTATCACCATCTGTCTCTTCACACTTGGGCGTGTCACCTGGCCAGGGCTGTGAGGCATCGGGACTGCTGCATGCACCCAACCCAGCAATTTTCAGCTTTCTGGGATCAGATGGGGAAAAATTTTGAGGCTAGGATCTTCTCCTCCTGGTAGTGAGGTGGGTGGAGGTGTAGGGCTAAGGATGCTATGTCTTCTTGGCCAGAAGAATGGGTTTAAAAGAGAAAAGCCCTGCTTGGAGATGGGGTGTGTCTGCCCTGGAAAGGAAAAGTGGCCCCATGCTGGGAGCAGGATCGAGAGGAGTACATTGGCTGGGGAGAGAACTTGGAAGGTGTCTGGGGGACTGGGGTAGCTCAGTCCTGGGTTGCTCTGCACCTGCGAAAGCGGGTGCCAAAAGCTGTGCAGTCTAGGAAGTGAACCCCAGGGTCCTTGAGACGAGCCTAGAACACCTGTAAGCCATCAGAAAAGCAGCCCACAAGGGTTCCCCCAGGGACACTGCCTGACCCCATGGCTCATCCCCTTCCTGCACCCCTCCATGTGGAGCAGCCAGGGAGCGGGGGTCCCTGGAGTTGCAGCTCCTCTTGTCACTCCCAAATCCAGCTTCATCACTGCCCATGTCATTTGTACCACGATGTTTACAGGCACCAAAACTGGGCTGGTTTTGGAAGTTAAAGAGCTGGAAGTGCGTTGAAATTCCAGGGACGTGGCTGCTTTCTGCCTTCTGAGTCACGAGAGTAAGATGCAGCCTCTGCTGAGAGCCTCTCCTCAAGCCCCAGCCTCCTGTCTGTCCCTTGCCCCTCACCTGTCCATTACTCTGCTGCAGCGTTCTGCACCCCGGGTTCCCTCGGTGCCCACAGAACCCGGAGAAATCCACGTCAGTGGGGTGAAGCACAGCACCGTGCCTGTGCCAGAGCTGTGGAGCGCAGCCAGTCCTGCTCATCTGGTTTGTGTTAAGCCCTCCTGCCTTGCACAAGTGCTGAGCACCTCTTTGCCAGGCCCAGTGACCAGCTCAGGGCTGTGCCGACGGTGGGGTCCCCGTCCCCGTGTTGGGCTGGGATGCTCCCGGCCCTGGGGGCTGGTGGAGCAGCATGGGGCTGTCGGTGTCCAGGAGAAGGGGTTTGCAGAGGCGCAGGGTGGGGCAGCACTGTCCACCCTGTCCCGGGGGAGCTGCGTGTGGAGCAACTACTGCAAAGGAGCTGCAGTCTGACCCTCCCGGGGGGCTCTTCGCTCCGGGCTGCCAACAACCCCTGCGGGCTCCAGAGCAAGCGCGCTCCAGGCCCAGGCTGTGCCAGTGACCCTTAGCTGTGATTTCCAGCTGTTGCCCAAGCTGGTCCCTCCTTGCCTTTACCCTGGATGTTGTTTCCCACGTTAAGGCAAGGAAGCTTTAGCCCCGCTGCTCGTGTCCCGGGGAACGCTCTGGGCCCTGGCAGGCACCTCCTGCTGAGGGAGCACCCTCAGGCCACAGACCCTTTCGCTTTCCCCGCCACCCCGGGTTAGGTTTAAAACAAAACAGCGCTGCGCGGGGCGGGCGGCCCGGCGTCCCACAGTGCTGCGCGGCCCGGGGCCGCCCCCTCTGCCGCGGGGCCTGCGGGGCCTGCGGGCCGTGGCTCGCCCTGGGGCCCGCGGGGCCGAGCCCACCGTCCCTGGCTGTGCCCCGCCTCATAACCGGGCCCACCGTCCCTGGCTGTGCCCCGCCTCATAACCGGGCCCGCCGTCCCTGGCTGTGACCCGCCTCACGGCCCGGCCACAGCGCCGTGCGTGCTCTCGCCCGCCTTGGTGTGTGACACGCATGGGGGTCCCCCCACCAGGGAAGGGGCTGCGCGCATAGGAGGACAAAGGAAAGGTGTGGGGGAGGAAAGACAGCCCGGGACAGGCAAGGCGGCAGGAAAGGAGGAATTTGTGTGGGACCGAACAAAGGAGTGTGGTGAAGGAGCACAGACCCCCGCGGAGATGCAGGGAGAGCAGTGCTGGGTGGGTGGTGGCACAGTAAGCCCCTGCCTGCAGCTCTCAGGGGGGGTCCCAGGGTGGGGAAGGGGCTGTGGCGGGGGAAGGAGGGGACACCGCAGCCCCTCTCCGCGGCAGTGCCAGCAGGACCGTGCCCAGCTGACACCCCCTCTCCCCCCTTTCCCCCCCTTTCCCTTCGCGTCTCTGACGTGGCGCTGGGGCAGATTCCCGGCACGGAACTGTTGCTTTTTGAAAGTTTGACCCTGGATTGTTGCCGCGGTCCCTTTCTTCCCTGCTACCGTTCAACGGCAGCCGGGACTGAGCGGCTGCCAGCGGGTTAATCACTGACGGAGGGGCGCACACGCGTGTCCCGTGTGTGCTCTGCCTGTTTGCGTGTGTTGCTCCGTTGCTGTGTGAGTCATTCTCAGCCTGCCTGGGGCTCTGCTGCGCTCCCTGAGCTGGGGAGCAAATCGAGCTTGGATAGCAGCACGGGCAGGAGGAGGCGGGCGGCCGTGGCTCGGGAGGCGGGTCGGGTTGGCTGTGCCCTTGACCTTGGACCCCTCTGTTCTCGGGCAATGGTTGGGGGAGGTTGTGCTTTAGGGTGCTCCGGCTCTCACCAGTGTCCCCAGCTGCGAGGTGCAGCTGCCTTTCCAGCTTTCCTTGCCGCAGAGCTCCAACTTTCCAAGCAGGAGCTTACAAGGAGGAAGCTGGAGCCTCCAGGACCCCCCGCCCACCCCTCATTTCTAGGGTGTAAGAGGGTTGCTTTTCCATTCCCATTGTCATTTTATTCCCGTTTCTCACACACGGGAGGGCTTGGCTCCACAGCACAACGCAGGGAGGCGGATGAAGTCCCAGGAGGGGACAGCCTCTCTGTGGTAGCACTGGGAGTGCCTGGAAGCATTTGGTAGATCTGGAAATCACGAGCTGCCCGAGTCTTTGCAGCGGTTCGAGGGAGACAGAACACCCCGCACCCGCTGGGAGGACTGGGAATCACCCCTGCTGGGAGCTGGCGGTACTGGAAGGGTGGTTGAGTGGGACTGGGAGAGGCTGGAAGTGGGAGGCAGGAGAACAGGAAACAGTTAGTGCAGGGCGTTGGGGTGTGGGCTCAACTGGTGCTCCGAATTTGGGGAGTTACAAACTGCCAGATGGGGAGCTGGGAGATGGGGACAACCAGTGCTCAGAGAACTGGGCAAAACTAGTGCAGGGAAGTGGGTAGGTGGGTGGGGGCATTCTTGGGTGCCCCAGAGCTCCGTGTGTGGGATGACTCAGGATTCAGGGGAACCCAGAGCACGGTGTTTTGGGTGTCCTGGGACTGTACTTGGGTCCCTGCACCCCAGAGTTTCAGGTACTCCAGGGTCCTGTGCAGCCTGTGCCTCCTGCATTCACGATGTGCCAGGACTGCCCACACCCTGGGGTCAGCTGCTGACAGCAATGTCCTGGAGGTGCTCAGCCCAAGGGGTCCTGGGGGTGCCTGGCTGCATTCCCTTACTGCAGCCCCTCTCAGGGTGCACTTTACCTTGGCCAAGTCCCCTCAGTCTGCAGTCCAGCCTCTGTCGGGGGAATCGCCCTAGAAAAGGGTGTGGAAGGGGGTTACCCCGGATTGCGCCCCCAGAGACGCCCTCCCAAGGCCCCTTTACCCAGGGATGCCTTCCCAGCCTTTCCTAAGGAAGGGCTGGGTCTGATGCGAGTTGTCTCCACCCGGGGTTTTGGATAACTCCACCCACCGCCGCCTCGCAGCTCCTCCTCCCAGTGAACAGCCCAGCTGGGATATAAGCCAGTCACTCAGACAGCAGGAGCTGCCGCGACAGCTGGGCGGGTGGCGTGGGACATCGCGCCGTGACCTGTGCCGTGTCCTTCGCCTCAACGCCGGACCCCATGGCGACGCCTTCGCAGAAAAGGAGCACCCGCAGCGGGGCTTCGGGGACCCCCTTGTCCCCCACACGCATCACCCGCCTGCAGGAGAAGGAGGACCTGCAGGAGCTCAATGACCGCTTGGCCGTCTACATCGACAAGGTGCGCTCGCTGGAGCTGGAGAACGCCGGCCTGCGGCTCCGCATCACGGAGTCCGAGGAGGTGGTGAGCCGCGAGGTCTCGGGCATCAAGGCTGCCTACGAGTCGGAGCTGGCGGATGCCCGCAAGACCTTGGATTCAGTGGCCAAGGAGAGAGCCCGGCTGCAGCTAGAGCTCAGTAAAGTCCGGGAGGAGCACAAGGAGCTGAAAGCCCGGTGAGTGCCCTGGGGATGGGGGAGACCGCAGCGGGACGGGTGCTGTCGTCATGCTTGGCAGGGAGCCGGGAGGGAACAAGGAGCGACCTGGAGGAGGCAGGGAGAGGAAAAATCCGTGGCCTGGCCAGGGCAGGAGTGTCTGTGGTAGGGACTGAGAGAGGAGAGAAGCTCTCTCGTCATTCCCACTCTCCCTCCAAGCGCCATCTTTGGCCGGGATGCCCTTGGAGAGGGGATTTGGGAGCAGAGCTGGGGACGCTTGGGGCTGGGGCTGAGCAGACATGCCCTGGGCCCCCGGAGGGTCCGTGTTATGCGGGGCGCAAGCGCCAGGCTGGCGGCCCCTCTGCCTTCGTCATGCTGGAGCTATTCCTAAACACGCTCCGGCACAGCCCGGGAAGCGGTGCCAGCCAGCTGGCTCTGTCCTGCCTACAGATTTCGCTTGCTCGTCCTATTTTCCTTTGCTGTCTTTGGCACCGATTAAAGAACCTGCTCCAGGTTTTGTTTGCCTTAACCCTCCCTATGCCGAGCTGCTCTTACTCCGTGGGGTCCCTGGCTTCGGGGGAAGCAGTGTGCGGGCAGCACCCATGTCCCCCTCCCACCAGCTGTCACTGGGTGATGTGCTCCCTGTCCCCATTGAGGCACGAATCCCTCCAGCCGCTTCCCATCGGGTTCATTTCTTTCCCTCCCTGCCATCAGAAATGCCCCCCTCGTGGACCCCTCCCTGCTGCCACTGGGTACCTCTGCCCTCCTCAGGGCTGTCACCGGTTACCAGCGCAGGTCCCCTGAGGACACGGGGCTCCCTGGCCAATGTCACTGCTGGCCAAGCAGGGGCTGGCACTGGGCTTTCCCCGGGCTGTGCCAGCCCGTGCAGCGTCGGGACGTGTCCCTGTAGCACTCAGTTCGCCGAATCCCGCTCCACGGAAGGAGCGAGCGGATCCCTCTCCGTCATCAACTTTGGCTCGCAGCCGGATCCGGGCTGGGCAGTGGCGGGACAACCCCCTCTTCCTCCATTTGATCTTTTGCCTCTTATTCTGGACGCCTCGTTTTGAGCCTGTACCAAATGAGGCTAAAATTAACTTCCTTGGTAGATGCCATAAATATTCTACCTGGGAGGGAGGGAGGGAGTGTGCTGCCTGTTCAGCCGTCTCCGAAAGCCATGTGGGGTTATATTTAGCTTTCTATTTCCCGTGCGCTGCTGCTGCTCTGTCCTCGGATAAGGCGGTTTGCTGCTCGCCGGATCCCTGCTCCCAGATCCCAAGGATCCGGATGCTGGTGAGAGGAGGAGCTGAGCTGTCTAAAGGCTTTTTCTGCGTTATGCAAACCCAGAACTATCTCGGCCGCGATCTTTCGAGGGCTGGAAAAAATGCCCGGCCCGCAGCCGTGGCTGGAGGGGAGCTGGGAGCTGGCTGCGCTGTGGAGCTGGCCGTGTGGAAAACGGATGTGGAATTTTTCCCTGCGATGGGCTGCGCTCCGGGAGCTTCTGTGCTTGTTCCTGGGCGCTGACAATTCCCCTGAAAAAGTGCTGTAACTCGCGGGGGTTCCCAAAGAGCAGCTTGTGGTTGGGAGATGGGTTTCGGCGGGTTTTGGAGAGCAGTTGGTGCGCGGGGCTCTGGAGGACCGAGCTGTTTCTGTGTTTAGTCATCTCTGAGTCACGGTCGGTGAGATGGAAGAGCGGAGATGCGGGGGAAGCCGGTGCTGTTCATTCCTGCCTCTAGCGTGTCCCTTCTTCCTAGGGCGCAGTATGAGGGCTGTTCTCCAACCCCCAAAACCCTTGCAAGGAGGCTGCAGCTCATCTTGTGTCCCTGAAGGCCTGCTCGATGTGGCAGGGCTGCTGAGAGAGGAGCACAATCAGCTGCTGAGCTGCGATGCTGCTCCTTGGGCTCAGTTTGACTGGGGTGTCCTGAATCTTTGAGGCATGAGGGAATGGGGCAGCCACGAGCCCAACCCTGCGGAGGGGTCAGAACTGTTGATGGAATCAGGAAGGACCTGTTCAGACGTTGTTCTGCTCCCTGCCGTCCAGCTGGGCAGGGATGTGCCTGCTCTGCCGGCTCTCCCCGCCCACCCTGAGCCCTTGGGTCAGCACCTGGTCTGGGGCCACTTCACTGTCCTTCACACAGTGACACTTTGGCTAATAAGTAACTGGCAGCCCTCTGCACCCCTCGCTGTGCCCGTCAGCCCTGGGGAAGCGTCGGGTATCTCCCGCAGGGCAGACGCCCTGGGCCGCGTTATCAGCACCCACAGCATCGCCACTGCCCGATGGAGGGGTTGTCTCACCAGCACAGAGGGAGGGTGGGGGGCCAGGATGCCAGGGCATGACGTGTCTGGATGTGACACAGTCCCGGGTGCTGGATGCCCTGTCTGGAGTGGGGAAAGAGATGCTGACTGGAGGGGGTCAGGGTGTGCGAACAGGAGACCAGTCTAACCAGTACCAACACACGAGTGCAAGAGCTGCATGGGTGGAGGAGGGTCTGAGCAGAGCTGAGCTGCCTGCCCTCTCTCTCTTACCACCCCTCTGTCCCTGGCCAACTGCTGTTCCCTTTGGGCAAGTTCCCAGTGGGATCCTCCCACTGCCTGTTTGGCTGCTTCCAGTGGTGATCCAGGAGGGGTTTCCCGAAGTGCCCACCTGGCTTTTTGCACAGGGACCCTCAGCCCTGTGCAGCCTGATACGGGTTGTGCCCTGGGACAAGGGACCCCTCTGGGCAATTCTGCCTGTCCCAGTGCCACATGTGTCCCCAGCTCTGGATGGCCTCTGGCTATGCTTTAGCCACGCTTCAGGCAAAGCAGAGGGTGTGGTGAGGGTGGCTGGTGACTCAGGGGCGCTGGCAACACCGGCATGATCCCCTCCCAGGCCATGGGTAGAGATAGGACTAGTCTGAAATGCCCCTGTTCCTGGTGTCCTCAGGCTTCAGTCCCCCTCCTTGGAGGACACCTGAATTGCAGCATGGCACCAGAGGTTGGAGAGATGCTCTGTGCTTGGTCCTGCCCATTGCCCCCTCTCCTTAAGCTGGCTTCTGACTCACAGGGTGAACAGGAGCCACAGCCCTTGCCTTGCTCCGTGAGAATTCATCCCATCCTGCAAGTGGGAGACATTTGTCAGTGCAAGGCCCAGTCTGGAGGCACAGGGGTGTAGAATACAGCCCTTGGGTGCCTTCAGTCCCAGGAGAGGCTCCCTGAGGAATTCAGTGCCTGCTCCATGGGCGAGGAGTGGCCATGTGGTGCCCATGCAGTGGCCAGCTCCCTTCTCCAAGACAGGAACCAGTGCTTGTTATCACCGCTGATGAGCGATGCCTTCCTGACTTGCAGCCCCTAACCTGATTAAGCCAGTGCCTTGGCAGCGCCTCTTCCTCCCGGGGCCCAGATCTCATCCCTGGCCCTAATGAGAACAAATCTCCTATTTCCCAAACGTTGTTGTGGAGGGAGGAAGCTCATCCAAGGGCAGAGCAAGGGAGGCAGCAGTGGGGTGCCAGGAGGTGAACCCCACAACCCTTCCCCAGCCCAGGGGAGTTTTGCCCCATGCTTTGTTCAGCAATGACCCTCCAGGCAGGAGCAGGTAAAACAAAACCTGTTTAGTTGAAAAAAAGGGAGGAAAAATAATTAAGGCTCAGTGCTGCTAGGGAGGCCAGGCAGTTCCTTCAGCAGCGATGGGCTTGTGCTGGAACATTTTGCGTGGGGTGAAACTTCAGGCTCCTGAGCTGCTCCCCCATCTGCCTCATGGAATCCCTGCCAGGGAGGGAATGCTTTGGCTGGGAGGAGGCTTTGCCCTTTCGGAGCAAACAAAGAGCAGCTTGTGCAGCTGGGGATACTTTGGGGGAGTCGGCAACACAGAGCTGGGCTGGTCCAGACCCCCGTGGCCCTGAATCTCCAGCCCTGCAGCCACATTGGTTGTCCCTTGGCATCTGCAGCCAGCAGCTCGGGACAGCGGGGCATGCCGGCCCTCCTGGCACGCTGCAGGGCTGGAGGGCTCCGTGGCAAAACGTTTTTTCGAAGCGAAGGTTTTCATTAGCTGTTCTCAGTGGAGAGGAATTCTTGCCTGTGCAAACATCCATCCCCTCTTTTTCCAAGAAAAATTGTGGCAGAGAAACATGCTCCAGCACTTTTGGTTTGTGACCTCACTCCCATTGCTGTGTTTGCCATTGTCTTCCAGCCACGGCTCATCCCCTCACCTTTCCCAGGGATGAGGGGAGTAAGAGGAAATCCTGTTGCCTTATATATATTTATGATTATAAGATCCACTCTGGTAAATTAAGGACCTTGTCCTTGGAGCTGAGGATTAAAGAGAAGTGATTGCAAAGAGAATCAGGGCTGCGTTTGGTGTGGGAAGGGATCCATCTCTAACAGCTCGTCCCAGCCTGCCCCAGTCCCACATGCTGCCACAAGTGTTTTTCAGCCTTGCACGTGTCACTTCGCTTGTCTGAATCCCATCCACACTCAAACTCTGGAGCCCAGAGGATGTGGAGTTGTTCTCAGTGTTGTGTTCAGGGATACAGACAGAAAGGGTGGCACAGCCAGGCTGGGGCATGTGAGGCAGCTGAATTTGTGCCCTTTGGGAGGTGCAGTTTCCTTTCGTGCTGCTGGCAACCAGGGAAGAACTCACCAGAGTTCTCCCTCTGGTCCTGGCCAAATTTAGTGCTGGCATGGAGGATTCCCCAGGAAGTGTCAGCCCAGTGGGTTCCAGATGAGCTGGGAATCACCTTCCACTGTCCCACCACTGGCTGCATTACCTGTTTCGCCATCCTGCTCTTTGCGAGCCTGTTTGTTGAGCCTGTTACTTTGTGACCAGCTCAGCGTGTTCCCAAACAGCTGAGGCTGGTGCCGTGTAAAACATGTCTCTGTCGACAGCTGCCATCAGACAGCATGGTGTCAGGGCCGGGTGCCCACCTGCCTCTGCTCCCTTCCCCTCCCTGCCCAGGGCTGAATATCCCCAGTGTGAAGCTGAACAACTGTGGGTGCTGGCGTAGCCCCTCAGCCCCACCTGGTGCAGTGGCAGCTGCAGCCCTGACTGCAGAGACATTCGTGTGACAGCCAGGCTCTCCGCCACCCAGGAGAAGCCCTATCCTTGCAGGGATAGGGCAGCCACAGCTTCTCTGAGCAAGCTGTGCCAGGGCCTCACCACCCTCATGGGGAAGAGTTTCTTCCTAATACCTAGTCTAAATCTGCCGTCTTGCTTTAAAGGCGTTCTGCTTTGCCCTGTCGCTCCACGTCCTTGATAAAAGTATAATAAAATATAGACATTTTTCCTTGTTCCTGTATGTGAAGGATGCCGCAGCGTGTCCATGAACCATGGTGTGATCCAGGGCTGTGGGTGTTGGGGAAAGCCAAAGGGTGTGGAAATTGGTTAATGAAGTGCTTTGAACTCAGCCCACAGAGATACCACAAACCCCAGCTAGGGTTGGGACACCTCTCAGTTCCTGGTGAGGCTGAGTCAACATTTCACATTCTCTATCATAAACCAATTACCTTTTCCCAATCAAGGTGAAGGTGCCCTTGGCTTGGGGTGTCCTCCAAGCTGCAGCCAATGCCCTATTTCTGCCTTCCGTGGTTAGTAGAGCTAGGAATTGCAACAGCAGCAGGGACAAAGTTCCCCAGCACCCAGGGTGCAGGGTGGGTGCTGCCCTGCCTGTACTGTTCCTTCTTTAATTATGGGTTGCACCACTGCAGGCGTTGGCACCGTGTCCCTGTGGAGAGGTGGTGGAGCCAGGGTAGAAGCAAACATGGGCTCTCCTGAAGCTGTTGAATTTTTGTGTCGGGGCTGTGAGTGGCTCAAAAGCACCTCTGTAGGAGCAAGGTTCTGATAGCAGAGGTCTCTCCTCCCTCTTGCACAAAAGCCATCTCCAGCCACTTGCTCTGGCTGCTGCTTTCCACACCCGTGTCCTCCTGCCATCCATTCCAGTGCCGCCATCCTGGTCAGGCAGAGCTTGGCGTCTCCAGGCTGCAGTGCTCAGCTGGAGCTCAGAACTTCCAGTTTGTTGGGGTTTATATTTATTAACAGCTTAAGGACACAGTTTCTCCCTAAAACCCCATCTGAGTCACATGAGCCCAAACAAACATCCAGGCTCTTGGTGTGGATATGTAACGTGGGAGCCCAAAGAAAACTTGCCCCCAGCGCCCATGGGCACTGAGGGGTGGCCAGCTGCCCCAGCGCAGCTCCCAGTCCCCCCTGTGAGGAGCCGCGTCCCCCTCTCGCTGCAGTGCGGTGGGCTCGCCGTGGCTGCGGAAGGGCTCTGGGTGAGCCCTGGAGCAGGGGGATGAGTCACGCTCAGCCGTGCGGCTCTGGGCTGGAGCAGGGTGCGGCACCGCGGGGGGGGCCCGGCGGTCCCGCTCTGCCCCTTCCTGCCCGGCGTGCCGGCGGAGAACCCACCCAGCGTCCGTGGGGCACGGGGGTGCTCCCCGCGGGGCACCGGGCTGCGCTGGGAGAAATTGGGCGAGTTTTCTAAGTCGACCCTCCATGCTGTGGGCTTCAGGGGAGAAGGGGAGCGCTGAGGAGAGCAGCCCCACTCCTGGGCATCGTCCTTTGCTGTTTGGGTGGCTGCCAGGCCCCCATTTCAGGGCAGAGACGCTGCTTTGTGCAACCCAGCCTCAGCTCTGCAGTCCCAGTGCAAAAAGCCACTGGACTGGGGTTTGCCTGGTGGTGTGTTGCGGGCATGTGAGGCTGAGCAGGAGGGAGGTGGTGGGGAGGCTGAAGCGTCTCAAGGTGGTCCTGTCCACAGGCAGTTCGGTGCAAGCAGCAATTGGGGCTAAATTGTGCTTTCTAGGGATGCCACAACCGCAGTCCTCGCTCTGGGGAAGTGCTTATTTCCTGCCCACGTGCCAAGCAGGTCTGGGCTCCATCCCGGTACCGTGCAGGCTGGCAGGGAAAGTGGGCAGAGGTGTGCTGACGGCTGTGCACATGGCACGGCACAGCAAAACATAGGCATTCACCTTGGTTGCTGCTCATCCCTGCGCTGAGCTGCATTTTCCCAGTGGCATCCCATCCGTGCCCGTCCCCGCAGCCACCCCAGCAGCAGCTGGGGCTCCCGATGCCGGCAGTGACTCAATATCGGCGGTCGGAGCCTGCAAACAGGCGGCCCCAGCGCAACCCCAGCGCAGCCCGCGCCGGCCTCGCTGCCACCGCCACACGCAAACAGACCTTGTGGCAGTGTAAACACCTCGTCTGCCTTTATCTGCGCTGCTGGAGCCGGGAGAGCAAACCCTTTTGTTCCCAGGAATATGTGTGGCATCTGGATCCAACAATCCCTTGCTTTGTTTCTTAAGCAAATGTCGCTGGCCGGAAACTTTGCATACCCAATTGATGAAAAACGGGGTGAGCTGCTGCTGCTTCTGAAGAGAAAAAGGAGGCCTTGAACTCGTCCCCTGTTTTGTCTCTCTTGGCTCCTTTCTGCCTTGTCCCACCTTGCACAGGGACCTGGTTTCCACTGTGGATCAGGATGCAGCAGGTACAGAGCACCCTCCTCATCCCTTCCCGTCACCCCTTTGTGCTCAGGAACCGCACATGTGAGCAGAGGAAAGGGGAGCTACAGCCACATCTGCACGGTGGCAGCATGTTTCCTTGCTCCTGGGGCTGGGATTGCATCCCTGCTCCTTCTCCACTGCTCCACATCCTGGCTGTGTCGCCAGCTCCTAGCAAAACACGAGCGTACGGCCATTTCCCCCCAGTGCTCCAGGTCCTGAAGACATGACTAATACAAGTGACTCAGCTCCCTGTTTTTAGCTCCATTTGTAAGGCTCCTGCCATGCCCAATCTCCCAGGGAAACACCGGGAATCTCTGCTTTGTCTTTCTCCTTTGAGATGGTGGTTTATGGGCTTAGCATTTCTCGTTCATCTGGAGAAGGATGTATTGAAGTGAATGGAATGTTCTGGGGTTTCCATGGAGGGGCAACACTCAAAGCTGTTCTAGGTGGAAAAAAACCCCAAACCCACAATTTTCCCTTTAAGGTTTAGCCCAGTTATTAAAAAACCGGCTTTTGCTGTGTCAGAGTGAAATAGTCAAGGCTGGGCAAAACTCCTTACATTTCATCCAAACTTAATTTCATCCAAAACTTAATTGTTAATTTGTCATTACATATAATTCAACTATAATAATGATTCAAAACTCGCTTGTTACCATGGTGAGTATTCAGAGTAGTGCCATGAAGACTTGGAATTTCCTTCTTCCCTCCTCTTCCCAAAGCCTTTGGCTTTAGTCAGCAATAGACAACATTGCAAACTGTTAGTAAATTCTGGGTTGGGAAAACAAGCTGACAACGCCCTCAAGCACATGGTGGGATTTTTGGGGCTGTCCTGTGCAGGAGTTGGAATCAATGATCCTTGTGGGTCCCTTCCAGCTCGGGATATTCCATGATCTCAAAGCATTTTTCTCATGTCTCTCCTACTGAAACCTTGCCCTCAGAAGGTGGAATTGAGCAGTGTGGAAGGTGGTGTATTGTGATATTTGAGTTGTGTATAAAAGAATTCTCTTTCCAGCACAATTCCAAGCTTTTTTTAGCAAGTTTCTTTTCCTTGATAAAGGGTGTTATTGCTTTAATCTATATTTAGGATGGTTCAATTCCAGTGTGTTTTAGATAACCCAACTCAAGATTCCATGGGAAGCTAGGAAAAGGCAGGCTGGCATGTTTGGAATGGATGGGTTTGGGTTGTGCCGAGTCTGGGCTGCAAGTGGGGTTGACCAGTGTTTGATCGTGGTGTTTGAGCAGTTGAGATGTTCAGGTTTATAAAGAGATAGAAGCACAAAATAGTTTAGGTTGGAAAAGCCCTCCAAGATCATCAAGTTCCCCCAGCCCTGCCAAGGCCACCACTAAGCCATGTCCCCAGATCTACATCTGTTAAATCTCTCCAGGAAGGGCAACTCCACCACTGCCCTGGGCAGCCTGTTCAAGTGTTTGGTGACCTTTTTCAGTGGAAAATGCAGTTTTTTCAAGCAAGGAGCTGGCCTCCCTCTGGAAACCCTGAGCTCAGCCCACCCCTCAGGACCTGCACAGACACTGGCCAGGTTTTCCCAGTGCCATGCAGACAATTCCCAAGCTCTTCAGCAGAAGTTCTGGTACAAGGCCTGGGACTGGGCCAGGTTTGCTAAGCCAGGTTTCAACTGGTAGCACTTTGCATGTCACCTCAGCCTGGAGGCTTGTTCCAGGTAACCCAGGGTTTGGTGGCAGACATTCCCCGTAGGGAAATCCTGCCCTCATTTTGCTCAGCCACAAGCAGTGCTGGGCTCTGTGTGCTCCCAGCACTGGGGTCTCCAGTGGCTGATCCTTGCTGCACTTTGCATCTTCTTTGCATCTGTCTCCCAGGGCTTGCTGCACCCTGGAGAAGCCACAGGCAGCTGGGAAAAGGAGTTCCATCGGTAACAGGGGGGTCCTACAGGCAGCAAATGGGGTCCACAGGTGGCAGGGGGTCTCACAGGCAGCCAGGCACTGGCAGACCTGCTGGAGTGTTGTGATGCACGCTCCAAGCTGGGACACTTGTCCAGGGAAGATGAATCCTGCCCGTTGTTTGTGCAGATACACAGATCTATGCCTGATACAAACCTCGCCCAAAAACACGTGGGCTGTGCAAAACCAAGTCCTTCCCATTCCCCCAGTGACTCCCACATGGCAAAAGGGCAAAACCTCCTTTTCCAGCTCTGAAACCCCTCTGGTAATGCCATCCACCCTCCCAAACCATGGACAGTCCTGTTACTATGGGGGACTCAGCCCAAACAGCAGCGTCAGTTGGTGACTTGGGATTTCCATTCCGAGCTGCTGGTGGAGGCTGGGATGAGTCACCAGCTGGCGTGACAGCCCGGACAGGGAGTGAGCAACGCTGGGGCTCCCCAGACAGCACCGAGCTGCAACATTGTTAATTCTAAACAATTAATACACTATCTATTCTCAGAAATGGGCTTTGAGCTCTTGAGCAGCGCGCGGCTGTTGGTCCACGCTGCAGCCACCTGCATCAGTTGGTTGTGATGCTGCTGGAGCTGAAGTGCTTCTCCCGTGGTGAGAGGGGAGGCTGAACGGTGACAGGTCTTTGCTCTGGTGCATCCAGGAGAAGGAGAAAAGCTCCTTCAAACCTTCAGAGGGGATGTGTGTGGCTGGAGGTATTGGTATGGTCAGGTTCCATCACACTTGAGTTTGTGCACCCACAGCTCCCAGCAGTGTTCCTGGTGATGGGAGTTGTGAGGGACAGGAACATCTTGGATTTGGGAAATCGTAGACTGGGAGGTCCGTTTGCCTCGCCATGAAAGGCTTTTTTCCTGGTTCCCAACAAAGCAGCAGTTTTGGTTCATTTTAAGGGTGCAAGGAAATGCCAGATCCCAGTTCCAGGAGGGGAAGCCCAGCTCTTGGGAGATGCCAGTGAGCTGGTTTTACTCCACTGGGGCCACGTGGAGCTGGACAAGCCCCTCAGCCCCGTGGATGAGCATGTCATGAGCGTGTCAGGAGCTTGTGGTGGGCACTGACCTGTCAGGAGCTTGCCAGGGCACTGACCCTGGCACCAGGAAGGGTCTTTGGCACCACTGATGCCGGAGGGTGGAAGCTGTTCCATGCATCCGTGACCACAGCTGGTGCTGGCATCCCCAGCGGCCTTTGGCAGGGGCCTGGTGCCCAACAGGATGCCGGCTCCGTGCTGATGTTGTCCTTGCTATACATCATGCTGGCTATTTCCAGCTCCCCTGCTAGGAGACCAGCCCATGTTTATCCTGGTGATTTGGCAGAGGCGCTGCGGCACAGATGAGTCAGAAGCTGGGAGAAGCTGCTTTGCCACATTCCCATTGCCCCACTGCAGAGGTTTTCCAGGTCCGCCTCTCCTCACGCTGTCCCTGCTGCTTGTCCTGTGGGGCCCTGGTCCCTGGGATGGGGGAACAATCCTTGATGGAGAAACAGTCCCTGGGACTGGGGAACAACCCCTGCAATGGGGCGGTGATCCCTGGGATGGGGGAGTGATCCCTGGGATACGTGTGGTGATCCTGGGACAGATCCCTGGCACTGAAGGCAGTGCCATGGAGAGCAGCCTGCCCAAGGTGGGGCAAAGCAGGTTTTCTGGGTCCTCCCAGCAATCAGAGACTTCCATGGGCACACACTGCCACTCCTGCCTCGGGTTCCCAAGCTGTAAACATGCCAAAGCCTTTTCTGGGGTAGCGTTCTCAGCCGTCGTGGCTGGGAGCAGGCGGCTGTGGCCTCTGGCAGCCAGGTGGGACTGACACCTGCAGTCCTGGGGGATTTGTAGATGTCCATAAAGATTTATGAGTGGGGCAGGAGCCGGCAAGTTCCATGAGCTGGCGCCTTCTGCAGGGTGGGGCAGCTGCGATTCGGAGGCAGGGAAGGAGGGGAATGCCTGCGCCTCCACCAGCTCCATCCCACTCATTGGTCCTCTTCCAGTGTATGAAGCCCCGTGCTGCCCAAGCTTCAGGAACACTTATGGGATTAATAGTGGAGAGGGAAACCAAAGAGTGTTTCCTAAAAATGCCTTGAGTGGGCCCTGGCATCTCGGAGAGGGTTGGCATCTTTCCAGCAGCATGGTGGGCTCATGCCTGGAGCTGCTCCAGCGAGCTCTGATGGCTCTGTCCTGTCTTGACTTTTCCAGAGGGAGAGCCCAGGCCTGCCAGGTTTCCTGGCTGGGATTTTGGGGCGGAGTGGGGGGGAGCAGTAGCAGATGCTGCTCTGCGGGGCTGTTCCTGAGCCCTCTCTGAATCCGTCGCGTCGACTTCGCAGCCTCACGTCTGTCTGTGCTGAGCACAGCCAGAGCAGATCCAACTTTCCATTAACATTTGGATTTTCTGGCAGCTCAGCTGCAATTTTCAATCTTCTTTTTTTTTTTCCTTCTTCCTGCTTTTAAAAGCTAAAAATAAAACGTCTTGAGGCCCCTTTTCCCTCCATCTTTTCTCTTCAGATATTTGTTTCTTGACGATTTGGTGCCTCTGTTGTTTTTTCTCCTCTTGGATTGTTTTTACCCATGGCTCTCCCAGCACAGGGGATCAAGTCCTGTGGGATTTGGAGGCACCCAGCCCTCCAGAATGAGTCTCTGCTTCCCTTTTCACTGGGGAATTTGTATCTTGTAGCCTATAGCAGGCAGGATGGGGAGGCCAGTGAAAGCCTCTGGGGAGGAGGAGGAAGGTCCGGCTTCATCCTCTCCAGGGAAGTGGGAGTGACATGGCTGCCATGGAAGTTTTTATTTTTAGCCCAGCACCAGCTGGAGCTTGTGAGGCTTCCAGGGAATAAAAGCAGGACCTGAGGGCAGGAGAAGGGAAAACTCAAACCTTGGCTGGGCTGGAGCGAGGAAAGGCAGGGCTGGCGTGAAGCGGTGGGCTGGGGGTCCCCAGGGCCAGAGAGGACTCACCTGTGTGCTGATGCCACGTTCAGGCTTGGGTGTGTTCGGAAGGAATATGGGGGGAGATGTTCAGGTCCCACGGAGCCGAGTTCTGCAGACCACTGGAGCAGAGGACAGGAGAGGATTTGTCTCAGCCCTCTCCTTCTGGCAGAACGCTAAGCTCAGCCCCATGGCTGGTGAGCTTCGAGCTTCTGGCTCTGCTCCTCATGGTGGAATCCAGAGCTGAGCACAGGAGGCTTCTAAGGAAAAAGGATTTGTCCTCGAGTCATCTGGGATTTACTGTGGGGGTTTCCAGGCATTGCTGCCCAGAGCCCTCTGGTCCCTGGAGAGGGCGAATCTGCTGCAGACACAAGTGTAACCATCAGGATTTTCCCCTCCATTTGTCACTTATCAGTGGAACTGCTATCCCTTGAAAGTCATACGATTCAGGTCGTGCCACAGCCCTATCCTGAAGAGCCGGTGTCCTCCAGCTGTACCCAGCCCTCCACAGCCGACACGGCAAGCAAAGAGCAGCAGCAGAACAGCAGGGATGAGCTGCTCCTGGAGTCACAGGGCGGTTCACTCCACCAGGAACAACAGGACTGGACCCCGCCGGCAGTGCTGGGGTGGCCACGCTGGCTGAAGGGATGAGCCAGGGCCAGATGGGAAAACTCGGCCTCAAACGCTGGTTGCAGTGAGCCTTGGAGCCTCGGATCCGCTCCCAGCTGGCATTCTTGTCCTGTGAGTCACTGGCACAAAAGGAGTGGGTTGAACAGGAAGGACCCAGCACAGAGCTCCAGCAGCAGCTCCGGCAGGCGAGGCTGTGGTTCCCTGGAAAAGGGGGACCAGCAGCATTTCTTGGTCAGTTGTTCCACTGTGGTCTAAATGCCAAATTCTCTAGACTGCTTAAATGCTATTTAGACATAAGAGAGGCTGTTTTATGGAATTTATGGACTATGAAATCATACTCTATGCATATCATTGAGACCCTCTTACCTGAGAATGCCAAACATGAAAATATGAAAATCCAACCACAGAAACATTCTAGAATTCATTACAGATCCAGCATGTTGTACTGAGCCCTTTACACCACAGTAAAGAGTGTTCTGGGCTGGGAAAGAAGCTTTCAGAAATGGAAAGAAAGGCAGAAGATAGATCTTCACACACTTCCAAGAAAAAGTCTGCAAGCTGCTCCTGGATTCCCAGAGGCTCTTGGGCTCTGCTCTTCCTGACAGCAGCACTTTAAGTAGTTCTGAATTTCATTACTGTACATGTAGGAATTGTTATTTTTTTTGAACTGTCCTTCCTCAAGTGGAATTCCTGCCCTTTTAACACGGAATATCCTGGAATTTGAAGCGAGGTTTACGCTTAAAAACAGTAGCCTGGGATTTTGAAACCTTTGCTTTAGTCCGCAAAACAACAGAATAACTTCTCCATGCTGGCTCGGGTCAGGAAACAGAAAGAAATGCGGGAAAATCTGCTGTTGGCCA
>VYXC01005557.1:230242-242974 GCA_013397175.1 Platysteira castanea | reverse complement strand
GGGGCCGTTGGGTCTTTTCTTTTTATAGGACCTACCAAAATAGCGCCAGGCTGTGTTTTGGTGGTGCAGTCGGATCAGATTCCCTGGTCACACGGTGGGTCTGTAAGGAATGGCTGTGACCTGCTGTCAGAGGGCTGGAAAAGAGAGGGGGGTAGTGAGGGCCAGGATGGTGCAGGAGTGTGGATGGTGATGGGAGAGGTTGGACGGGGGGGCTGAGGCACCACGGCTCTGCATCCACTGAGCAACAGCTGAGCTCGTGGCGAGGCACAGCCACACCAGCGCGGCCCCCAGCCCCCACTCATCGCCTGGTGCCCCCTGCCCACTCCAGGAGAGGCACCGAGCTCTTCGCGCTGGCAGGGTGCCTGCCACAGGCTCCTCCGCCTCAGGTGGGCAGTACTGGCTATGGGGCAGTTCCAGNTCCAGAGCTGAGCACAGGAGGCTTCTAAGGAAAAAGGATTTGTCCTCGAGTCATCTGGGATTTACTGTGGGGGTTTCCAGGCATTGCTGCCCAGAGCCCTCTGGTCCCTGGAGAGGGCGAATCTGCTGCAGACACAAGTGTAACCATCAGGATTTTCCCCTCTATTTGTCACTTATCAATGGAACTGCTATCCCTTGAAAGTGATACAATTCAGGTCGTGCCACAGCCCTATCCTGAAGAGCCGGTGTCCTCCAGCTGTACCCAGCCCTCCACAGCCGACACGGCAAGCAAAGAGCAGCAGCAGAACAGCAGGGATGAGCTGCTCCTGGAGTCACAGGGCGGTTCACTCCACCAGGAACAACAGGACTGGACCCCGCCGGCAGTGCTGGGGTGGCCACGCTGGCTGAAGGGATGAGCCAGGGCCAGATGGGAAAACTCGGCCTCAAACGCTGGTTGCAGTGAGCCTTGGAGCCTCGGATCCGCTCCCAGCTGGCATTCTTGTCCTGTGAGTCACTGGCACAAAAGGAGTGGGTTGAACAGGAAGGACCCAGCACAGAGCTCCAGCAGCAGCTCCGGCAGGCGAGGCTGTGGTTCCCTGGAAAAGGGGGACCAGCAGCATTTCTTGGTCAGTTGTTCCACTGTGGGCTAAATGCCAAATTCTCTAGACTGCTTAAATGCTATTTAGACATAAGAGAGGCTGTTTTATGGAATTTATGGACTATGAAATCATACTCTATGCATATCATTGAGACCCTCTTACCTGAGAATGCCAAACATGAAAATATGAAAATCCAACCACAGAAACATTCTAGAATTCATTACAGATCCAGCATGTTGTACTGAGCCCTTTACACCACAGTAAAGAGTGTTCTGGGCTGGGAAAGAAGCTTTCAGAAATGGAAAGAAAGGCAGAAGATAGATCTTCACACACTTCCAAGAAAAAGTCTGCAAGCTGCTCCTGGATTCCCAGAGGCTCTTGGGCTCTGCTCTTCCTGACAGCAGCACTTTAAGTAGTTCTGAATTTCATTACTGTACATGTAGGAATTGTTATTTTTTTTGAACTGTCCTTCCTCAAGTGGAATTCCTGCCCTTTTAACACGGAATATCCTGGAATTTGAAGCGAGGTTTACGCTTAAAAACAGTAGCCTGGGATTTTGAAACCTTTGCTTTAGTCCGCAAAACAACAGAATAACTTCTCCATGCTGGCTTGGGTCAGGAAACAGAAAGAAATGCGGGAAAATCTGCTGTTGGCCAATCCAGGAGCTTGCGACATCCCACATCTGCGGGTCTGGGAACGCCGTCCCTGCTGGTGCGGGGTCCCGTTGCCGGTGGTCCGGGCGCTGNCTCCTCCCCAGCTGCTGCTCCACCATCCAGCCCCGTGTCACACGATGCCACGCCCTGCTGAGCCACGCTACACCACATTTGGCTCTGTTGTGCCATGGTGGGCTCTGCCACACCACGTAGTGCTGCTCCGTGTCGTGCTGTACCACACTGTGCCACACCCCAGCGTGCTCCACAATGTCCCAGCACTGCACTGCGCCCACCGTGCCACACTCCGGCCCCAGCCTCATCAGCACCGCTCTCTTGCGATGCAGCCGTGCCGTGGGTGTGCACCTTGCACATGGGTGCTGCACCCTGAGACTCCTCCTCCACCTCAGGCATTCCCAGCCCTTCCTGCTTTCCAGTACCCAAACTAGGGCTGGGTGTGCCAGGAAATGCTGGTCCCCTGGTGGGTGGGTGTCAGGGACAGTGGTGCAGCTCTTTTGGGGGTGATCAGAGGGGGGCAGATGTGACACTCTGTGCTTGGGGTACAGTGCACAGGCTTTTCTAAGAGCAACCCTGAGGAGAAGAACTTGGAGGTGTTGGTGGATGAGAAGCTTGATGTGACCTTAGAGTCCCTTCCAGTGCCTAAAGGGACTTCAGAATTTCAAGAGGGACTTTGGACAAGGGTCTGGAGTGACAGGACAAGGGGGAATGTCTTCCCACTGCCAGAGGGCAGGGTTAGATGGGGTATTGGGAAGAAGTCCTTCCCTGTGACAGTGGTGAGGCCCTGGTACAGGTTGCAGAGTGGCTGCCCCATCCCTGAAAGTGTTCCGGGCCAGGTTGGACGGGGCTTGGAGCAACCTGGGCTAGTGGAAGATGTCCCTGCCATGGAAGGGACTGCAACTAGATGTGCTTTAAGGTCCCTTTGAACCCAAGCAATTCCATAATTTCGTGATGACTATGATTCTCCCTGCCATGCCACTCACCTGTGCCACCCTTTGCCCTGCAGGAATGCCAAGAAGGAAGGGGACCTGCTGACTGCCCAGGCACGCCTTAAGGATGTGGAGGCTTTGCTTAATTCCAAGGAGGCTGCGCTCTCCACGGCCCTGGGTGAGAAGAGGAATCTGGAAACTGAAGTGCGGGACCTGAGGGGACAGGTGGCCAAGGTGAGCAGCGGCAGCTCTGTCTCCAGCTGACCCAGGGATCCCTTTTTACCCCCCTATCCGGGGGCTGCGAGGTCCCTGCCAGGCCAGGGGCTGTGGGGCAGATGCAGCTGGGTGGTGGGTCCCCAGCCATGCCGGCTGCAGTGCCCAGAGCCCGCTGTGATGGTCCTTCTCAATTCCCTGCCAGCTGGAAAGTGCCTTGGGTGAAGCCAAGAAGCAGCTGCAGGATGAGATGCTGCGCCGCGTGGATGCTGAGAACCGGCTGCAGACGCTGAAGGAAGAGCTTGAATTCCAGAAGAACATTTACAGCGAGGTGAGCTGTGATGTGCTGCAGTCGGGCTGGGATCAGCTGTGATTACCCCCACTCCCTGAGGTGACACTGTCCCCTGACCTGTCCCCAGGAGCTGCGGGAGACCAAGCGGCGCCACGAGACCCGGCTGGTGGAGATCGACAACGGGCGGCAGCGGGAGTTCGAGAGCAAGCTCTCCGAGGCCCTGCAGGAGCTGCGCAGCCAGCATGAGGCCCAGATCAGGCTGTACAAGGAGGAACTGGAGAAAACCTACGGGGCGAAGGTGAGCAGCCCCCACCACACCACTCTCCTCCCCCTCCAGCCCCACAGAGCACAGGTGGGCTGTGGGTGCTGAGATGCTGATCCCCATCCTTTCCCCCAGCTGGAGAATGCCAAGCAGTCAGCTGAGAGGAACAGCAACATGGTGGGTGCTGCCCATGAGGAGCTGCAGCAGACCCGCATCCGCATTGACAACCTGTCCTCAGAAGTCAGCCAGCTGCAGAAGCAGGTGAGTTGATGTCTGCCCTGGGGATGGTCCCCTGCTGGGGATGGCCCCGGGTGGAGTGGCCGCCCTCACCTTTCCTCCCCACAGCTGGCTGCCAAGGAGGCGAAGCTGCACGATTTGGAGGATATCCTGGCCAGGGAACGCGAGACCAACCGGCGCCTGCTCTCCGACAAGGAGCGGGAGATGGCCGAGATGCGGGCACGCATGCAGCAGCAGCTGGATGAGTACCAGGAGCTGCTGGACATCAAGCTGGCTCTGGATATGGAGATCAACGCCTACCGCAAGCTGCTGGAGGGCGAGGAGGAGCGGTGAGCACAGGGCCCTGTGCCCAGCTCTGGGCTACGCGGGTCCCAGCCCTTGTGTCCTCAATGGCTTCATCTCCTCTTCTCCCCCTGCCAGGCTGAGGCTGTCCCCCAGCCCTTCATCGCACAAAGGTGCGTCCCGAAGCCACCTGTCCACCCCAGGCTCCTCCAAGAAGCGGAAGCTGGAGGACAGTGAGAGCCGGACCAGCTTCTCCCACCATGCCCGGACCAGCGGCCGTGTTGGTGTGGAGGAGGTGGACCTGGAGGGCAAATTCGTCCGTCTCAGGAACAAGTCCAACGAGGTGAGTTTGCCTTCGGGGAGATCCGTAGAGTCCCTGGGGTGAGGTTCAGCCCTGCTTCACCCTGCGGGCAGGGGGTGAATGGGACGAGTTGGAGAGGAACCGGGGTCCTGAGGGTCGCTACTCTCTCCCACAGGACCAGGCGATGGGGAACTGGCAGATCAAGAGGCAGAATGGGGATGATCCCCCCATTACCTACCGCTTCCCCCCGAAGTTCACCCTGAAGGCTGGCCAGGTGGTCACGGTGAGTCACTGCCTGGTGGAGGAGCCAGGCAAGATCCCAAACCCTGCCAGGTCACTGGTGACATGGAGCGGTTGGTGTGTGGCTTTTTGTGGTGATAGACTCCTGTCCCCGGGCTGCGGAGTCTGCAGACCTGAGAAGTCCCTTTTCTCCTGCTTCTCTCCCTAGATCTGGGCCTCGGGAGCTGGAGCAACCCACAGCCCCCCCAGCAATGTGGTGTGGAAAGCCCAGAGCAGCTGGGGCTCTGGGGACAGCCTGCGCACCGCCCTCATCAACTCCAATGGGGAGGTGAGAGCCAAAGGCAGCTCGGGCGTGGGGTGGCAGGCACTTGGCAGGCACTGACCCTCCCAGCTCACCTCCTGTCCCCCGCAGGAGGTGGCCATGCGGAAACTGGTCCGCACCGTGATCATCAACGATGATGAGGATGAGGACGACGATGAAATGAGCATCCACCACCGCCATCACCATGTGAGTAGGGTGCTGGGGATGCTGCTGGTCCCAAGGGGTCCAGGGGGTGCAGGTTCAGTCCCAGTCAGTGTGGGAGGCAGCTCAGCATCACACAGCATCGGGCAGGTAGGAGCAGGCAGTGGGGAGGCTGCTGTGGAAACAGATGCATGAGAAAAGCCAGCAGACCATCTGCATCTGGAGGAGATTTCTGCTCACTAAAAAAGCTCTGAAGACCTTGCTAGAAGTTGTCTCCAACCCTAAGCAACCCTGACATGCCATGAAAAGGGCCAGAGGAGTCAGAGGGAGGCTGAGCTGGTACCCAGCATCGCTTGGAGGATAGGATGGTGGGAAGTTGATGGACGACAGTTCTTGTCAGCAGCTGCTCTGTCCTCTCTGCTTCACGAGGGTGCTGGAACAAATCCAGAGGTGGCTTTGTCCTTCCTCTCAGCCCATCATTCCCTGTACAGTGCTGAAATATGCACCAGGAGGAGCAGCAGGCAGAGAGCAGGCAGTGGGCAGAGAGCAGGCAGCGTGCCACGAGCAGAGCTGCAGCCACTTCTCCCAGAGAAACGCCCCTGGCTGCAGCCCAGCATCCCCCACCAGCCCGTCCTGTGGTGTGTGTCCTGCACACGAGATGCCCGCAGGAACCACATGCAGAGAGGTGCCAGCCTGGCCAAGCCGTGCCTCAGCAATGGCGAAGGATCTTCTGGATGCCACTTCCAGAGCTCTGCAGGAGCAAAATGGGGCATCCATCGTCTACTTCCCTTTGAGTTCTCTGGGTCTGAGGAGCTGTGCCGAGACTGATACCAGCAGGTTGAGCTTGTCCCCCTCTACTCTGCCCTTGTGAGACTCACCTGCAGTGCAGGGTCCAGTTCTCGGGCCCCCAGCACAAGAAGGACATGGAATTGCTGGAGCAAGTCCAGAAGTAGCCATGAAGATGCTCTGAGGGTTGGAGTCTCTGCTCTGGAGGCAGGCTGGGAGGGTTGGGGGCAGCCTGGAGAAAAGATTTCAGGGAGACCTTAGAGCTCCTTCCAGGGCCTAAAGGAGCCCCAAGACAGCTGGAAAGGGACTTTGGACAAGGGTCTGGAGTGACAGGACGCAGGAGAATGGCTTCCCACTGACAGTTGGAGGGCACAGTTAGATGGGATACTGGAAGGAATTGTTCCCTGTGAGGGTGGGGGGGCCTGGCACAGGGTGCCCAGGAAAGCTGTGGCTGCCCCATCCCTGGAAGTGTTCAACGCCAGGTTGGACAGGGCTTGGAGCAACCTGGGCTAGTGGAAGGTGTCCCTGCCCATGGCAGGAAGCTGGAATGAGATGGGCTTTCAAGTCCATTCCAACGCAAACTATTCTGTGATTCTGTGATTCTCTTCTACATTGACTATGCCTGGACAGAGGAGCCAAGCTCCTGCAGCCAGTGCTGCCCATTCATCTGGAGGCTGAATCCTTTCCAAGAGCAAGTTTCCCATTGGAAAGCTGCCAGCTCACGAAGTGGCGAGGAAGAGGATGTTTTCAGGAGCACAGTTCAGGTGTCTCCCATGTGCTGAGAGCTCAGGGTGCAAGGCCAGGGCAGAAGGGCAGGTCCCCCACTGGCTGTGTGCTGGCCCCAGTCACTTGGGATTAGAAACACAATAATAAGGACTCTATTTTATTATTTTTAAACCACGTGATGGAGTCAGACCCTCTTCGAGGCCTACTGGGTCACACCGGTGCTGCCATCATCCTCAGCCAGGGGCTCGGGGCAGAGGAGGCTCTGGCAGGGGCTTGTGCTCATTTTGTCTGTCCCCCCACGTCTAGGGAAGCTGCAGTGGCTCTGGGGACCCCGGTGAATACAACCTGCGCTCCCGCACGGTCGTCTGTGGCACGTGTGGTCAGCCGGCCGACAAGGCGGGCACCCAGAACGCCGGCATCAGCACCATGTCCTCGGGCTCGTCCACCTCCAGCGTGACCGTCACCCGCAGCTACCGCAGCATGGGCGACTCTGGCATCGGCCTCGGGGACAGCCTGGTGTCCAGGAACTACCTCCTGGGGAGCTCCAGCCCCCGCAGGCAGGTCAGTGCCCTCCCCAGGCCCTGCGTCCAGGCCCTGGCGCTGGACCACCGCCTGTGCCGGTGCTGCTGGGTGTGCCCCCGGCCTGACATTGTCCTTTGCCAGCAGGGCAATGCTGCGGGGGTCCTATCCCCTCCCACCTCTCCTTCTCCCTGCTCTTCCTCTTCGGGCTGGCACAAGCCATTTTAGGGGATGGGAGATCCTGAGAGGGATTGGAAAGGGAGGTGGCCATAGCAGCTTCCCCATTCCATCTTACACTTGGCCCCCTTGGCACCCCAGAGCATTCCCCACCCTCCACATCACCCATTCCACTGCTGCTAAGTGTTGTTCATACCGGTAATGTGAATATTTCAGCACATGAATATGTATTTTATATCTGTATATTAGATTAATATATAATATATTCTACATTGATGCTCTTAGTCAATATTTTAATCTTCATATATCACATACCACTAATTCTCAAATTTTGGAGCTATGAGCATCCCAGTTTGCGAGGATTTATTTGTCACACTGCAAGGGCCAGGATGGAGTAGGGCGCTGTGGGCATCCAAAGGATCCCACTGGACACTTTGCAGTCAGAGCAAATGGATGGTGACTTTGGGGTCTTCTTAACTCTCTTCTTTTCCTTTCTCCCTCCCAGGCTCAGGCTGTGCAGAACTGCAGCATCATGTAATTCCGTGGCGCATTCCTGTGGTTCCTGCCCATCTCCAGCTAGGTTTTTTTTTTTCCCAAAGCAACAGAAATTTTTTTCCCTTAAAAAACAAGATATCAAAAACCAAGGTTGTTTTTTTTTTGTTTTCTATAGCAGGAATTTTATATATATATATATTAAAAGTGCTAAAAGATGCTTTGATTTTTTTTTGTAAAGAAAAAATCTATTTCTATATAAAAAAAACCAAACCAAAAAATAGCTTTTCAGCTTCAAATATTTTTTAGAACTTCAGCCAAAGACAGCAAAGAATTGTGTTTACGGAGCAGCCATGCAGGAGGAGCTCGTAGTTGAAATGCTCCTTAGATTGTACCTTTTTTGCCAAAGCTTTTTACATAGGACAGGGAGAAGTGCAGCCACCCCCACTGGAGCTGCGTGCCACAGGGGCTGCTGTCCTGTCTCAAGTGGAGCACAGTGCCTTTACAACCCCTTTTCTTGGGATCTGAAGCCAAAATTCCCTTTTTGTCTCTTTTTTTGGGTTGTGATTCCCGGCGGTGCTGGCGCGGGGGCTCCTGGCAGCTCGCGGGCGGTGCCCATGTCTCTCGTGGCCATTGCCCCCTCCCCAGCCTCCTGCCCGCCTGCACTCCGGCGCTCGATGTACTGTATTCCCCGTGTTCCCCATCCCAGGCACCTCTTGCCCTCTGGGTTCCCTTTTTCTTAATCAGCCAAGTTGTGCCTTAGCTGAGGCGGGGGCCGGGCTGGGAACCCCCTTGGACCCCGCACGGCATCGACTGGAGATGGAGTAGGGGAAGTGAAACCCACCGGAGCTGCATTCGGGGACCAGATGGAATTGGCACTGGGGTGATGGACCTCGTTCCCGCAAGCTCAGCCCCACTGGGGCCCCCGGCCCCCTCCTTGGGAGCCGCTGTGTCCAGCGGGGTTCACCCCAGTTGTTCTTGGCTGCAGTTATTCGGGCTCGTCTCTGGTGGCCGGAGCTCAGGAGCTGTTTCAGGGATAAAGCAAAAGATGCTCAGTCCGGGTCAGAGCTGGTTTGCCAGGAAAGCACCTAGGAAGGCTTTTTTTGTCAAGCGAGGCGGATTTTGGGATCTGGTAGGGGCAGCTTCCCCCTTGGCAAGAGTCCATCCAGCCATTGACAGATATCTTGACTTTCTGCCTCGACTGGGAAACAGCCACAGCCCCTCCCCCGACCTCAAGTGCAGTGGGGGGGCAGGCTGGAGCAGCCCCCACCTCAGTGGGTTTTGGGGAGGTCGTGTATGTATCCACGCTTGCAAAGCTTCTGTATTACTGCCTGTACTTTCTTCCAGAGTCAAAATACAGCTGAACCCTTCCCACGCTGTGTGCTGTCGTCATTGCTGTCCAGGGGGATTTGGGGCTGCTGTGCTGCACCCCAGCAGCAAAGGGACTCCCCTGGGATCTCCTTCTGCCCCACAGCCAGGGCTGGGGCTCAGCACCACCATGGATGGGGGGAGGCAGGGTGGCCCCTTACAGCCTGGTTCACCCGAGGGTGGGCTGCTGAGAGCTGGGCCAGCTGGGCAAGGAGCCCGCAAGAGAGGGACTGACTTAGAGACCCCTCTTGAGGTTTTGGGGACCAGACATTCCCCAGGATGGGATGGACTGGGGGGTGCAGAACCTCAGTGAGCCCCTGCGTGGGGGTTTGCTCCTGCCATGGGGACGAGCCCCACTCTCTGCCAAGGGGACCCCCTGTGCCCCTGGGCCGTGCCAGGCACCGCAGCGAGGCAGGAGGGGACGCTGGGGAGAAGGAGAGCCGTAAAGCCGGCGCGTAATCGGCTTTACCAGGCACAGCGCTGCGGAGCCGCGATGTGAGGGACGCAGGCGGGCGGCCGGGGCGCAGGCACAGCCAGGTAGGTGCCCGGGATGCCCAGCCTGGGGGTACCCCCTGCCCCAGGGCTTGGATGCCTGGGTGCCCCCACGCTGTGCGGGGCCACATCGCCCCGGGTTTGGGTGCAGCAGGGCTGAGGCTCAGGAGCGCAGGGGTGCCAGGGGGTTCAGGGCATCGCTGCCACCTCCCAGCTTCAAGTGAGCCTGTGGAGACCCATCAAGGAGCCATCTGCCTCCCAGGAGAGGGGAACAGGGAGGTGTCAGAGGCGGGTGCTCCCAGCATGAGAGGGGACACGCTGGCCCCCTCTCTGTGCCCTGTTTGCCTCCCATTTCTGCCTGCTCAGGGACACCCATGCCACAACACTGGGGCAGCTACTCCCCCAGTGCTGCAGCCTGTCCCCTTTTGTGGGGTTCAACCCTACCCCAGGTCTGGCACTGCCAGACCCCGAAAGTCGTGAGGTTGTGCCCAAAATAGTGGGTTCTGGAATGATCGGGGGAAGCCAACTGTGCTGCTGGGATCTCGTGCTGCTGCCTGGACGTGTTCTTGGGAGGAGACAGGTCAGGAGACTGTGACAGGAACTGCCATGGGGAAATGCAACAGGGAAATAATGCCCTGGATCCTCCCCATGTCCCCCACAGGACCCCAGTGTCCTGGCACTCCTGGGCTGGGTCACGCTGGGGAAAGGCTGAGCTGGAGACCTCTGGGGTCCCTGCACGGCCCCCAGGGACATGGCAGAGCCCTGTAGGGGCACTACAGACATTGTGGGTCCCTTACAGAGCCACAGGCAGCCCATACGCTCCCACAGGGGCCCTGCACACCCCTGTGGGGACTTGTGGGGCCATGTGCAGCCAGTGGGGACCTTGCACAGCCCAGCGGGGACCACAAGGACCTCACACACCCCTATGGGGACTTTGCAAAAGAGCCTGTGAAAGAGCTCCAGCCCCGCTCCAGCCAAAGCACGGACTCAAGGTCAGGTTTCTCCCACTCCTCCTGTTGTCCCGCAGAGCTGAGCCCTGCTCTGGGTCCCCCAGAGTCTGGCAGGAGGGAGATGGGATCCCAGAGTAGGGGCCATGGCCTGGCCTTGCTCACCTGTGCACTGAATATTGGGGTCTCTTCAGAGGTGCCCTGGGTGGGCAGGAGCACCCGGATTTGGGGGAGGACCCCCAGTTTTGTGGGGGGAAGTCCAGCACAGGATGCTTGGAGGCATCACTGGGATGGGGTAGAGCTGGGACTGACCCCAGTGCCTGGCAGCCACCAGGGTTTTTCAGCCAGGGCACGGCCAAGTGGGTGCTGGGGGCCCCGCCAGCCCCACACCGGCCCCTCCAGGCCCCTGCGTGCCCAGGGGGATTAAGGTCAGGCCACCCCGCTAATCCCAAGGGGGGGTTAAGATGTGAGCTTGTGCCCGCTGCTACCCCCAAAGCTGCACCCCGAGGTGCTGCAGGTGGCAGGACCCCCACAGGGCACCTGGGGGGCTCAGGGCAGGGCTGAGGGGCTGCAGCTCAGCCTCGGGGCAGGAGGAGTGCCCACGGCAGGCTCCAGCTAAGCTCCCAGTGCTGGTGGGCACTAGGAACAAGCTCCTTACAGATCCCTGCGAAGGGCTCCGACCTCCCAAACCCTGTGGGAGCTGCAGGGGCACTTGGCTCTGCTCTCCAGCCCTGGCAGGGCAAGCACCCCGGGCTTTGGGCCCGCTGCAGGCTTGTGGCTTTTCGGGGTGCTGGCGCTGCACCCCAGCAGCTGCAGAGGCTGGCGCCTCTCCGGTGCCTCGGCTGCGGCTCTGCAAGCCTGAGGTCGTGCAGAGGAGGTGGTTGCAGAGCGGGGAGGAAGTGGTGGCTGGGGATCCTGTTTTGGGGCTCGTGGCACCCTGCTCTCGCACNGACCCCAGTGTCCTGGCACTCCTGGGCTGGGTCACGCTGGGGAAAGGCTGAGCTGGAGACCTCTGGGGTCCCTGCACGGCCCCCAGGGACATGGCAGAGCCCTGTAGGGGCACTACAGACATTGTGGGTCCCTTACAGAGCCACAGGCAGCCCATACGCTCCCACAGGGGCCCTGCACACCCCTGTGGGGACTTGTGGGGCCATGTGCAGCCAGTGGGGACCTTGCACAGCCCAGCGGGGACCACAAGGACCTCACACACCCCTATGGGGACTTTGCAAAAGAGCCTGTGAAAGAGCTCCAGCCCCGCTCCAGCCAAAGCACGGACTCAAGGTCAGGTTTCTCCCACTCCTCCTGTTGTCCCGCAGAGCTGAGCCCTGCTCTGGGTCCCCCAGAGTCTGGCAGGAGGGAGATGGGATCCCAGAGTAGGGGCCATGGCCTGGCCTTGCTCACCTGTGCACTGAATATTGGGGTCTCTTCAGAGGTGCCCTGGGTGGGCAGGAGCACCCGGATTTGGGGGAGGACCCCCAGTTTTGTGGGGGGAAGTCCAGCACAGGATGCTTGGAGGCATCACTGGGATGGGGTAGAGCTGGGACTGACCCCAGTGCCTGGCAGCCACCAGGGTTTTTCAGCCAGGGCACGGCCAAGTGGGTGCTGGGGGCCCCGCCAGCCCCACACCGGCCCCTCCAGGCCCCTGCGTGCCCAGGGGGATTAAGGTCAGGCCACCCCGCTAATCCCAAGGGGGGGTTAAGATGTGAGCTTGTGCCCGCTGCTACCCCCAAAGCTGCACCCCGAGGTGCTGCAGGTGGCAGGACCCCCACAGGGCACCTGAGGGGCTCAGGGCAGGGCTGAGGGGCTGCAGCTCAGCCTCGGGGCAGGAGGAGTGCCCACGGCAGGCTCCAGCTAAGCTCCCAGTGCTGGTGGGCACTAGGAACAAGCTCCTTACAGATCCCTGCGAAGGGCTCCGACCTCCCAAACCCTGTGGGAGCTGCAGGGGCACTTGGCTCTGCTCTCCAGCCCTGGCAGGGCAAGCACCCCGGGCTTTGGGCCCGCTGCAGGCTTGTGGCTTTTCGGGGTGCTGGCGCTGCACCCCAGCAGCTGCAGAGGCTGGCGCCTCTCCGGTGCCTCGGCTGCGGCTCTGCAAGCCTGAGGTCGTGCAGAGGAGGTGGTTGCAGAGCGGGGAGGAAGTGGTGGCTGGGGATCCTGTTTTGGGGCTCGTGGCACCCTGCTCTCGCACAGCTGGGGAGGGGAAGGGGGCGAGTTCACAGGAGAAGTGGGATCTGCAAGCGCCAGCCAGGCCAGGCTTTCTGGCAAGGGAAATTCCAAGGGGGGAAATGCCATAAACCAAAATGTGTGGATGCTGGGTGGGGGGGA
>VYXC01005557.1:210511-220551 GCA_013397175.1 Platysteira castanea | reverse complement strand
CCGGCCCGGCGCGGCGCCGGTGCGGGCGGCGGCGACTGAGCGGGGGCCGGGGCAGTGTGGAGGCTGCGCGGCCGGACGGGAGGGCGGCAGGCAGGGGAGAGGAGAGGGCTGGCGAGGGGTGCAGGTAAACGGGAGTGGGGGAGGGGGTTGGTGCGAGACCCACTTGGCCTTGAAAGACCCCGGGAGAAGGGGCTGGAGGGTCCCGGCGCAGACGGGGGAGGACCCGTAGCCCCCCTCAGCGAGGCCCCCCGGAGGAGGCGGGGAGGGGCTTGAACGGCCGCGGGGAAGGGGGCTGCAGGCTCCAGGGACCCTCCCCAGGGCAGAGGCCGAAGTGCCCCCCGGGGGGACGGGGAAGTGGCCGGAGCCCCCCGGGGCTGCAGGGGTAAAGCTGCCTGGGGGACAGTGGGGACACCCCCGCGACACGGAGCCGCGGTGCTGGGGACGCGTCTGGCCCGGCAGTGACCTTGAGCGGATCCCGGACCGAGTTCTGCCCCTGTTCACGACCTCAGAGCACGGCCGAGGTTTTGTGGACCCGGGATCAGAGTTGGCGGTTTCGCTCGGGGGGTAGGAGGGCGAGGGGCTCCTGCCCGCGGGGCTGGGGGTGCTGGGGAGAGAAGTGCTGGCATCAGAGTGCCTCTGCCACATCGGTTACAGAGCGACAGCAGCTCCGAGGAGCTGCGGGTTGTCAGCGGGGCTGGGGTTACAGCCAGGGCTCCCTCACGGGTTCGTATCCGCTCCCACCGTGGAGTGAATTTAAGGAGTGAGCAGTGGATTAGCTTAGCTCGGTGAGTTGGATATGGTGCTAATAACACCAAGGTCAAGGTTCGATCCCCGAATGGGCCATTCACTCAAGAGTTGGACTTGATGGCCCTGCTGGGTCCTGTCCAACTCAGACTATTCTGTGATTCTTTGCTGAAGGAGATGCCAGGCAGCCTCAGCGCTGGCTCCGGATGGTTCCCAGGCGGGTGCTGAGGCATTAGCATGCTGGGCAGGACACATCCCTGGCCAGGGGACACAAAGGCCCTGTCTGTGTTTGCCAGAGAATCATCTTTAGCTCCAGCTGCAGCAAAGAGTGGTTTGGGGACCAGACTGACAGGGTGGCATTAAAAGGACATAAACTGGGGGGGTTTATACTAATTTGAGTTCTTCTAAGTGTATGGGAGACTGAGGCTGTGTCCAGACAAGAGAGCAGGAGCAGGGACAGCCTTCTTGGTATCCCCTGCTTGAATTTCCAGGCAAAAGTTCAAGAAATCCTGTTTTGTGCATGGTGGGAAGGGACCACTGAGGGATGGTTTTGGCATGGAAGCTGCTCCAGAGTTTAAGGAAGCATGAGCTGTGAGGAAACCTAGTGCACTTGTACTTTGTTTTGGAGGGCAGGTCAGTTCTTAGGAGATGTAGCCATTACTTTATATAAGTCTCCCTAAAATTACTTGAAAGATCATCAAAGAGTTGCTTAATGAGTGTGACAGGATCCCTGCCCTGAGCAAGGCCTTGGTCTAAATTTCTGGAAGACTAAATGCTGTGAGCAAAACTCTTCATGTTGGCAAAGTAAGAATTGTGGCCATGCTGGTCATCCCAGGAGCTGCCAGGATGCCTTCCTTCTTCCACTCAGGAGCGACTCTGAGTGCCTCAGAGCCATGGCGTTCAAGTGACTTTGTGTAATTCAGATCCTGAATGAGAGGAGTTATTGCTAAGAGTCCAGAGAAAGTGCAGCTGTTTACTCAAGAAGTTGTGGCTGAAATTCTAAACCCAAAGCACTAGAGCACATCAAACTAAATAAAGATCAAAGATACTTCATTGTTATTATTTTGTTTTCCATATTGCAGTAATGAGGATGTTTTTTGCAGGCAGCCCTTCCCTTTCCTTTGTGGGGAGCTGAATTCCTCCCTGGGTGGCAGAGGAATTTGGAGTATGGACTAAACCCTCAGGCTTCACCAGGGAATCATATTGGCTAGACTCTATTTTAATTTTTTTTATAAAATACTAAGCTAGTGGGACTCCTAACAAGAACCAAGTCATGATTTCATAGGTGCTGTGTGCAGATAATTCCTGTGCAGGAAGATTTGTGTGTCAAATCAAGCCAGTATTAGCAAACCCAGTAAGGCTGTAATTGTAACTAAAGCAGTCCAGGCTTTGTTTAGCCAGGCTGTGGTCTTTGTTGTGCCTTAACTGCCAAGGCAATTGTCTGAGAGGATGAAGTGTAGCTCTCTTTACAAAGGTAAAAATGTTGGACCCAGGTGCCCAGGAGTGTTTTTAACCCCCCTGTCCATCTACAGGAGCTGTGGTAGCCTGTAATGCTGTTTGCTCCTGTTCAGCAGATATTTTGTTGGCCAACAGGCAGTGATGGTCAGTTAATGGGACACCCACCCCTGATCTGCCATAATTTCATAACTGTAATTTCTTCTCTGTGCCAGAGATAAACAACTTCCAGTTGTTTTGTTGCCGTGTTTCTAACAGAATGTCTCTGGCCTGTGTGAGCTCTTCAGGAGTTCTGACGTTTGGAGACATTTCCCCGAGAATCACAGACTGGTTTGGGTTGGAAGGACCTTAAAGCCCATACCATCCCACCCCCTGCCATGGCAGGGACACCTTCCAGTAGCCCAGGTTGCTCCAAGCCGTGTCCAACCTGGCCTGGAACACTTCCAGGGATCCAGGGGCAGCCAGAGCTTCTCTGGGCACCCTGTGCCAAGGCCTCCCCACCCTGACAGGGAAGAATTTCTTCCCAATATCTCATCTAACCCTGCTCTTGGTCAGTGGGAAGCCATTCCCCCTGTCCTGTCGCTCCAGGCCCATGTCCCAAGTCCCTCTCCCTTGGCACTGATGATGTGGCTTGGTAATGTAAAGTCCCCCCAGACTGGTGTGTGGTGGTGACTGCCCATCCCTTCGAGTTCTCACTTGGTGAATCTGTTTTCAGATCTCAGGTTTTGGCGCCCTTGTTCCTGTTCCTGCTTCTTGCTCTAGCTCTGCTCTCCAGCAGTTCAGCTCATGCCTGGGCACATGCTTCCAGTACCCATTTGCCAGCGCCTGGAATATGTTATGATCCAGCTGCAGTCAAGCCTTTCCCGAAAGTTCAGCCACCCAAGCACCCCAGGGGTTTTTTATTTTGATGCAGAAAGAAAGTCCTTACAGGCAGTGAAATGGTCAGTGTTGTGTTGGGTGGATTCTCTGAGCTGCCCTTCTCTTGTTGCCTGGCTCTGTGTGTAGGTTCCCTTAGCCCAAGCTTGGATGATCATGCAGCAAGTTAATTTGCTAATTACAGTAACTGGAAGTACCAGGAGCCTGGTTGTGGAGAAGCAGCTGGTGCCTGCTGAGAGGTGGTGATGAGCTGCAGCAGTTGGGGCTGGGGGTGGCTGAACCAGCCCCTTCCTCCTCATGCCCCCTGTTCCTGGTGCTCAGCACAGCCAGCAGTGGAGGGGGTTATCAGCCAGGAGTGGCCATGATGCAGTGCTGGAAGAGAGGGTGAACTTTGCTCACTGCAGCTGACAAGCAGCTCAACAGAGAGATCCTGGGCTGTGATTTAACCCTTTCTTTTCAGGGTCTTGGTCATCAATGTGGAGACTACATGACTGTTTTACAATGGCCTTGTTTTCCCATTGTTGTTCTTCTTTTCAACTTCTCATCACCCTCCAGCTTTAGGAAGATCAGAATGGAAATGCCCGAAGAAACGTGTCTAATTCATGCAGAGAATCTAGGAACACAAACAGAGACTTGTCACTTTCTTCTTTGTACAGATCCTGGAACTGAAAAGTGACGTCCTGACACCTGGGAGCATCACAGACCTGGAATGACTGGGGAGAAGCTGCTTTGGTTTGCCATCCCTGATCTTGCGTGTCCATTAAAAGGTGTGTGTGCTGCTGGAGTGGAGCTCATCTGCTGGCTCTCAGCCTGCTTCCCAAAGCATGGGAGCTTTGCTTTTCCACAGAGCAGTCTGGGCTGTGGTGAGAGCTGCCACATGTGCCAGCTGCTGCTGGAGCTCAGAAAACAGCCATGGTGACATCAGAAGGTGCCACCATCAGCCACATGGTAGGGCCCTGCCTCTGGAGGGTACAGTCCCTCTGCTCGGCTGGCACAATGCTGTGCAAGGGCTTGCTGTGTGCTTGAGGAGAGCCAGCAAAGTTTGAGGTGATGTGGGCGGCCGTAGGAAACAGGGGCTTTGTCCTCTACCCAAGGGGTCTCTCATTTCAGGTGCCAGCACTTGCAGTCTGGTTGGTCAAGGCTGGAAGGCTGGGCCTGGATCTGCTCTGTACCTTTGAGGGAGATCTGGACCTCTCCTGCCTGACCCCAAGGAGCCATGGAGGACAAACGCAACATCCCCATCATTGAGTGGGAGCACCTGGACAAAAGGAAATTCTATGTGTTTGGGATTTGCATGACGATGATGATCCGGGTGAGCGTTTACCCCTTCACGCTCATCCGGACGCGGCTGCAGGTTCAGAAGGGCAAGAGCCTGTACAACGGGACTTTCGATGCCTTTGTGAAAATCCTGCGGACAGAAGGGGCGGCTGGGCTCTACCGTGGCTTTTTGGTCAACACCTTCACCCTGATCTCGGGACAGTGCTATGTGACAACATACGAGCTCACTCGCAAGTACGTGTCACGGTACAACAACAACAACGCCATCAAGTCTCTGGTGGCCGGCGGCTCGGCCTCCCTGGTGGCCCAGAGCATCACGGTGCCCATCGATGTCGTCTCCCAGCACCTCATGATGCAGAGGAAGGGGGAAAGCATGGGCAGGTTCAAGGTGCAAAACCAAGACGGCAAGCGGCTGCTGGTCTTTGGCCAAACCAAGGACATCATTGTACAGATTTTCAAGGCCGACGGTTTTAGAGGCTTCTACAGGGGCTATGTGGCCTCGCTGCTCACTTATATTCCCAACAGTGCGGTCTGGTGGCCCTTCTACCACTTCTATGCTGGTAAGTGAAAGGAGGCTTGAAACATATCTTATCCCAGGAGACCCAGAAGCCCCTTGGATGGACTCTGACACTGTGGATTCAGCGTGATTCACTTTCTCTCTCGAGGTGGGAGCAGAACCTGTCCTGAACTAAAGAGCTGTGTCTGGTTGTGTAGGAATTCTGCAGGTGTTGGGTGGAAGTTTACAGAGCAGCAGTGTTTCAATGCAGATAATGACGAGGGGTCCAAGTGCTAGAGGACTTCAAACTGGATGGCTCTAGGCAAGTGGGGCTTTATACATCTGCTTTAACTTTCTCTTCCACTAATCCCAAATAATGCCTTCTCCATGGGAGTGGGAAGGCTCTTGTGTTGGGCAGAGTTCTGGAGCCACCATGTAAGTATAGTTCATCTTCCAGTTCATGTGGACTCAGCAATCTCATATATGGCAAAAGGACTTTTAGAGACACAAATCTTGTGGCAAAACCAAACAACAGGCAGAGACAAGGGCCAAATCTTCCCTGGGTTTCTGTCAGGTGTTGCTTCAGTTCTGGCAACTTTAAAATCGGCACCAAGTCTTGGGATGAAAAACTGCACTCAGCAGAATGTTCTTTCTCCCTAGCTCAGTTCTCGTACTCCCTAGGGTGTTTCCAAAGGTTAAAGGTATTGGCCAGCTAAGGTTTATTTCCACCTCTGATGATCCTTTCGATTTCTGCCGTGCAGCTCTGTACATGGTTTTTATGCATCTAGTTACCTAATTTCTGCCAAAAGGTGGTGGTAATGAGCAGTTTGGGTTTTGCTGTACTGGGCCTAAAATATATCTTGGAGGTCACCTGTTCTTCAAAGTCCAGATGTCTCAAAGGTCCTCTTTGCTTTCCAGAGTTCTGGTAGCTACAGGGAGCATTGTTCGGGCATCTGGGCTGCATTTAAATGGCAGTGGCAGCTTGGCATGTTGGTCCAGTCTGTACTTTGTGGGAGTGCTCCCATCAGTCTCCATGTCAACATAAGACCAAAACTCACTGTATTAACTGTAAGATTTTCATGCCAGAAGGGCTCAAAGGAGGGCATGTAAGAACAAGGCAGTTGATATGGAGAGACCAGAGCTCTCTGCTTTCAGGTGTTTGCTCTTTCCCTGTCTTCTCAGTGGAAATCGAGATAATGGGAAACATAAGCCCCAGCTGTCAGTGAATCTCTGCTTTGGCTGCATTTCACAGTCCTCTGTCCCTGGAGCAGCAGCAGGGGTCACTGAACCCTCCTCGGGTTCAAAGGACACTGCTGGCCCTGATTCCAGTCGATGGACAGATCTGCTTCCTTCCCTCCTGCCAGACAGGCTTCCTCACCATCCAAAAAACCCGCGGCTTTTGAACAGTCTTCTGTCCAACTTTAACCAGCAAAAGTGTGGGAGATTCAAATCCAATTGGCCGGGCAGCAGGAGCAGAGTGAGGAAATCTGAGATGAGCACTACATGGTGCTTTCCTCCTTAGGGATCCACAGTGCGATACCAGGGTATCTCCTGGACAGTGTGCCCAGTAGTGACAGCTTCCTTTGCAAATCTCTGCAGACACCTTCCAAGAGAGCCTTGTCTTCAGGCTTCCCTCCCCGTCTAAAGAGAGTGGGTGTTTTCATACCCTATTTTGGGGGCATGGAAGCTCATTCTATCCAGTTTGCCCCACAGGCCTGAGAGCCAGTGTGGCAGCTGATGGGAGGCTGTGGAATGAAGCATGGGGAGTGTCCTGGAGCCACTGGTGGGATGAGTCCTGCTCCCTGTGCTGTGCCAGCTTTCTGGTTGGTGTAGGAAGCACCACTTCGAGATTCTGTGGTAGGAGGTGGCAGGCTGTAAATCAGGGATTCTGCCCACTGCAAATCAGTTGGAATTAGAGGGTGGAGTTAAGGAAATGATAAGTGGCCACTGAAAGTCTGAAACTTTCCTCTCTCTCCTGTTCCCAGAACAGCTTTCGAGTTTGACTCCTAAAGACTGTCCACACCTCCTCTTGCAAGCGATATCGGGGCCACTTGCGGCTGCAACAGCTTCCACACTCACCAACCCCATGGATGTGGTGAGGGCTCGGGTCCAGGTAAGAGCTCAGCCTGCCTGGCACAGCGCGGGGTGGGGTTCAGCCTTGGCTCTCTGTTCTCTGTGGTTTCAGGTGAGCTGCTTCCCTGCTCTCCCTGGGCCTTTCATCCTGGGTATTAGCTGCTTAATTAGCCCTCAGCATTAGCAAGAGCAGCCCAGGGAGCAAGGCTGGCAGTGCTGGCCTGGCCTGCTCAGACAGGCTTTCTCTTCAGAGAGGGAGAGGTGCTTCTGCTGCCTCCTTAGGACTTCGTGCTTTTTTTGCTCCCCTCCTCAGGGAGTTCTGGGGACCAGATCAAGGCTGTTGGACTGGCTGAGCTGTCGTCTCCAGAGTCTTCAGTTGCAGCAGAGCCCCAGAGCAGCTCCATATGGAGCCTGGCAGCTCTGTCAATGTTTGTTCTGGCATTGCAGGTGGAAGGCAAGAGCTCCATCATTCTCACCTTCAAACAGCTCATTGCAGAGGAAGGTCCCTGGGGGCTGACTAAAGGCCTCTCTGCCCGCATCATTTCGGCCACTCCTTCCACCATCGTCATCGTGGTGGGGTACGAAACGCTGAAGAAGCTGAGCCTGCGCCCAGAGCTGGTGGACTCGAGGCACTGGTAGAGTCAGCTGGTGGAGGAGAACCTTCTGTGAATCCTCTTGAGTTTGGACTGTTGCAGGGGAGAGCCTGGGAGGCGACGCAGCTGCTGTGCCTTTGTCTCTAGCTGGTTTCACAGCACAAGGCAGATGCAAAAGCAGCTGCACTTCACCTCTTTAGATCTGAGTGTCATACAGTCCTCTGCTGCTGGTTTTGCTTAAACTGTGACCTTTGGCAGTGCTGTTTGCCTGGGACAGTCCATTCCAGGTGTGTGAACACATCCTGGCAAGTTATTAATTCCTTTTTTTTTTAAATTAAAGACTTACTGGCTTAAGCAAAAAGCCAGTTTATTCTCTTTAAATTATTTTCATCTTTGCCAAACTTCCAAGGAGAGGAGTCTCACAGCCTGCAGCAGGATCCTCTGGTGAGATGTCTCTAAGTGGCAGTTGTGCTGTGGGAAGCTGGAAGCAGAAAATAGACAAGTGAATTTCTCCAATTACCTGCATTTGTTTCTAGAAGATGTGAGACAAGAGTAACCTGGAACCACTTCAGACCTGATTTCCTGCGTTTTGAATAGATCTACATACTTGTTTTGTATATTCTTGGAAAACGTCTCTCATCCTCCAAACAGCAAGCTGGCTGATAGCGAGTCAGGAGCTGAGCTGGCTGTTTGGAATTAGCTGATGGCAGTTTTGACACCTAACCTGTTTTTAATCTGTTGTAATTTAATTTTTTTATTTTAGGGAAGCTTATTCTGATTTCTGACGAACTGGATGGTTGTCCTGTGGCCTTGTTCAGTGTGTCAATCCTGCATGTTCAGAGTGGCTGCAGCCACTTCCCACCTTAGTTAGTTTAAGCCCAGAACTGCGGTTTGGAAGTGTCCGATTGTGGTGCTGCCGGCAGCTGGATGAGAACTGAATGGGGTTTGAGCTACAGTTAGATGCGAGGTGGGGAAGGAAAAGCCTTGTGCTGGCTTTTGATGTGGTTCAAACCTGACTGGCATGTTTGTATTGAGTAAGAAGTGATGGTTCACTGATACTTCATGAGTTTAAATTCTGCTCATCCTGTTTGGGAAGGGCAAGGATAATGTTTTGCACAATTGCTGGATCAGAATCCTGACCTATATGTATTTTACCAGGTGAAAACTTCAGGGGAATGAAACCAGAGGCTGCTTGTTGGGGAGGGGAGGGATTGTTTGACTTTACTCTGCTGCTCTTGGTGGTTGAGAATTCCCTTTGATGCTGCCAGCCCACACACGGTGCTCATCCCAGTTAGCCATGTCCGAGGGGGTTTGGGATGCACCTCCTGACACCAGCGTGCACCACCTCCATTCCCCTGCTGCCGTAACCAGGTATTTTGGTCGAGGTGTTGATCCTGCCGACCTGTGGCTGTTGCTGGGTTCCACTTGGCTGTCTCCTCCTGTGGGGACTCACCACGTGTGGCTCTGTCCTTCATCCCAGTGTTGTCCCGGCCCAGCAGGGCCTGGGCATGCCACCATATCTGCTGGAGATGGCATGCTGAAGCTGCTGCTGAGGTGGGAGAGGCTTCTCTGCTAAGGGCAGAGCTTGATTCTAAGGTGCAGTGCTGTGATGGGTCTGCGGGTGACCCATCAAAGTGCTCTTCATCACATTTTTGTTTCCTGCCGTGGTCAGAAAGGCACTGGATGCTGGAGCCACTGGTGGAGCTGTTGGAGCAGCACCTTCTGCACCTGCTCTGGTCACCTGTTTGTGGTTTAAAAGCTGACACTAGTCGGCTCTTGCTCTAATAACAGATTCTGCTCTGAAGAGCAGAACAACACCCCAACTTGCAAGGCAGCAGTAACACTAGTATTAACAGGAACAGTAACAATCGAGCTCTGCCGAGTGCAGCAGGGCCAGTCCCAGTGTGCGGTGTGGAGGGGCAGCAGCACCAGTATGGGGAGACACTGTCAAACTTAATGTTCCTCTCGTAACCAGCAACGTTCTTGACAACTAATAAACTTCAGAGACCTTCACTTTGGTGCCTGCGTTTAAAAGCACATGACTCTCCATGCCAGGGGAGGCTGCTGCTTTTTGTCTTGTCACAGAAAGGGTTTCACCCTTTGCCTTTGGACTAGGACTAGGAGAGGGACGTGACCTGCCTGAGAACGCAGCGACAAGCGGCTGCTCCGTGGCTGAACGAGACAGGGAGCACGGGCTGGAACACGTGGAGTGCCTGGAATCACCTGTGACCCAGACCCGCCCTCAGGACGCGGCCTGGGTCCTGGCTGGCTGTTACATGGGGAATGTCGCTTTTTTCCTTCTCTGTCCGAGCTGAACTTTGCTTCTTCTTTCCTCGTTGAATTCTTCAGGCATGATCGTTTTATTTCACTAAACGGTCGAGAGCCTCAGTCGCTGGGGGGCAGGGCGGGCATTTCCACGGGCACTGGGGAGAGAAGGACGGTGTGTCACGCTGCTCCGCTTCGGGGCCGGGCGGCGGCCGCTCCTCGCGGCGGCGGCCGCTCCTCGCGGCGGCGGCCGCTCCTCG
>VYXC01005557.1:179267-203606 GCA_013397175.1 Platysteira castanea | reverse complement strand
CCCAGAGCTGCAGCATCATTCCAGTTGAATTTAAAGCTGCTTCTCCCAAGCATGGGGTTACTGGGGAACAGCAGAGGTGCTCCATGCACCCCGGGGCCCTGTGGCCTGCCCAGGGATTTCATCACAAACCACCTTAATTACTCATTAACCTTGACACACACATGCACGCATGCACTACTGGGTCCCCACACAGGATGACAAATTGTCCCTGCCCCAAATTCATGGAATCATTACTGGTTTGCACTGGAAGAACTAAGGCACAGACTGGGTGCAGAGGGACTGCAGACTGGGAGAGGGACAACAGCAGGGCCCACCACAAAGAAGCTGCCAGGATTCTGGGTCCTCCCAGGCTCCGCAGCCCAGCCCCTCACACGCCGTGTCACGAGTCCCTTGGGTGCCCAGCCCCAGTGGGGACGCCTGGGGGGCGGCCAGGGCCACCGGGGGTCTGGGGCAAGGCCACAGTCGAGGCACTGATGATGGCAGTGTTGCCCACAAGGGCCAGCCCGGCAGTGCTGAGAGTGTTGGGGTCCCGGTGGGGCTCAGGTGGCCCCACAGCCAGGCCTGGTGCATGCACACATCACAGAGGATGGCCTCCAGCTGCAAGGGTGTGCCCAGCACAGAACAGATGTGGGTGGCTGTGTCCTGCCAGGCTGAGAGGCCATCACCCGTGGGTGCTGGGGATCCTTGTACAGCTTCTGCTGCAAGGGGCTGCTTTGGGGGCAGGGGACAGGAGCTGCGGCAGTGGGGGCACCGGTGCAGTCAGCGCAGCCGGGCACAAGGCACTGGGGCAGGAGGGATGTGCAGAGGAAGCCGGTGAGCAGCACGAAGAGCAGGTGCCAGCAGTGACCTGAGCACAGCTTCACTCCAGGCACGGCCACACCAGCAGCAGCAGAGGAGCTGTGGGGAGCAGGGTGAGAACCACCCTCTGGAAGCACCCTGGCACCCCTGAGGTGGAGGCACCTGACTCTTGCCCTGGGCCACCCTGACCCACCCGGCAGGAGAGCAGGAGGTTGTCGTAGAGGAAGGGGCACAGGAAAGCCGCCTGCAGCACTTTGCTCAGCTGGGGACGCTCCAGCTCAGGGAAGTTGTGAAGGGGGAATGGGTCAGGGGCGCAGACCCCTGTCAGCTCCCACAGTGAGGACCTTATGAAAGCCTTGGCTCTGGGCCTGAGCAGGTGGAATCACCAAGACAGCCAAAAAGCTGAGAAGGAGGAAATCTCCAGCACCAGTTTCCTTATCCCAACCACACCAGGAATAGCAAGAGAGGCCAGTGCAGGTGAAGGAGTTCAAAACAGCCCCAGGGACAAAGCAATGGTGACGAATATCGCTGACCCAGGAGTCTGGCATCGCATAGGCACCACACAGGCAAACACACAGCCTGTGACAGACGCACGGTGTCACGGGGCCTGCAGCTCCCTGTCCCTGCCCCGGCCTAGCCCTGTGCCAGCCACCTCCACCGAGCCTCTCCCAGGCTGTAGGAGCTGAGAGCTCCGCAGTCACAGACGTAGCAGATGTGGTGGGCAGGCACTGACGCAGAGCTGGAGAGGTGGGCACAGCTGGGGGCAAAGGGACAGGGGCAGACAAGCAGCAGGCGGATGAGCAGTGGCCAGTGCTGGGGCTCCCAGCAGATCTCCAGGGAGGACGAGAGCACCGGGCAGTGCCACGTGAAATACCTGCTGGCACAGCATGTTTTGAGGTGAGCTCTGTCCCTGTCCCTACCCCCAGCCTTGTCCCCATCCTCATCTCCATCCCCTCCTTATCCCCATCCCTGTCCCCACCGCCAACTTTTCTTTGTTCCCATCTCCATCCTCTTCTCATCCCCAACCGTGTCCTCATCTCCACAACCTCCACAACCGTCCCTGCCCCCATTCCCATCCCATCATTTCACCACTCCCATTCTTGTCCTTTTTCTCACCCCATCTCCATCCCCATGCCCATCACCATTCCTATTCCCATTCTCATCCCCATCCGTGTCCCCATCCCCACCAGGTCAGCAGGAAGTGTGTCCAGATGCTGACTGTCATTCACCATCTGAAAGGAACTGAGGACACAGTCAGTGGCTGAGCTCTTGGGGTGCTGGTACCCCAACATGAGCCCATCCTCCCATAAGATCTGTGGGGACAGCGGGGCTGGTCAGGGGACACCTCAGGGGGAGTGGGGCAGCCCAAGAGCTGCTTTGGAATTCTGGTGCCTGGGGAAACTGAGGCAGGGTGGGCTGGGAGTATCTCCTAGCTGGAACAAGGTTTCATGGAGAGTCCAGGTGATTTCCCACCTTGGATGAGGGAACTGGGGGAAGAAACCTGGGGACAGAGCCTCCCCCACCCCCAGCCACACATACCCAAGGCACCTGGTGGACCCTGAAGACCTGCTGCAGCTTTACCTGCAGCATGGTGGGGCCACGGCACTCAGGGTGAGAGAGGTTGGGTCTTCAGGACCAAGCCCACCAGGGGATGGGGACTGTGGCTGCAGGAGCCAGGACAGACAGCCAGGAAGGCTCCCGGCTTCTTCCAAGGTTGTAAGCAGCAAAGCCTGCTTTCTGTTTGACTCTTCCAGAGAGCCACTGACTGGACAGGATCAGGACCCCAGCGTCAGGGTGGAGGCTGGCAGCAGCCCAGGGTGCTGCAGGAAAGAATGAGGTCCTGCTTTGTCCCCCACACCCCTGTACACCCTCTCCCCAGAGAGGCTCCCAACCCTAGGGATGTCCCTGGCAGATGCAGGCTTAGGACCACCACGGCAGGGACAAGCCCCCACAGACACCCTGCAGCCCCCCACGGCCCAGCCCAGCGAAGCTGTCAGGCAAGGCCTGATGAAGGACACTGAACTGGGCAGCCGGGGAAACTGGGCCAACGGGGAGAGCAGCTCAGCAGCACGAGCACTGCCCTAAGCATCCCACTCACCCCTCAGCCCAAAACTCCCACAGTGGTATAGAGGGAGGAAAACCCAAAATGAAACAAAAGTATCTGGAGAAGCTTCCTGCTGCTCTGCACCAAGCAGGAGCCAGAGCGGTGCTGGCGAGAAGCACCGGTGGTACCGTGGCTGCTGCCCTGCAGAGCCCCCTCCTTCCCCCTGCCGTGGGCCGGGGGCCTTGGTCCTGCCACTGCTGCAGCTGCCCTGCTCCCAGCTCTGTTCTGGGTCCCTCCCTGGCAGCTCCCCCTCACTGGCACAAGGGGCAGGGGCTCCAAGGCAGCTTTGTGCTGGACAGATCGCCTGCCCTGCCATGGCCTTGCCTTGCTGAAGACACGACCCCTTACTGTGCATGGGGGGCACACGGGAGCTTCCAGAGCTGGAGGGGGCACTGGAGGGCGGTTCTGGGCACTGGACCTTAAATGCCACCGAGCTGGAAGAGCAGGGGCACGCGACAAAGCCGAGCACAGGTCCTTGCAGGGGGCCTCAAAAACACCCACCAGGGCACACTGGAGGGTCCCACCAGGGTCCTCCCATCTGCGAGAGGAGAGGTGGAGAAAGCAAGTTTGGGAAAACAAAACTGACCTGGCAGCAGGAGGGCTGGCAGCAGCTGGGGCTTAGGCCATGGGGGCAAATGGCAGCAGAAGGTCCATGCTCCAGCTGGATGGAGCTCAGGGGAGAGGACTGAGCTGGGAGCGGGAGGGATGATTTCCAAAGCCTCTATCTTTGGGGATTTATTGATCCCCAGAGGACTCGTGTTGGGTGCTGGACACAGCATGAGCAGCTCAAAACCACCACATGGCCGTCCCAAAGAGCCTGAGGTGCAGGCTGGCCCACACCAGGGCTCGGCTGCTCTGGTGGCCCCAGCCAAGGCAAAGTCACTTGTCCCCAGGGTTGTTGGCAGGAGGCCAAAGGGAGGGTTGGGGGTCTCTGCACTAAGATGCAGACCCTGGTGCTGAGCAGTGCCTCCAAAATAACCCACGAGGCACAGCAAAGCCAGGCAGGCAGATGTTCAAGGCAGGGGAATGACACGTCTGTAGCAAAGTGGGAAGCAGAGGCACAGAAACGGAGGGGAACAGGCTTGAGCGGGGCTGGAGAGACAGCAGCTCCTGGGGGTCCTTGAGGATTCAGTTTCCCAACAAGCAGGACCAGGAGCCCCAGCCCCGACCAGTGTTGTGGCCTTTTCCTGCTTCAGTTTCACCTCGGGCCATTCCCAGGGCAGGGCTGTAGGACAAACCCCCACCCACGGACCCTCCCACAGCAACACGGACGGAGGATGGAGGCTCAGGGTTTGTTATGGGGCCGGCGGCCTCCTGGCACGGCCCTCCCAAGCTGGAAGAAGCGTTCCCAGCCCTGCTGAAGGGGATGGAGCCAGCAGTGACAGTCCCTTTTTGCCAGCTCGGCCTTGGGACAGGGCAGGTCTCGCCCACAGCCCATTTCCCCGCTGGGGGCTGAAGCTGGGTTTGCCTTTTCACAACCCCCCCTCTCTGACCTTCCTGCCGGTGGCAGCCTCCGAAGAATCCAAGAGGGAGAGAGAATTATGGCAGTGCCCAGGTCGGTGCTCCCCACCGGGAGAAGCAAATTAGGGAGCTTTGACGGCAATGAATTCAGGGTGGGAATACTGATTTATCTTCTTTCCCTACAGAACAGCCCTCAGCTGCCCTTGGCACCAGGGCATGGTGGGGCCCTTGCAGAGCCTGATCTCCAGCCTGCAGCCCCAGCCCGCCCTCTCCCAGCGCCTCGAATGGACACTGAAAAGTTATGCATTTTAAAAATTTACACTTTCCCTGTCTCTCGCTTCTCCACCCCCTTCGCCCCGTTAAAAGTGAGCTGCAAAGGCCCCGATGAGCCACGGCAGGTCCATGTGCAGGGTCAGGGGTGCTTCTGTGGCAGCAGCATGCAGAGTCCTAGCAAGAGGATGAAGTCATCCCAAATCTCAGAGGCGGCAAGGGAAATGCTATTCCCATCACAGGGATAAGGAAGGACCCGCCTGCACTTTACTGGAAAGTTTGGTCAGCAATGCACATGCCTGAGAGTAGATTTACAGATGGAAAATGCACTCAGCTCCAGGGCTGTGCAGGAAAGGTGGGATGGGCTGGGAACGACCACAGGACACGAAGTACAAACATCTGGTATTTTATTAAGCCAGTCACTGTGTTCAGACCATGGTCAGACACATGCCGGGAGCTCCAGCCCCTCCTCACCCAGCTGGGCCCTACGTCCCCTTGCCCCTCAGTGAGAGCGATCCTCCCTGGCTCTGCAAGCCCGTGTGCCACCTGAGGGCTGAGGAGAGGTGATTGTCCCTCACCTCAAACCTACAGTCCCCTCACTGCAGGCAGCAAGGCCAGCCACATGGCCCCTGTGCCAGCCCGCCCTGTCCCCACCCTGGCCGGCCTGGCCAGCGCTGCTGCACACCAAGAAGGAAAAGAGCCCTAAATTGAAGATGCGAGACAAAACCCGAGGCATTGCGGGTGGCCTCAAGCCAAGCAAGGATGGGAGCAGAGGAGCTGCTTGGAACAGCCCATGAAACCATGGAGCAGAAGCCCAATAAGCACCAGTGACTGTGTCCACCGTGGTGTGGGGACAGCCCAGCCAGCCTCAGCCACCACAGACCTGCGTCCTCCCAGCGTGGGGTCACCCCAAAAACCCCCAACAGCTCAACAGGGTGGTAATGAAGAGAAAAACCAAACCCAAGAAACACACCAGAACACATGAAAACCCTTGTTTTCAGCCCACAAGACAGTTTTTCTGTTTGCTCTCCTTCCCAGCACAGCGGGCACTACCGGCCTGGCTTACAGCTGCTCCAGGGCAGGCCTGGAGTTGGTGCAGAAGCAGCACTGCAGGGAAGAGCCCTGGCCAGAGCCTGCAGTCTCCATCCTGCCTGATGCTCTCTTGATGAGGCGCTCACAGTTCTGGCCTGGACCAGGTGCTCAGGGCAGGGGGGCCCTCGGGGAGCCCCCGCTGCAGCACCACAGCAGCCACGGGCTGCACAGAGCCTCCCACAGACCGTCCCCCCTTTGCTTCCACCCCAAGAGCCACTCCGTATCAGCAACCACCATGGCAGGGGAGAAATGCAGTGGCCCTTGGAGAGAGATCTGTTCAATTTATCCCCAGGGAGGAAACTCCAGCTCATCCCCAGTGCTGGGCTGGGGGCTGAGAAGTGCCTTCCTTTACCCCAGCCCTGGGGATGACACACTGAGTCCCCGCAGAAGGCCACGCTTGCTGGAGGACACTACATGCCATCTCCCCAAGGCTGCTCTGCAGCCACACTGCTCCCACTGTGAAGCCTCCCAGTTTTTCAGCTCCAGGTATCTCTGACTGGGGATGCAAATCCAAAAACTATTCACCAGGTCTTCAAGCACGACTGTGAACATTGGAGAGGAGGAGGGTGGCATAGGGACCCTTCAGGTGTCCCTTTTAAAGGTCACAATCCCTTCCCATCCAGCCCAGAGTGGAAGGTGTCATGGGGGCAGCCAGGATTCCCCACTGCATGGGGAGGGCATCTTCCTCCCCTCCAGGTGTGCAAAACCTGGGAATATTAAACCAGCCCCTCAGGGGACCAGAGCAGTGACTAAGGGAGAGTTGTGAGCAGCCCCTGCTGTTGCCATGTGGCCCCACGTGGCAGCTCAACAGCCTCTGGTTACAGACACGGAGTTCATTTACTTTTGTTCTTAAACTGCCTCCTGTGCCCTCACAAGGCCTCAGCGACTCAGGACACGGCTCCTCCTCAGCCTGCCCTGCGCAGCACTCGGCTCCCAGCTCGGCTCCTGCCCAGCCGCGGGAGCGGCGAGAACTGAAACACTTGCCAACAACCGAAACATCGGCCATCAGTGAGACAGGAGTTCCCTCGGGGCTGCTGCTTCACCTGCACTGCTCTTCTCTCCCCTCAAGATCCAGCCAGGACCTAAGGAATGCTCGACCCAGAGTGAAGCTGAGGACTGCCCTCAGCTCCTCACTGCTTTGACCACAGCCCAGCAATGCTTCTCTTCACCAACCCAAGCGTGGCCACAAGGGTGACACTGAGGCTCTCAGGATACACACCCCGGGCTCAGCCCCAGTGACCCCCAGACTCCTCTGCTGTGCTCGGCAGCCAGGATCAGGGGGGCTTTCTTCAGCAGCAGGAAAAAGCAGAGCACACCAACTCTCTGTGCCCCCTGCCAGACAAGGAGGGCTTCACCTCAAGAGCAGTCCCACAAGGTGATTCCCTTCTTTTTCCACCCCATTGAACAGAAACAATGAGCTACACAAACAAATGGCTTCAAATAAAACCACTGGAGGAAAGAGTGACCGGGAGCTTCACAACCCATCTCAGATCTCCAAGAATCCCCAAGGTGTGCTGGAGTCGCTGACCTGCTGTCCTGCACATGACATTTTCTTGGCTTAGCCAAGCAAAGCATTGTGAGTTTCAGGAGAAGCTGTAAAAGGGTAAGTCCTGCAGGGAAACCCCTGTCCCTTACAACCACCTGTCAGCCTTCAGGGATGGACCAGCTGTACCATGGAGATTGGCATTTCCCTCTGCCATGCTGTGAAGGAGCTGGAACTGGAATAGATATGAATCCTCTGGTACTTGTGCTGGTATTTTTAGTTTTTACCTGAAAACAAGGAACATCCTGCCTCTGCAGTACAACACACCATGCTCGGAGCCCGCACAGAATGGAGTGTGTGACTCAGCTTCTCATGTTACACCCTGGCTGTAGCAGCTTCTGGCTGGCCCACGTGAGAACACAGACAGATAGAAGACTCCAGTGGTTTGTACTTGCATAGCTGCTGCTGGTTCATGTGGATGGAGACATCTGTTCCGTGGGCGTACAGAGGCAAGAGGGAGCATGAAGGGACTGCCCAGCCCCTCTCCTGCTGCCCTGCAAGCAACCTGCAGCGTCATTTCGGAGCACCGGCCAAGTGACAGCGTGTCAGACACAGGCTGTGTGAGATGCTGTCAGGATGGAGGTCTGCGGGATCCCTCACCGGCCACCTGGGGAACCAGTCGAATGGACACTGAAAAGTGTAGCATCAGCCCTCCTGTGCGGGATGCGAGAAGCACGGACCAGTCCGTGAGCTCAGCGCTCCCGGGGAGCAGCGGTCACGGCACCACCTCGGCCAGCCCAGAAGGACGCGAGAGAGGGGGACACAAACACTCCAGCTCTGTCACCATCTCTAGCACGGCATTGCAGCAGCGGTGCATCGAACAACCAGCAGAAGATAATGGCTTTGAGATTCTCCTTCCTCCTCCACACCCTATGGAAAGATTTAGGGGGAAAAAAAGGGAAAAAAAGAAAAGATGAAAAAGAGGCTTTGGGTCCTTTGGAGACATCTGCTCCATCCCAGGGTTGCAGCGCTCGAGCCAAGCATTTGAGCCTTAATGGTGTTTAAATCCCACTCAGCTCATCTCTCTCTTCCAGCACTTCTGCTGGATTCCTCCTTTTCTCCAAGGTCTAATGCTGGAAGTGAAGTGGGAGAAACTGGGGATGGAGGCACAGAGTCCTGCAGCTTCCCTGGAGCAGCGCGGTCGAGCTCTTGTTGCTCATGAAGCATGCAGCTCCCAGGGACAGCAGAGTGAACAACGTGGGGCTGCTCCCTCCTCACAGGCCAACATCCCTTTGCACTGAGCCCACTCCATGGGGGCCTGGGAAAGGAAATAAATATGCTTGTTCTAAGACAAAAAAAATTATATTAAGAGCTTTCCCCCCCTTTTAAATAGCATAAGTGTTTCCTTTTCTTTCTGACGTTGGAAGAGTATCCAGAACCCCAAGGGAACTCCTCTTTTCTCTTTTTGTTTTTTTTTAATATTATTCATATGTATAAAAAACTAAAAATTAAAAGGAAAAAAACCTTGAAAAATAATTCATTCAAAAGGGGGGAGGGAAAAATACTATCCGCTTTCCTGTCCCCAGATTGCCGAACAAGAGCAGAACACTCTTTGGATCTTCTTTCCCAAGCCGGAGGGTTCTGTTTCTGCTGCACTGGTTTGGTTTTGCTGAAGTTAAGTCCATGCTTTGAACCACCAGCCTGTTTCTGCTGGCCAAGCAAGCTTTGGGAGGAAGGAGGGGAATGAAGGACTGCCCGTCTCTCGCCCATCTCTGCCGACTGGGAGAAGGGCAGAGCTCTGCCCCGGCCATAGCACGGGGCCTCTCTCAGAGCGGTTGGCGCCGTCAGAGCTGTACAGCCGTCTGGTCAGGATGCAGGTGGAGGGTGTCGGTGTGCGTGCCCACATTGGATGATTTTTTTAAAATTCGTTTGGGTAGGTATTTTTGTTGCTGTTTCTGCTGCTGCTTCTTCGTGTCTTAAGTGTCGCCCAGATTGTTCTTTCCTTCGTTCAGACGCTGCACGTTCCGAGAGGGGGAGAGAAAGGTTCACCAACCCGATGCCTTTCTGACCATCAGCCCATCTCTTTCCACTGCTTGTAGAACTCCAGAACGTTTTTTATCTCTATGCTGGCATTGGCGGCTGCCTGGATGGCAGACTGCAAGCAAACACAGACAAAACAGGTGGTTAATTTTTAACTTGCCCCATCAAGACAGCTGCCATTCCCAACCTGGGGACTCTCCAGCAGCCTGGCACAGCTGGAAGGCCAATCCACCCAATTCTCATTGCTCTGGTACAAGAGGCCTGCAGAGACATGAAATTCAATTCTCCCACTTCTCCCAGAATGCTCTGTACCTCAAAATCAAGAAGGCTTGAAGGAATAAGGAATCTCAACGTACAAAATAACTTTGGGGAAACCAGGACAGTTATTAGCCAAAGCATTAAAAAAAAATCTCTTGCCAATCAATCATATGATATCCTTGCTAGGAAGCAGAATGGCCCAGCTCAGCCAGGCGAGAGCTACTGACCTGCATGGGCACCGAGAACGTGCTCGGGTCCTCCAGCTGGAAGCCCGTGATGATGGTGACCATTCCTGTGGTGTCGTCCTCTCCACTGCCCTGGGACACTGTCAATTGTTTGCAGCTGTCCAGTATTTTATAGAGATTCCTGACAGAAAAGAGAAACAGAGGGGAAGGTCAGCAAGAAGACCACATCTGCTCGGGAGGCTAAGTGGGAAGCAGGGCTGCTTTCCTGTTCCCGTTAGGGACTTTTTGAGACCCTTTTGAGCACAGAGAGCTGGGTCTAACAGGCACAGATGGCTGTCCCTATCTCCAGGGAATTTCATCATTACTCACACAGAACACGCTCGGCAATGGGTCCCAGTGCTACCACCTCTCCCCAAAGCCACCTGCCTGCTGGAAGCCGGGCTCAGACACCTTCAGATGCTGAAATCTTACCAGGCATCTAGATCTTGTCTCTTCAATTTATGCCTCTCAAAGCTCTTCCCAGCATCTTTCTGGCAACGAATGTACCTGAGGAGAGAGCAGAGTCTCTGAGTTCATGTGGAGACCATCACAGAGGCTAAAGTCAGTGCTCCACGGCAGCTCCACTGGGTGCTGCAGGGCTTCCACCAAGCCAAATTTAATACCCAAAGGTCCATCCAAGGAATCCTCAGTGAATCCCTTTGATCACCTCCCTGCCTCACCACCATTTCCACACGCCACTCACAGTACCACATCTCAAGCCCACCAGCCCACCACTGGCCTCAAAGGTGCAGTTTGTCCTCTCAACTGTGTTTCTGCAGAGTACCCAGGCACAACCCAGCTCTTCCAGCACTCCCAGTGCAGTGGCAAAGGTCGCTGCTCCAGTTTTGTACAGCAACAGAGATGCAAATCCACCATTCCTCAGAAGCAGCTGCACTTCACAGCTGAGCAGCAATTACCAGCACATCTGAAGAATCAGTTGCTGAATCTGCTCCTTCACCACCTTCCCATTCCTGAAGTCTGGCTTTTCCTCAGCCCACTCCTCACTCTGCTCCAAGGGATCCCCAGCCTGCTCCCACCCCATAGCCCACCCATTCCAAAAGCAAGGGAAAATCTTACCCCTCTCCTGCTCTCACCTGTTTCCCTTTTTAAATTCTGCTTCTAGATACCGAATGCTGTCCCTAGCACCGGCGTTCTCCTTTTTCAGGAAGTCTAGGCCATCGATAACTAATAGAAGAAAAAAAAAACCAAAAAACCATCTTGTTTACAGTTCTGCTTCTGCAAACTAATCCAGAGGCATCAAGTACTCTGCATTCCACAGAACTCTGTCTGATGCACAGCTGGCACAGGAGAGGCAGAGGGGGAACAGGACACAGAACACCTCTGTCCTCTCAGCTGTTCCGACACACTGTCAAAATCCCAAGCATGGGCCACACATAGAAGAGGCCCCACAAGCAACACATCAAAAGGATGTTGGAACTGTTCCAGATGAAGTCAAAGATAAGAACAGTGAGGGAAAGCCACCACTCAGGCCCCTGGGGCCTGCTCCCAGCACAGAAGGGACGGGGGCAGGCAGCCACTGCCGGTTACCTGCTGTGGAGTCCCCATACCTGTTCGAGGGATGATGATTATGAACCTCCCACTAGTGGCCAGCTGCTTGACAAGAGCCAGGTGCTGGCAGAGGGCCTGGGTGTCCGGAACAAGGTAAGGAGACATGGCTGACTGCGCCTTGGGCTGCTGGAGACTGCCCTCCAGCTGAGACACTTCCAGCTGAAAACACACATGCAGAGACACTCGCTTCACATTTATGCTGAAACACACCATCAAACAGGGCAAGCCTTGCCCTGCAAAGCTCCACCAGGTGCTTCCAACCTCCGAGCATAGAGAACAGAGGGCTGGAGGCAGCAGAGGGTCAGCAAGAGGTGATGGTCCCACTCCACACTGCCCAGTGCAGAGTACTGTGAACAGTTTGGGGCACCTTGATGTAAGAGGGCATTGAAATATCAGAGTGTCCAGAGAAGGATGACCAGGATGGTGAAAGGCCTCAAGTGGCTGAGGTCACTCAGTTTGCTCAGCTTGGAGCAGGGAAGGCTGAGGCTGACTGCCCCATCACAGCCTACACCTTCCTCGAGGGGGTCAGTGAGCAGGAGGTGCTGACTTCCTCTCTCCAGTGACTAGCAATAGGACATGAGGAAATGGTTCATGTAATTTCCAGCTTCACTGTTGCATCAGGGCAAGTTCAGGTTGAACATTAGGAACAGGTTCTTCCCCCAGAGGGTGGTTGGTTCCTAGAACAAGCTCCCCAGGAAAGTGGTTGTGGCACCAAGCCTGCCAGAGCTCAAGGAGTGCCTGCACAACACTCCTGGGCATTCAGTTTAGTTTTAAGTAGTCCTGTGAGGAGCAGGGACCTGGACTCCATGATCCTTATGGGATCCCTCCCAACTTGAGATATTCTACAGTTTGATCTATGCAAAATGGACTTACTGCCTCTGTGTGGGATGGGAGCAGAGAGTTCCCCCTTCCCAGGTTTTGACATTCCAGCCACTACCCTGCTGGTTTTCAGGCTGGAACCAGCATCTCCTACCTGCAGTCGAAGCTGAGCCATGTCTCTCATGAGCCTGTTCCGACGAGCCTCCTCTGCAGCCTAGTTGCAAAATCAAACTTCCGTATCAGTTAGTGGGAAACACACCAGCTGACACTAGCACACACTTCCAGAAACACTTCCAGGGTGAAAAGGGGACACTGGAATAGTTTTAAGAAACAGAACTTTCATCTCCTCCCAAAGTTCTGTGATTATAGTTACAACCTAATAGTAACCTACAGGAAACTGTGCCAAGTACAGAGATTTCATTCACCTCTACCAACTCACCATGTGAAACTGGGCCTGTGCCTGGTGCAGCAAGTTGTCTTGCTCTGACTGTGCTATGCTGATGAAGATCCCAAGCTCCGAGTTGAACTGCAGGATGCTGCCTTGCAAGTGGGTGATGAAGTGGCCGAAGCTCCGGATGCAGCAGATCCGCACGACAGACTGCAAGGAAGCAGCAGGCAGTCAGCAGCCACAGCACCCCCGGGGCCGCGGCCTGAGGCAGCGCTGACCTGCAGCTCACGCCTTTGAAAATGGCAGGAACTGATATTAAAAGCCTAATTCTGATGGATGTTTCTGATCTCTTCTGAAGTCAGTCACTGCAGGAGGGGGCTGCAGGAAAGGCTATAGCTGGCCAGAAGGTTCAGGGGTGCCAGCAGTCTGGGCTTCCTCAACCCAAGAAAATCTTAGGAAACATCGGCAGCACCCCTCCACACTTGCTCCATAAACCTCTGCTCAGGCCTCCAGTGATGGGAAGAGGAACCACATAACACAACAATCCAGGTCTGATTTTTTTCAGGATTTACCCCAACTCACCTCCTCAACTGCTGAGAAAATGGGCCGGTCCTGCTCAAAGTTAAACTTCTTGTGTGCATTTTTCAGAGGGGGGAGATTGCGCAGGGCCACATCCTCAGGGAGCAGCAGGTTGGCCTTCAGGTCTGGGAGCTCAGCATCACTCAGGATGTCCTTGACTTCATCACACAGGGCCAGCCCTGGAGAGGAGGGACAAGAAGGAGAGCAAAACAACTGAGGAGGGGGCAAAGAGGAAAACTGCTTAAACGCACATGATCTGTATGGTCACGAGCAGAGGTGTTAATGACACATATTCTGTGAGCACCTGCTTAAGGAGGAACCACAAGACCTCCCACAACATAAAGAGCAACTCTCCCAATCTGCAAGGGACTGGGGAAATCCCCTGTTTGGAGGGATAGCTCTCCCATCTATTTCAACAGATGAGCAACTCTGCTTAAAACTCTGCTTCTCATGAACCATGGGGATCTTCAGGCTTAGCCCTGAGGAGGCACAGAGCACATCATGAGCAGCTGGAGCTCCAAAACTATTTTCCAGGATTCCCATGGCAAAATCACAGCCTTACTTCTGCTCCTGGCAGTGAATTTCACTCCTGCTGGCCACACACAGAGTCCCACATGCTGGTGTCAGTGTTTCAGTATGTTGCCAGCCATATTAATGCACTAATATAGCATTTTTTGTGTGTCATTTTTGGTGTTGTCTTGTCAGGGCCAGGAGTTGAACTGGATCCTGGAGAGAGGGCGTCTCTTCCAACTCAGGATGTTCTATGATTTTATGAGTCTAAAGACTATGGGACAGTATTTAACTGGAATGGTGTTTAAACAAAAAACCAACACATGCATGGGTCACTTCCTATTGTGCTTATAAAAACTGCTACTAGGAAATCTCCCTCCCTGGGCTCTCTCACACACCCTGGGAATTACTGATGACCAGGCTTGGTGAAACATGACATTGCCACTTCCTTCTCCAGTACCTGATTCCTGCAGGTCTGCAGCAGAAGGCAGAAGGTTCAGGAGCACAGACAGCCTGTTCCACAGGCTCTGAGAGCTCTGCAGGAACAGAACACAAAAGGCCACAGAAAATGTCAAAACAGATGTATACAACAACCAGGCTGCTTCCAAAATCTCACAGCCCTCAGAATGCTTTATGAACAGTAAACCTCACTATCCTTCTTAGGTGCAGATTAGCTTAATTCAGCTGGTGGGGGACATAATATCACCCTCCACCCAGGACTGGGGCCATGGCTGCAACCAGCGCAGGGAAGCTGACCAGACACAACCTTGTAGAGAGCCCCGACACCATCCCCACCTGAGCACACATGATGATGAGGTCCGTGTTTGTCCTCAGCCAGTCCAGGAACACCTTGACAGTAAGCAGCAGCCCTTCATTGGTCACAATCTCCAACTTCTCCTGAAGAGATCGCTCATTTCTGCAGGATTTGTTACTTGAAATGCTTTCTTCGGAGTCAGACACATCATCTGGAAAACAAAGGCGAGCACAAGATGGCAGCTGTTAAACCCCCTGAGCCCTGCTGGTGTCGGGACAGCACTGTACTAGTTGAGTTGAAATACTTGGTGCCTCCACACATTCTCACAAAGCCAGCCCCTGTCCCCTGGGCTGTTACTGGAGTGTATCACTCCCACATTTCCTTCTTCCTTAACCTTTAACAGGGTTAAAATCTCCCTGTGAAGGTTTGACCAATGCCCAACCTCTGCAGCAGCCTCCAAGAGGCTCACGGACAGAGTGGGGTGGCACATGCCAGCACAAGGACCAGGGCAGCTCCTGCAGGGAACAGAGCCATGAGGCCAACATGCTTCCAGCTTCGAGCCAGGCAAGAGAAGGAAATGGCAGGGCTGTCCTATGAGTCAGGGCCCAGAGAATTTTAAATACTGAACGTATTCTTTGCACTCTTCTAATTCTCCGGACCTGAGGATCTGAAAGCCACTGCCAATGGAATCACACGTGATACGAGTGACCTGAGGTCAAGGTGGGAATCAACGACACGTTTTCCAACAGCCCTTTATTTCAAGGGCTGCCATTGCTTCCTGTTAGCATTATGGGCATTCCATAAACCCTCAGAATCACAAGGAAGGAGGTGATTTATTCAGAACCTACCCCTGACAGCACCATGAAAAAGCAGTTTGGATACAGCACAGATGAGGAGAGCTCGAAGCTAAAAAGCACACAGTGAACTCATTCCCTCTCTCATTTTCTACACCTGTAAAGGTATTGTGGCCACATGTTCCTGGAGCTGCAACAGCTAGATAACCTCTGAGGGAAAGGGTTAAACAGACCAAAACCCATTTGTTTCTTCCTTTACCCTCCATCTCTTTCATGTGGCCATGGAGCAGTGCCCGGAGCCAGTCAACACTAACATGATCTAATACAGTGCCTTCAAATCCTGGCCCAGGCAAAGCCTGAATCTTGCCAGTGCTGTAGGCCAGCTGGATTTGGCAGCAGGATGCAGAATGTTTCCTTGCTCCAGGGAAGCTGGGAGGAACGACAAACAAGACTGAACAGGCCCATGTAGTTTTATGTGAAATACAATTAACTCCCTGTAGTGCATCAGATCTCCCTTTCCAACTGTTTTTGCCCAAAACATCGCTCAGTTGTGTAAGTTGAGTGGTAATGGAGACATGGCAGCTCCACCTGCTGTGCCTCTCCCAGGGGTTCAGCATGGAACACTCAGTGAGGCACATTTGAGGGCTCACAGAGGCCCCCAATGCCTCTCATATGCACCTGGGTCACATCTTCCACACACACTTCTACATGAGCTTTGAGTTGATAATCTGTCATCTCATGGAGAACTTCCTGTCCTCCATCTGCCCTGTCTGTCACCAGAAGCAATAGTAAGTATCTGATCAGATATTTCACAAGGGAAAAGAGAAGATGCAATCTTCAATACCTGCTGGAATCATCCTCTGGAGCCAACATGCCTTCACTACTGCAAATTGTGCCTGAAAAATTTACTTGCCTTCTATGGGGTTATAGCAGTGGAGGATGAGGGAAGAGCAACTGACCTCACCTACCTGGGTTTGTGCAGAGCATTTGACACTGTCCCGCACAACATCCTTGACTCTAAACTGGAGAGACATGGACTTGATGGATGGACCACTTAGTGGACAATGACTTGGCTGGATAGTCATAGTTGAAGAGCTACAGCCAACAGCTCAATGTCCAAGTGGAGAGCAGTGGCAAGGGGCATCCTTAGGGGTTGAGACTGGGACCAATACTTTTTAACATCCTTGCTGGTGTCAGATAGCAAGATCAACTGCACTGTCAGCCAGTTTGCTGACAGCACTGAGCTGTGTGGTGGGATCACACGCTGGAGGGAAGGGATGGCACCAGAGGAACCTGGACAGGCTGGAAAGGTGGGTCAGTGCCAACCCCAGAAGGAACAGCAAGGGCAAGGAGAAATGTACCTGTATCGGGGCAACCCCAAGCACAAACACAGACTGGGAGAGAATGGATGGAGAGCAGCCCTGGGCAGAATTTGGGGGCGACGGGTTGACAAGAAGTTCAGCATGTCATGGCAACATGCACTCGCGGCCCAGAAAGCCAATGCTGTCCTGGGCACATCCCCAGCAGTGTGGGCAGCATGTGAAGCGGGGGGTTCTGCCTCTCTGCTCTGCTGAGACCCCCCTGCAGAGCTGCCTCCAGCTCTGGGCCCCAGCACAGGAAGGACGGGGAGCTGCTGAGGTGAGTCCAGAGGAGGCCATGGAAATGATCCAGAGGCTGCAGCCCCTCTGCTCTGCAGACAGGCTGGGAGAGCTGGGGTGTTCAGCTTTGGGAAGTAAAGGCTCCAAGGAGGTCTTAGAGCTCCTTCCATTGCCTAAAGGGGCTCCAAGAGAGCTGGTGAGGGACTTTGACAAGGTCCCAGACAAGAAAAGGGGAAATTGCTTTAAAGTCAAGGAAGGTAAATTAAGATGTGGTATCAGGAAGAATTTGTTCCCTGTGAGGGTGGTGAAGCCCTGGCACAGGTTGCCAGGAGAAGCTGTGGCTGCCCCATCCCTGGAAGTGTTCAAGGCCAGGTTGGATGTAGTTTGGTGCAACCTGGGATAGTGGAAGGGGGATGAAATGACATGGGCTTTGAAGTGCCTTCCAAACCAGCCTGTGAGCCTATGATTATCAGAGCTGCTCAGCATTTAGTCTGCAGAGCAGCAGTTCTGGTAACCCTGGTTGGCCACAGGTGTTTCCTTTGCTCAGTGCACATATTCCTGCATGCTGGGCAGTAAAAATAAAGCTCCTCCATCAGGAAATGTCCAACCCAAGGCCTGCAACTACTTGGGCAACCCGCTCCTCCAAACCTGGCCAAAGGAGAGCTTGCACCATGGGAAATGGTGAATTTAGCAAACAGACTGCTATAGTTTGCAGTTTTCTACACAAAATTGCAATAACAAGGCCCTTACCTTGCTCTGCCAAGCTGGGCTTCTCCAGATCTCCATTGACACACGGCTTGCTCTCTATCCCGTCCTTCAAGGCAGGTGGTTCACTGTTGGGTTTCAAGAGGATGTTGCTGAATGTGGGAGCCAGGCGAAAGCACCGTTTGGTCTGGAACAGCTGGGTGGACATGGCCTGGAGGTTACTGGCTATGCTTGCATCATTAGTGCTCAGGGAAGCCGGCCCATTGACTGCTGGATCCACAGCCTCAATTTTAGAGATGCTTGGGCTCTTGGAGTCCCCCAGCCCACTGCCATCCACACAGTTTTTTAAGGCCTCTTTGGGCCCACTTTTGCCTTGGCTGCTTCCCTCCTCACCCGGTTCGTCCTCCATGTCCTCCAAGTCAGACCGAGATTCTTGGCTGTTCATGTCGGAGTCTGTCTCCACATCAAAAGCAGCTTCTGCTTCCTCATCACTCTTCTCTGAACCACTCTCTGAGCCATCACTGCCCTTGATGGAACCCTGGCTGGAGTCAGAGTCAAAGCCCTCACTCAGGTCGCTCTCATCCACCTTCTGGGGGTGGCGGCGGCGGCGCAGACACGAGAGACGAGAGTATTTTTTGCTTCTCTTGCAGTCGTTCTTCCGCTGTTCCTCGCTGGGCTGATGATTGGCCAACTCAGCTTCAGCTTCTTTCTCAATTGAGTTCACAGGCTCCCGTGGCTCCTGGTCATCTGGGAGACATTGACAGGGAGAATATAAGTTCAAGTCACAGGCTGCTGCTTGCCAGCCGTGGGCCCAGGGAACCAGGGCTGCAAACTTCAGCCACTGCTTCCATCAGCGTCTTCCACCGCAGAAGAAGCAACCCCAGAAGAAAGACTCACTTTCTAAAAGTACCTGGGAAGCCCTGGGAAGCCGGGATTCCTACTGCCCAAGCTGGGCTACTCTGTTACCAGGCAGCCTCAGTGCTGAATGCTGCTAAACCAGCATAAACCGCAGCTGAATTCTAACTCTCCTCCCTAGCTTTCTACAAAGAGCTGAGTGACGCAGCAAGCAGGGCAGGGACATGTGCTCTGTAATTACACTGCCCTGACCCAATCCTTTTCTTGACCAACAGGCTCAGAGCCTTTTTAGCAGCCCTGCATCACCCTGACAGCTTCAAAACCTGCAGAGGAGAGGTCGTTCATTGTTGCTTTTACCAGAACTTCCCTCACCCTGCATTCAGTGAAGTATTGCAAATGGACTGTATGCAGAGGAAAGGTTTAGCAGTTTTATTCTCTGCTCAATAATATCCCCCAGGAATTCAAGAGCCACCCGTGCCTGAGCAGAACTGAGGTATGCTGAGAGGGCCTGTCTCCTTCAGCCTCACTCAGTCCCCTTCTGCTTCCCTCAGCCCAGGTGTTTTACCCAAGATCACCTCCTCAGTGGAGGAGGAAAGCAGCCAGTAAACAACAGCAAACAGAGACAGAGAATAGAGTCTCGGATTGGGGTAAACAGATGATGAATGAGCTGTCAAGAGATACAGAAAGCAAACTCCTTATAAGGAAAGCAACATGTCCATCCTATGGTGATTCAGATACTCAGAAAGAGCATCCAGGTGGAGACAACTCAGCACATCACCCACCTTTGGGGATCCCAGACAAACAGTGAAAGATCAATACACCTCTGCACTACAAAAGCCATGCTCAGGGGAGAAAGGGAAGAAAGGGGAAAGACAGCCCTATAGGCAGGCAGCCTGGGAGACACAGGTGCTGCCGTCTCTGTTCTCTTACCTGTGCCATCACTCTGAAAGGCTGGGACAGGATTTTCCCCTTCTTCTAGCTCAGCCTGGAGGCGAATATTGACGTGATTTATCAGGTGAGAGAAGAGGGCCAGCGTGAAGGCAATGGCTGCACTGTACTGCTTGGAACCTGTAACCAGACAGCACAGTGAGACAGAGGTGAGCACTTCACCACAACATGAAGGCCAGTTCAGACAGCATCTCCAGCCTAGCTGCACTGCTGAATGCTCACCACACAGTTTCCAAACAAAGCACTGGTTACCTGCCCTCTTGAGACTGTGAACACTCATAAGGCAGATGATCACCATGCGAAAGATCAGGAGATCAGGAAGGAACGAGTAGCCACTCTCATACTCTTCTTCGTCTTCACTAGTTGAGCTCAGGTTAGGAGGAGAGGGCAGGTAGAACAAGCACAGGTTGAAATCCTCCAGCACAGACTGGCAGAGAGACGTCAGCTCAGAATCTAAAGAGCTTAAAAAGAGTGAAAAATAAATAAGAATTATTAACTCAATACTCATGCTCCTGGCATGTCTGCCCAGAAACTGAACCAAAACTGGCAGTTAGGCTGTCCTTTAGCACTAGGCAGGATGAAGCATCAGGGAATATACTGCAGGCAACAACAGCTACAGGAAGCAAGTGACATTAATCAGATTATGTTTTCCTCTTTAAAGCTGCTAAACTAAAGACAAACAATACCTAGAGATGAGCCACCAAAACCCAGATAAATTTTCCCCTGGGAGCTCAGCAGTGGCCATTAAGACACACGAGATACTTAAATGCTAAAGGGAGCAAAAGTTCTAGATGCACTGCTCAGTGAAAAGCATTACACTGCCACACACATGGGACTCAGCTTTTCCTCCTCCCATGTCTCTCCAGCAGCCCTGTAAGAATATTCCAAAATCCTCCACAGCTATTCACTCCTTCAAAGGAAGCGTCCATGAGATCACTCCAACAGGCTGTGGGAGCCTCCTAGTTACAAAACAGACCTGCCTGTGAAACTTCAGCAAAGCCTTTTCAGGGGAAAGTGTGCTTGGGAAATTGAAGTAATTCCCAAATTTCTTATGTGCTAAATACTTGCTGAGTGGATATTAGAGGAGCCTTGTAGTTCCACCTCAGTGTAAGGCAGGATTGGAAAGCCAATCCCATACTGGGCTGCAGGAGCCAGGGCAGAGCCAGCAAGGTTGAGTTTGTGTTCTCCCTCTCCATTCAGCACTCACAAGGTGGCATATGGAGCACTGTATGTGGTCTTGGGGTCCCCAGAACAAAAAGACACCAAACAAAACCACACTGACAAACTGGACTTAGCCCAGCAGAAGAACAGAGAACATGACATACAAGAAGAGGCAAAGGGAACCGAGTTTGTTCAGCCTGAAGGACAGAAGGAGGGGGGGGTGTCTTCTGTTTCCAGATGCCAAACAGGTGATTACAGAGGACCGAGTAAGACTCTCCTTAGTGGTGCACAGCAAAAGGAAGAGAAATTATGGGTACACACTACGGAAAAGAAAAATGAGACTAGATGCAAGGAGAAAAAAATTCTATAGTGAAGGTTGTCAAACACTGGAAAGGGCACCAGAAAGGTGTGGGAATTCTGTCCTCGGATCCAGTCAAAACTCAGTGTGATGAGGCTCTGAGCAAGCTCATCTGACTTCACATCTGCATCTACCCTCACAGTGAACACTACTTTGGGGAAGTACTGGACGCCCAGAAGGACCCTTTCAACCTAAACCATTCCACAATGCATTCAACTGCAGCCTGTATCTAAGCCCTTTAGAACACCTGCTCTGTTCCAAGCAGCAAGAGGTTTATTTAAAATCACCTGAAAACCTCCCAGGAGAGACAGAGAAAATCCAATTAAAAAAATCCAAAAGCCCAAAATCACAGAGCTGTACAAAGCTTCCCATTTACTCTAACACAACCAGATTTTGGTGTTTCTGTGAACAAGGTGTTAGGTTACAGACTTCCAAGTGCAGTGAACAGCCCCACACGTGTGGACGGCAATGCTTTGCTGTCCCATCAGCCTGAATACAGGGCTTGGCAGGAAAAGGCATCTGATGACTGCATGGGGTAAGCAAACACCAAAAGCACAGCACAGCACAGAGACAGCTGCAAGGCTCAGGAGCTCAACACTCACTCAGGCTGGCTTGATTTAGACAAGTCACAAAGTATTTAACCCTTTGGTGTTTCAGCCTCCCCCAGAAACACAATCTTCTTCATGCTCCATGCACGGATAGTCCAGTCTTGGGCCTTTGGCAGCAAGCCACAGCACAGGCACTGTTATCCTACAGGAAACCATCCCTTCCAATTCAAGTGCCTGCTACTGTGAGTTATCAATAGAAGATACAATCTACCGTAACCTTACCTGCTCTTTGGCTGCAAAAGACTCTGCAGGTACATGAAGCTCACCAGCAACCTCTTAATGTCTTTTCCTCTAAAAAGATGGAGGAGAAAACACTGTAAAGCAGGTGCCCCATCACAGAGATGGGCTGGGCTGACAGAACTCTATTAACAGGTAAATCAGGTCTCAACTGAAAAGTCCATTCTGATGAAATTGGAGAGAAAGAAGACAGTTTATACACTGCCAACTTTCACCAATATGCCCCAACCCTCATGAACAGTCCCCCACTCCAGGGGAGAGTGAGAAAATCTCTCAATGCAAACTCTACACCTGGCCAGCATTTAGCTTTTCCCCTGAAATTATGACCAAAGAGAGCAAGAATGGGGTCTAGGGTGGGGCTTTCAATTCTGGGAACAGTCACCGTGCTGAATGGCCCATCTACCAGCTCCAGTTCCCACAAAGACACTACTCTCAACCCAGAGGATACACTAGTGGCAAACTCTCAGCCTGCACCTCTCATTCTCTTTCCCTTCTTACCGTTTCTTGCTTGGAGACAACTTCCTGGTTTCACATTTCTTCAGCTGATGATACATCTTGGCTGCTTTGTCATATAGCCGCTTCAGGTTCCCATAGGCACCTTCGAAGGACACTTCAGACTGGATGCTAAAGCACCAAAACAGGACACAGTGAAAGTTACTTCACCACAAGGCCACTCCCATTTTATGGCTTTAACTCACTAGCAAGTTATTCAGGCATGGAGGCATGAGGACAGGTACCCAGTTCTGCTGTCTGAACACACTGGGCAACTTAACTCCCACCGACGGCTGCAAACTGCACTTCAGCTGCCTCACAGCTTCCACCTGCTCTGCTTACACATCTTCTCAAATCAGTGCCTTCAAGCCAGGAATTCCACCCAGCTCATGCCACAGGGGGCCTCCTTCAGCACCTCCACCCCACTTCCAGCCTGGCTCTCCAGCTCACACAAGGGACGTGGGCAAAGCCCTCCAGGTGCAGCCCTGCACAGGTGATCAGTAACCAGCACAATGGTTTGGTTTGACTGAGGCTTGCTCTCATTACCATCAGCCCTGCTCAACGGAGAACCAAACTCATCTCTTTCCCTTCCTCTAAAATTCATTTGCTGTAAACAGTGCCAAGTTCAAAGTAAGGAGAAGAGGCTCTGGCACCCACAGCAGCAGTGCATGGCTTCCCTGCCCGGGACACCCAGATCCACAGGAACTCACCAGCGTAAGTAGCAGTAGGTCGCTTCCACATTGTAGTATTTGCTCCCTGCCAACGTCCCCAGTTGGTTGAATGGCATTCCTGTCAGGAAGAAGAGGGGAAATGGAATTCACTTGGAATTCTCCAATGGTCCTGGCTAGAAAGCAGATCCTTTCCCTTTCACTACATTTCCACACAGGAGGGAAGCCAGGAGACACAAAGAGTAGTAAGGCTGCAGTACATAGGTCTGGACTACTCAATCCTTCCACCATCGAGAGTTTGTTTTCCATTTTACAGAGCTTTTAAATCCTCCCTACCTTGTGCCAGTTATCTATGTAAGAGAAAAGAGCAAACAACGCCTCCTCCTCTGTATTAACAGTGCTGTGGCCTTGACTCCATATTTCTTGACATAGACATCACCAGCATCTGAGAGCTCTGTTCCAGCTCCTGTGGTGCAGAAACTTTTGCCACTTTTATTTGGGAACTGCCTCTCAAACAATTCAGTGAGAACTCTGCAAGGACAGCGTGTAGAGAACATTTGGCTGGAATTGCACACTTTAAGGTGTGACAGGGCCTCTACTCTGGCACCGACGTGTTCCCAGAAGGAGGTGCTTCTGAAGGAGGAAGCAGCACATGAGATTTTTTTTTCAGAGGTAGAAGGGCAAGGTGACCAATAATGCTCTGCTCCTGGCAATGGAGAGCTGGGCCTGCCTGTAGCCCATAGGTACAACATCACCAAGTCAGGGAAGTCTGAGCTTCTCAGAAGTTCTCAGATGAGTACAGTGAGGTTAGTTGCAAAGAGCACCCTGGCTTTAACGCCTCTGTTTGGCTTGCTAGCAGAAGTTCTCAAAGGAAGCAACTTTAACCACAGGATAAAACCGGTCCTCTCTCAGCTGCAGGATATAAACCTAACCAGTGTAGTACTACATTGTTTTTACATTGCAGCAACATGATTTTAACAACTATAAATTCATGGTAAGTCACTCACCAATTTGTGGTGCAACAGAAAGGGCTTGATAGTAAAATCGCTCAGCCAACAGCTCTGTGTCCACACCTGCCAGCTCATTCTGATAGCGAGCTGAAAGGAAACCACACATCATGCATCAGAAACCCAAAAGCAGCATCTGCTGCAGAGCAGCAGTTTTCCTACAGATTAAAAATACCACAAAATTTGAAATACTGGCCAAGTCAACAAATTCAACAAAGAACTGCTCTTGGCAAACACTGCAACACACAGGATTTGCCAGGCTTGTATGAAACACTTTTCTTTCACCTGCTCACACCACACACCACAACTCCTGCCCATTCCAGCCAAGGGCAGAGCCTGCCACACTGGCAGCATCACATGAACAAAAGGAAGATGTTCTTCTGCTCCATGTGTTAAGTGCTGATTCATCTATCCTTGAAGTAACTTAGAGTTGTGCTCCATTTTCCTGTACCTCAGACTACATTCTAGTACAGCAAGGTGTGAAATCTAAATCAAGTCAGCTGACTTAATAAAGTACCTGACTGTGGCTAGACTGGACTTTATTAATTTATTTTCTTTT
>VYXC01005557.1:168031-179240 GCA_013397175.1 Platysteira castanea | reverse complement strand
TTTTTTTTTTTTTGACAAATGTAGGCATTTTGGAAACCTTAAGTGACAGCACTGTGAAAAGGTGAGCACATTTCTCTCCCGCCACCCAGGTAAGTCATTCCTGCTACCCCCACAAGACATTTATTTGCAATGTCATTTTTAGGCTGATTCATATTCATAACACTAATGCCAAACAGCTTTCACCAGCTTGGAGGCTGCAGCGTCAGACACATGTACCTGCACCACACTTCCAAGAGCTGCTTTCCACACAGCTACATCTTCTCCCTGCCGTTACTCCCACATGTTCACAACCAAGAAGCTGACATACTTTCCACATACTTCAGGAGGTCGTGACTGTGGGACAGTCATGCCTGCTATAAAAAGGATGATACACAGCCAAGCATAACGACAAAGAACCTGGGGTTTTGCAGTGGCAAAACTCCGGATTGATGCACAATATTGCCTAAATCTGATTTTCAGTCCCACTGGTGCTGATGGCAGTGGCTTTGTAAGGCAAGTCACAACTATGCAATCTGAACTGAACTCTCTTTGATCCTTCACACTGTCAAAACAATGTAAATAAAAGCAAAGGCTTCCACTCTTTCACAGCCGTGGCTACAGCTGCTTATCAAGCTGCTTATCAGCAAACTCCTCATCTACCTGCCCAAACACAAAGCTCCTGCAACTTGTAGCAGCTCAGCCACAAGGGTTTCAGCTTATCCCAGTCTGTGACAAAGATGTCAGAGGGAAACAAAATCTGAAAGTAACCTTGGCTGCTGCCCAACAGCAACAGCCTCACATAGCACAGGCAGCATCTTTTTCCCATTTTAAAGTCTGCCCTGAGAGGCAACGCTGTCCTTACCCAGATCTCCCAGATAAACCAGACATCGGTGACACGCCATCTGTGCCCACTCCATCTCCTTCTCTGACGCAGACACCGGTTTCTTGCAGCCTACGAGTGAACACAGAATCACTTAAGAGCATTGGGTGGAGGCTGCGGGGAAGACACAGAAGCCGCCCATGCCTCTGCCCAAGACACCCAAATCAAATCCCACACGGTCAGACGCCACTGCCAGCTGTGCCATCTTGTAGAGCAGCACTGGGTCACTCTTGTCAAAATGTGGAAAATAAATGGAGAAAAATACTTACAGACTCTGCTGTTCACCCACTCCCCTTGGATTCCCTGGTGATGGGTGCAGTGCGTGTCACCACACCGCCAAGAGTCAATGAAATAAAGGACTGTCACCTTGTCTACAAGGTCTGCCACAGAGACCTGGCTCCATCTGCCCTCAGATGAGAAGACAAAGGCCAGTTCCTGTCTGTGTGATTGTGTGATCACGTTAACACAGCACCGAACACAAGTAATAAGGCTGATTTCATTAGCATGGCTAATGAGGCCTTTGGATGGGAGCAGGCACACATCCCTGGAAGCCAGAACAAACTCTGAGCACTGGCACTGGGCAGCAGCACACATCCTTTCCAACACTGAAGATGGAAACAAACTCATTGTCTCAGGACCCAGATGTAGACTCAGGACTGACCAACCAAAAAGGGAAGAAGAGAAGTTAAACAAGCAAAACTAGGACAGAAATCTGTGCTTTAGGCAGGGCAGCTGGAGTCAGTTTGGGAGAACTGCCTCTGGACAACGATGCCTTTGCAGTGGGTTCAGAAGGGCAACCGAGCTGACAGGGCTGGAAGGCACAGCCTGGGAAGAGAGGCCACAGACTTCAGGCTTGTCTAAGTTGGAGAAGAGAAGGCTGGGGGATACCTCATTGCTCTCTGCCCCTTCCTGAGGAGGGGAAGGTGTCCGTCTCTCTTCCTTGGCATCCAGTGATAGGGCACATGGAAATGGTTCAAAGATGCATCAAAGGAGGTTTATACTGGACATGAGGAAGCCTCTCCCTACCAGAGGGTGGTCACACCCTGGAATGGGTTTCCTAGAGAGCTGGTCAATGCTCTAGACCTGTCAGTGTTTAAGAGGCATTTGGACAATGTCCTTGACAACATGTTTTAAACTCCTGGTCAGCCCTGAGTTTTTCAGGCAGTTGGACTGGACAATCATAGGTCCCTTCCAACTGAAATAGTCCTGTCTATTTTATACTAAACTTATAAAAAAAGAGCAATTCAGGCAGTGGAAAGTGTCAAAGGCAACAGAGGAAGGCTGCAGCCAGCTGATCTGAACTAAAGTCATCAAACATGACTCAGTTCCTGTGAAGAGCACATCCCACCTCCCCCTTAGCCAGCGGGGCCACAGTTCAGCCAGAGATCAGGAGGCAAAGGCTGCTGCGCCTGCACTTCCCTTCTGGAGAGCGTCAGCTGCTGCTGGGCCACCAGTGTCATGGATTCAGGCTGGCTTCAGTCTTCCTGCTGCCAAGGACTCACACCTTCTGGAGGAGAAAGTTCCCTCAAGCAGGAATCCCAAAGAAGATTTTGAAGACTGATCCAGTCTGCACTCTTCTTCCCTCCTGGCTGAGGCTAAAAGGGTGGACATGAAATCTGGAGGCTGCAGTGACCAGTGAGGAGCTGCTCCCACTTACCAACAGGCGTTGTACAAGTCACACTCTACAAATACACAGCCTTAACTCTGTGTCCACAACCACCGCTGGACTCCCCCTCCCTTTTTTTGCTCTGACTTCTCTCGCTCCCACTCATATAACCATCAAGCTGTGACCACCCCAGTCTGTGGTTCATATGGGATCCTTTCACACCCATCTTTTCTGGATAGGCAAAAGTTACATCTCTACTCTCCAGTTACATGCTCACCTGCAGCATCCTTTTAACTGAAGAGCCCAGACACACCAAGAAACCTGAACAATGGGAGCCTTTCATATGCAATCACCCCTAAGGGTATAAACCCACCTGGAACGTGCATATTGAGGATTTATTAATTCTGCAGTACTGAGATACATTTCTAAAAGCAACAGCCAAGAAGATCTGCCTTTTAAACCAACACTTTGAAGCCAAGAGTGACACCATTATCACCCAAAACTAAAGAGCAGGATCCCAGCAAGTAAAACCTTCTTCTGCTAAAGACACACTAACTTCCCTTAGCCAGGTGCTGCCACCCTGTCCCCTGCCAGCTTTAAGCACATCAGTTAAACCCTTCCAAACACAGTTCACAAAACAGAGGCTTCATTTCTCACCTGGACAGCCCCCACAACAGAAACATGTGCCCTGAGGCCACTGAGCCTAGGCAAATGACAACAAACCATTACATGATAATCAAGGATGTGAATGCACAGGCAGTCTTGAGCTGTTTCAGGACTGTACATACTCTTATCCTTCCTCCCCTAACAGGTATAATACCTCAGATTTCCCTGCACCTAAGGGCACGCAGAGGTCACATGGGTCAGCTAACACAAGCTACAGGGCCTTCCTGTGTTCTCAGTCCAAGATTCAATAGCCGTTTCAAAGCCAGAGTGAAGAGAGCAGACAGAAGAGGTGCCAAGAGAAGGAACAGTGTCTTACATCTAGTGACTAGGATGTACTGACAGAAATCTGTTGGGTTTAAGAACCTATTCCCCTGTTTGTCTGCTTTAAGTAAGCTTTTAAAAACATTCTATACAGCCAGCAGTGCTCTTCAATTTTCCATAAACATCTGCCATCACTAGACAATTTTACTAAAGAACTCTCTCATACTGTTTTCTTCCTGTTAGAAGCCCTTCCTTCTTCCCTAATTTAGCATTATTAAAAAAAACGTGTCATGGAAAAGAGAGCAGGACAGTCTGTTCTAAACAGAGACCTTGCTAATCAGGGGGAAAAAAATTCCTTTGAATGCTGAAACAAAGATGGATTAGTGCAAGGGGATGTCACCTGTGTGGGATTCAGCCTTGCCCATGAGCCAAACACCTTGAGCACAAACCTATGAGAGGGTCCGTCACATGTGTCCAGTCGATGCAGCACTGCAGCTCCAGCTGATAATGAGACTGGATGTAGAGCAGGAGGTGCTGGTAAAATCCTATGCCAGCCACCAAGTGAGTCCGGTATGCGCACTCCAGGGTGCTGCGGCTGTGGATGTGCTGGGAGAAGGAAAAGGAGCACGTTAATGCAGCCTGGGACGCGGTTTAGGCTGGGCACCCGAGCTGTACTGAGTGTGAAGCAAGACAATAGTAGCTCAGCTAAAACTGGTTTTGCACAGTTCTGTACCTCCTCCTGCTCAACAGTGTTCCCTCTAGTGGTATTTACTAAGGGTCAACATCAGGGAGAAATACTTGCAAAAACAAATAAATAAAATCAAAGTATCTGGTTAGAGCACCTTAAATGCACCCAGACCCCTGGAAAGCCAGCAGAGCTCATGGCATCAGAGAGCACTGAGGATCTTCCAGTGATCAACTCATGTAAAAACAATCAGCACTGACAAAGCCTCTTAAAACCATCGCTCTACCTGGAGAGATCTGTCTTATGAAGAGGAGAACACAAAAAATAAGCAAATTCTGTTGAAATGCCTTCTTCAATGGCAGGTCTCTCAACAGCATGTTAGTGCTTACCTGCCCACTGCCAGACAAAGGCACAGGGCAGCTCCACAGGAATTTGAGAGTGCTCAGCTTCCCACCCTGGGCTAGACCACAGCTTCTCCAAGTAAATGAAGCTGTAAACTTCACCTCATCCACTGCACAGCCAGAGAGCTTCTCATGCCAGAGCCATAGATACCTGCCTTTTTATTTGTTTTAATGAGCTGAATAACTTCATAGTAAACCTTTCTCCAGAGCAGTTCTTCTGCTTTTCTTCCATAATCCACTGGATGCAGGAACATCAGCTTCACGCACAGCTCCCGTAGCCTGGGACAGAGAGCAGAGCATTCTCAGTGAGCTGCTGCAGCCTCAAACACAGCTGCCACTGCAGATGCACAGAAGAGGAAAATCCGAATCCATTACAATGGCTCAGCCAGGCCATCTGGTGATAGTACAGCCTGGATCACTCCCACACAAGAGCACCTGGAAAAGCCGTATACTTAAACTAGTGCCCTCTGGACTCAGCTGGCCATCAGTGTCTTCCTGAAGCGCAGTAATGACACAAATTGGCTTGACAGCTTAAAAAATGAGTAAGAATAATCCTCCTCGCTCAGCAACCCCTAAAACTGATAAAAGATTTTACACACCTGTAAGAAGTTTCTGCCCCACAGTTTTTATTACAAGGAAGGAATTGGCTAACATAAAGACAATTTATTTGTATCAATGACACCCAGGAAAGCCTCCAGCCATGGACTGTGCTGCTCAAATATAGGTCTGAAATCCAGCCTCTGCTTCCAAAACCTGAAAGGATCCCAGGTCAACAGGCACACTACAAACCAAATAAACATTAAAACTGCAGATTCAACAGCTCCATGTGTTGCTTCACACGGATTTTCCCCAGCCAAACACAAAACACAAGCACGCTGCCCAACTTACTTGTTCCTCAAGCTGATGTTCTCTGGCTTGAACACATCCTGATAAGCTGCCTTATTGCCAAGGATGAGATCCAGCCGGTGCACGGCTTCAACCACTGCCCTGCATGAGAACACAGAACCAAGAGTTTCAGGACAGCAGGTCACCTGGGATCACTGCAGATCGGAGGTGACTGCAAAGAACCACAATGGCCTATTTAGTTCCACTGTCAGCACACTGCCCTCTACCACTACACCACAGTCACTGATCTCCTTTTTGCACTCTATTTGAAGAAGGTTGTGGAAAGCAGAAAAAAGCAGAGTTACACACATTATCGGCGTTTTGCTGCAGAACACTGGTTTAACCACCACTTACCACTGCCTGTCTGATCAAATACGTCAATTATTTCTACAGTCGCAAAATCAGAAATGTCTCTGGACACGTTAGCAACCTCAGCAATTAAACCTGCTATACCTACACTCAGATTAATTTAAATGTCTTAAACCCTGTGATTTAAAAAATGGATTGAATTCTAAAAACTACTGTTTAGATACGGTAAGTTTTAGTGGTGTAAGAATCAAACTTCCACCAATTCTTGTTTCCTTACCAACGTGCCTACGAAAGAAGGCAACGCAAGTCTCTCATTTACCAAAACTTCCCCATCTTCTCTACAGGGATTCACTGGTTAAACCCCTTAACCTCTCAGTGACAGATAACAGATACTCAAACCCAGCCTAAAAGAGGAAATTTGTTCCAAGGTTTTCTCCCCTGAAAGCCAGCCAAAAGACAGAGCGAATGACCTCTAAACCTCTGAGCCACGCGAAAATATACTTTGGTAAATCATTACCCAAGACCCTCCTCCTGGAGGAAGAATCCCACATCGTGTGTAATTCTCAAGCACTCAAAAGTTTGTAGCTGTGAACAAATCACACCACAATTTTGAATGCTGCAGTGAAATAAACCCAGGGACTTTCAGCACCATTAGTGCTGAACCTCATCAATAGCTCAGGGACAGCTCGATAAAGCAAAATCAACCGTCAACCCTTCCTACACAAGAGGTCACCTCCAGCCTCTGCCTTTGCTCCGCCTGTATCCGAGGTCACCAAACCCACTCCTGAAGTTAACTTTCCCAAACTCTTCTTTAAGCAGTACATCTCCCAAGCCATCAGCTACCAAACCCCAGCGGTCCTCGTTCTCCCCCTCAGCTTCACATCTACCCCACCCACTGTCATTCCTCGTTTGCTCCAATACCTGTCCCACTTCGGCTGCTGCGCCTGCTGCACCCAAGAGCTGCTGGAGCAAGGAGCTGGAGACAACTGCAATGCACTGTGAACACAGAAGGCAGGGCCAGAGCAAACCTTCACCAAGCAGAGCAGTGAGGTGCTGCAGCCAGTCTGCTCCCCCTCCCAAAATCTCCATCACCTGCAGATCGGGAACTCTCCCATCACACTCACAGCACCACACAGTGACTGAGCCTGCTACTTCTGCGCTGAGCATGGACAAATGGAGCAGAGGGCACTCCCAAACCAAAACCTGCAAGCCCATGTTCCGGGAGGCTGAAACCACCACCATTTCATTGAAAATTAAAGATATTACTGCAAAGTAACCGACAGTTTCCTATGCCAGCATCTTCCTGGCAAAGCCAATCTGTCTCCAAAACCCACTACACCCAAAGGAACCTCCCTGAAAAAAGCCCCAGGACATCCCAGAGCTCTGTGGACAGAGAAAATGTCCCATCTCCTGCTATGCGACAGAAAGCCTCTCACTTAAAGTAAGGAAATCTCACTTGTTTCCAGTAACCACAGAAATTGACAGGAGAAGGGAAGCATGGGGAATAGAAGCATCTCATGCAACGCCTTAGGAGAGCAAAACACCATAGACTTGAACCAACTTCTTCCTGAATAATCATGAAGAAAACCCAGGAGATAGTAAGAATCACACAAAAAATCCTGTTACATCCTTGACATCCAGCCCCTCCTGCTCACTGCCCCCTTCCTCATATGGCCTGAAAGGCATTTGCAAACTCTGACAGCTGCATACCTTCACAGCAAGGAAAGAAGCAAGTAAAATACAGGTTACAGGTTAACAGGCACTGAGTATGCAGCATCCAGCCAAGCTCATACTGGGGCTGGGACATTCCGACAAGCCCCCTGGTTGAGTTTCCCCACAACAGAACCCCACAAAGCACAGGCAGTGCACATCTCCTTGCTGTAGCCTGGGACTGCTGCCCTAGCTGTGGCTCTCAAAGTCCCTCCCCCAGCACACCAGGAGCTGACTGGCTTCCTGTGCAAAGGGTGACCAGAGGAAAGGGGAACTGCTGGTTTATTCATCGATTCCCAGAGAGAACTATAGGAAAACTACAATCGCTGATTCCTGACATAGGCAGTAAAGCAGCTGAATCTCAGCTGCATATGTCCCATACAAGTGCACATGCCCATGACATCCAGTGTGGGAAATGATCCCAGTGGCCTGCCAAACAAGAAGTATGGAAAAGCTTCCTTCCAGGGACAGGTTGAGCAAGGACACTGGAAGGTATTTCACCTTCTTCTCAAGGTGGCCCAAAGGGCATCTGCCATATAACCTAATTTTCTACAACAGCCCTGGACAGGCACATGCACACACTGGGTGTTTCTGCTGTTCTTTCAGGGTTTGTAAAGAAACAGAGTTCATGACCGGAGAGCAGCAAGGTTGACACACTGGGATGTGGTTCGTGAGCCCTAAGGGAGGCCCCAGCTGAAACACTGCCTTGTCCACACAGGCCCCATGGTGCTGCTGGAAGAGAAGGAGGCAGCAGTAAAGCAGAATCTGTGACAGCTGGCGATGACCTGCCAGGATCCCGCATCTGCAGTGCTAAGGAAAGAGCATTTGGTGAGGACAAAAGGGACAGGAGCCAGCCTCACTCCAGAAACGTTGGGAAACACCAACACAGGTGCTGTGGACCACGCACTGATGGAAATGCACTTTAGTATCTGTGCCCTGACTGGCCTGAGACCACGGGTTGAACTTTCCCTAGCTGTTAAGAGGACAAATCCTGTCCCAGGACCCATTTTTCTATCTGCTGTGTTTAAACATTGCTTTCAGACAGTATATCAGAGCCACAAAGGAGGCACATCAGATGCCAGTCTATTAAAAGAAGTAAGTACAGCACAAGGTGCCAAACAGGGTGGATACAGGCCAATGCCAAGTCCTCTTGAGCCACACAGACACTGATCTGTCCCCTTTCCTCTGTGCTATTAACAGTCTGGGATAGAGCAGGACAGTGGGGAGAATTATTTGTCCCCCCTGTTTCTTTATTTAGTAAATCACTAAGAGCTACAGTGTCTAAAGAGTAAGACATTCCTCAGAGAAAAGACCTGCAGTCATTCATCTCTGCTCTGGCATGTGTCAGTCCACAAATCACATTGTCTGGAACAGGCTCCACACAGGAACAGCAATGCTGAGTCCATGAGCTAATGGTTACCCAGAAACCTGTAAAATAAACCTGGTCACCTTATGCTACAACATGCATTGTAAAACTGCACCCAGGATAACACAGTTGCCACATTCCAAGGTGAAACCTGGGAACTATCAATCTAGGAAGACTTGGAAAAGATCAAAGAGTACCCTATGAGCAGCAATGGGCGCCCTCATCTCTGAAAGGACACTCCAACAGCCAAGATGCTGCCAAGGACCTTGCAGACCTGAGCTCAACTCCCACCAGCTGGCACAACGCTGATACCGTGGGATCACAGTTTAGAGCTGGGACTGTGACATTCACGCATCTGTGACTCAAAGGCGCCACTTAGTGCGACAGTCATGACTTCCCAGAGACCACAGTCACCACACAACAGGCTGCCTGGAAGGCAGGAAACTCCCACTTCATGCAACCCCACTTCAGGCTGAAACAGAGAAGAACTGACATGAGACTGTTACGGTGGGAACTTGCTCAGAGAACTGTCAGCTACAGAGACGGAAATTTGTGGCCACTGCAGGTACTATAAATCCTGCGCTAAAATCACAATGTTTCCTCCCAGCTGAAGAAGAGCTGTCCCTGCAGGAGGGGGCTGGTTCTTTTTCTGCTGTAAAAACACTCTAGAGCAACCACATGCCTTATTCTGCTATAAAAATTCAAACAGAAAACAACTCCTCCCTTGCCTGGATGACAATCCCTCATCTGGCCACAGGCCGTTCTCTCGCCGGCTGCAGCAGAACGTGAGGTTCCACTTGTCAGATGAGCTGAGCGGCGCCAGGAACGCAAAGCAGAACAGGTCTTGAACCACGACAAGGATGCTTTCAACAAAACATGTTCTGTTTTGCAGGCAGAAGCACAAACATCCTGCACATCCTCTCTAGCCCTGTCCTGCACTCCTTGGGAGGTAGCAGGCACAGCACTCTGCTGCTCCAGCTCAGCCTCCAGCTGACATGGTTGAGACCACTGCAGGTGTCTCAGTGTGGCAGCAGACACAAAGCTCCACAGCCCGAGGTGCTCCAGGCAGGACTGTGCAGCCCACAGCTCCAGCACACTGAGCCGCTGGGTCCCACTTCTGACCTCGCACCAAGAAAAGCAAACCACTGAACCTCCAAAGTGCAGGAACGTGCTTGCACTGAGCACATTGTGGAAACAGAGAAATAACCACCACCCAAACCTGCAGTTACTGGTGGGGATTCCTGGGCACAGACCCTGCCAGTGGCCCCAGCAGGAGGCAAAGCCCTGCTCTGCTGTAGAGGAGGGCAGTGAGGTCCCACAAGGTGAAAGGACACAGCCAATGTCACCAAGACAGAAAGAAATGGACCCCCATGTAAAATTCATCTCTTGTCTCCATCACTTTGCTCATCTTTGAGACCCAGAGTTGCTGCTAGAACTCCTGTGGATCTGTTGTACTAATGGGGAACCTGAGCCAGAAGGGAACAACTTCTGGGACACCCTCACAAAACAAGTCACGAGTGGAGCAGAGACAGTTCGGGGCTGACAGCGTGACACCTCGCCCCATGGGACGTCTTGTTCTGGGGGTCTGAGCTCACCAAGACCAGTGGGAGCACCCCAATCCTGTTCTCTGATGCCATTTCCAATGCATGGTGTGGAAATGTGGGACCAGAGTCCCAGGAAGTGCTTAACTAGAAAGCTGTGCAGCTGGAGCAATCCTGCCCTCCACACAACAGCAAAGTGTCCCGGCTCACACTTCTGCTCATCATACCCTCTTCTCCTGCACTTCCCATGTAATCCCTGCCTACTGTCAAAGCCAGGGACACCCTCTCCAACCCCCCTCTCCCTGGATGACCCCACATCTCACCCTTATCCCACTGTATCCCAACAACTCCTTTCCCCTCAGCCCCCATCATCCTCCCTGAATCCCGCAGAACTCCTTCTTCCATCTCCTGTGTCCTGACCCACCACCCTGGGTGTCCCCTTACCCCTGGCCCCCTTCTTACTCTCCCACCTATCTCCTTCCCCCGTGTCTCCATTATCCCATCTTGCCTGGATCTCCAACAGCTCCTTCCTCCACCGTCCCTTGGTCTGACTCATCTGCCCTAGAGCCACCAGACCCCTTTTCACCAGTACTGCCCCTCCGTGTGTTGCTTATCCTCTCTGGATCTCATACAACTAACTCCCTTGCCCACATTCCCTTTCTCTGGTCTTCCGTAAACCTCCTCCTTCTCCTCTCCCTTTGCACTGCATCCTTTCCCTGGATTTCCCCACAACTTCTTCACTTCAATCTTTCCTAAATTCCATCATCTCCTTTCCCCATCTTCTCTGAACATCCCTCCGATCCCCTTCGCCCTCGTTCCCCCAGTCTCCCCCGGATTCAAGAGGCCCCCCCGCGCCCCGTTAATCGCTGCTGTTACCTCGATTCCGCCATCTCCTTCCCCAGTCCCCCGAATCCTACCCT
>VYXC01005557.1:157714-167947 GCA_013397175.1 Platysteira castanea | reverse complement strand
ACCGCCCGCGCCGCCGCCGCCGCCGCCCCCGGGCCCGCTCGGCCGCCATGGCTGCCCCCTGTCCCTCGCTGCTCTCGCGAGATTTCCCGCGGCTGCGCCGCGCCGGGCGGGCAGGGCGGCGGCGGGGACGACCTCGCCTCGCGAGAGCGAACGCTCGCGACGCGCCCTCACTTAGTGCTGGCAACATGGCGGCGGCGGCGTCAGCGCGGGAGTTCCCCTCCCGCACACACGCGGCCGCCGCGCCAGCACTCAGTGCTGGCAAACATGGCGGCGGGGGCGTCAGTCAGCCGGGGCGGGCCCGGCGGGCCGGAGTCCCCCTGTCCGGATCGAGGGCTCGACTAGAGGCCCCCCCTGGCTGTGGGGCCGGGAGCGGGGGAACGGGGCAGGAATCCCTCCGCGCTCCGGGATCCCGCCGTGCCGGGTGTCCCAAGGGACTGGCCAGGCATGCGGGCGGGCCCTGGGGGGCCGCGGTTCCCCAGTGGTGTCTTCAAGCTGAATTATCTGTCTTCAAGCTGAATCTTCTCACCTCTTGTTAACATAACTATGCCGTCAGATAATCTCTGTAAAAAAAGTTGCTCAACAAAATAAAAAGACTTCGTATTTCAAGCGTTGTGTTAATTTACACCACGTAAATATTCATTAGGTGGGCGGGGAATGTGTATTAGACGGGTTTATGTAAACTTTACTGTATAAAAGATGTAATTTCGTGTTACCCTTGGTGCGCTTGATTTGTGGAAAACTTCACCTCGCACCGTCGCAGAATAAACAAGGACTGACTTGTCTGTCTCCTTTCTAAACTGTGTCTGTGTTTAGAGAGCTCNGGACAGGGATCCGGGGGGTTCCCTCCCTGACAAGGGGGACAGCGCCGGGGCTGCCCGCGTCCCCCCGCCGGCCCTGCCCGCCTCAGGGGCCCCGCGGCGCGGGCTGCGCCGGGCGGACAGTGCGCCCGACTGGGCGAGGCTCCGCGCCCGCCCCTCTGCCCGCCCCACCTGAGCTGGTTCGGCAGGTTTGAGGTGCAGAGGCGGCCGGGAGAGTGCCGGAATCCCGCAGGGTCCCGGCAGAGCTGCCCCGTGGCCCCCATGGCCCCCCGCCCCTGCCCGAGTGAGTCTTGCAGCGAGGGGAGGTGGTGCCGCGGGGGAAGCGGGGCTGGCGGCTGGGAGCGGGGCTGGGGTCCGGGATCCGGGCGCTGGAGGTGCAGGAGGCCCAGGAAGCTGTTTCAGGCCTACTTCCGTGTGCGGATCTCGGAGGAAGCCCCAAGCGGCTCCGTGCCTCAGTTTCCCCACACCTGTGGCCAGGCCAAGGCTCCTTCTGAGGGGGCAGGGATGAATGTGCTGAGAGGAGTGAAGGAGCGATGTTCATTACAGGAGACAGACGGCAGCACCCAGGACAGGCCAAGAGACGGGGTTCCCCTAAAGGGTAACAACGTGGGAGCTCTGCCTGTACCTCCTGCAACCTATGGAAGGGCACCCAGCAGCCCCTTTTGCCCACCCTACATCAATCTCAGCTACAGGAGGCAGCAAACCTGGCCCATGCCAGCTATAGCCAGGGTTCCCAGAAGCAGACAGGTCACCTCTCCCCAGGGCTTGGCTGGTCCTGGTCCAGGACAGAGCCACGGAGGAGCCGGTTGTATCATCCAGTCTGTGTCGAGCCAGAACTCCCAGGATGCTTGTTCAGTGGAGGAAGCAGTTCCCATGCTGCCCCGTTTTGCAGCCAGAGCTGCACCCCCACGGTTCACCCCACCCAGGACAGTACCTGATCCCACTGCCAGGGGCCAGAGCGCGGGGGTGCCAGGCTCTGCTTTCCCCTCCTAGTGCAAGGACAGGCAGGTGGTGGGGACTCTAGGGGTGCCAGTTTGCTCCCACTTTGTAACTGAGGCTGTGCATGTGACCCCAAACCTCTCACTTCTGATGTAAATTTATCTGTCTGCTCTCTCCTGGTTCAGGGTGAAAGCAGAAGTGACAGACACTTCGTCCCCTCTGAACACCACAGGTGTAGGCAGCAGCGTCACCAGCCCCAGCTGCATCCCCGGCAGTGCGGAACTGGACGCTCTCATGGCTGCTGCGGACCCTGTCCTGCCCCCCGAGGAGGTGGGTTTGCTGGAGCTGGGGAAGGTGGCCCTGGCCAAGGTGCCACCAACCCCAGATGAACACTTGGGAGACCCTGATGCCACCCTGCCATGGGACCAGTGCCAGCACAACACCCGAGGCCAGCTGGAGCTCGTGGAGACGAAGAGGCGCTCAAGTCCTGAGGGGGGCCATGAAGACCCAGAAGAAGCTGTTCCCGCCTGCCGCACAGTCGAGGCCGAAGATGAGGAAGTCCCCCGGCTACCCGTGATGGCGGCCCACGTCTTTGTGCCCATCGACCCGCAGTGCATCGAGCAGAGCCCCTTCAAGCAGAAGCAGCACCCCACCCCATGGCCCCAGGAGGAGGGCAGGGGGGACCATGTTCCTCGCAGTGACAGACCCAGCAGCCTCCACCACAAGCAGGTCTTCCTCCCCCTCGGCTCCTCGCGCTACCGGGACGCACTGGGCTTTGAGGGGCGCATGGCCAAGCCCCCAGCTGAGGGGTCGCAGTGCCCATGCGCCAGGGACTGTGGCACTGATAACCTCAAGGCCATGGCATCGGTGGCAGGGGCCCTGCTCCTCTGCCCTTGCCTCATCTACGGGGCCTACATCTTCTTGCCCTTCGATGCCCCACTGCTGCCCACTGTCAGCGCCCGCCTGGTCTACACATTGCGCTGCGCCGCCTTTGCCACCTTCCCCGTCGTGCTGGGTGAGCCATGGGCTTGGGGTATGAGTGCTTTGCTCCTGCTCTGGGCTGCATTAGCCCTGGGGCTGCCAGAGCAGATCTGGGGCTGAGCTCTTTATGGTTCCATTGCTCCCACCAGGAGCAGCAGATGGAGTTTTTCTCCCCTCCTGGTGCTCCTCCGGGCACCCACTCAGCCCCTCTCTCTCTCCCTCAGGAATGATCGTCAGCGGCATCTCCCGCCTCTGCTCCTCTGCCCTGGAGCCCTTTGGAGAGCTCCACCGGGAGGTGGAGATCCACCGCACTTACGTCTCCCAGTCCGTCCACCTCTTCATCCTCTACTTCTTCAACATGGCTGTGCTGGCCACCTACCTCCCACAGGAGCTCCTCAAGCTCATCCCACTGCTCACAGGGCTCTTTGCCATCTCCCGGTAAGTGGCTCCTTCACCCTGGGGTGCTGTTTGGCTCTGTCAGTGCCAGCAAACACCATCCCTTGGTGCAAACTCCCACTCTGGCAACACCTCACCCAGCTCACCCAGCCAGGAAGGGTTCCTCATCCCGCATCCCACTTCCTACAGCAGCCACATCTGGGAAATGCTCACTGGTCAGAACCACTGAGTGCCAGCCCAATAGCATCACCCTTGATTAAGCCCACACCCTCTGCCCTCTCCAGGTTGATTTTCTGGATGTCCTACGCCATCGGCCGCTCCTTCCGTGCCTTCGGCTTCAGCATGACCTTCCTGCCACTCCTGGCCATGCTGCTCTGGAACCTGTACGGCATGTTTGTCCTGGAGCCCGAGAACCTCCTTTCTATGGCAGCGCCAAAGCCTGAGGGCCACTCCAAGGAGAGCCAAGCCAAACTCCGGCACTGGGGGTGAGGGAGGCCGGAATGTAGGGTGCCTGGACCCTAAGAGCTTGAGCCCTCCTTGATGCCCCGCCTCAAGAGTCCTGACAGCACAGGTGCTGGCAGATCCAGCTGGGCCCCTGCTCCCTGCCTGGCCACAGTCAAGTTTTGCTGGGCCCACAGAACCAGGCTGCAAACCCTCTGCACCAGGAGACTCCTGCTGGAAGGTGAACATGGCCCAGAGCAAGACACAGGGAGCCCTGTTCCCTGGGGATGGGGTGGGATTTGCTTCCCCTCCTGCTGGAGCCAACTTTACCCAAATAAAGCCCTTTACCAAGCAGCTCTGTGGCTGGTTTGGGGAGGGTGAGTTAAATTCCCCACAGAATGACTCAGAGGTTTGCCTACAGAATGCCATCATCCAGCCTCAAAATTATGTTGCCAAAGCGGCTCAAATGATGCTTCACCCAGAGTGTCCCCCTCCCAACCCTGCATCCCACTCCAGGGTCCCTGCGTTGCCAGTCCCACCCTGCTTGTCCTTCCACTTTCTCCTGGAGGTTTAGTGCCCAGTTCACAAACGAGTTGGCAGGCAGGAGGGAGGGAGCCCTCCCCAGGGAGGGATGCAGGGAGAAGCTGGGCTGGGTGACGTAGCACCAGGTTTGCCACTGCCCAGGGACAATCCTCCCCAGGATGGGTGCCGAGCCCCTCATTCTGCAGACATGAAGGGGCCCCTGGGAGTCACATGTCTGATGACCTCAGTTATCAATCATAACCCAAAGCAGTTAAAAATTCACCCAATCCAAGAAAAGCCACTCCAGGTCCAGATCCGCCAGTTGTCTGGCTTGTCCCACCTCCCATCCCATACTGGATCACAGGAACATCCCACCCAAGCCAGAGAACAGGACTCAAGGACCTGAGGGAATGGAATGAATCTGTGTCAGGGGAGGTGTCTTGGTTTGAAAAACAGGTGTCTGCCAAGGAAGGCAGCAACCTCCCCTGGAATGGAAAATGTGACCCCCTTCCCTCCAAATTATTATAACTTTGAAATTACGGGGCTTTCAGGCAAAGATATGGGGAAAGTAGTAACAGTTCTTTACTGATATGTATACGGATAACAAGGCCAAAAACAACCACAACAACGCGGCAGAAGGAACAGACCCCGAGCTCCCGCTGCAGTCTCTGCGCGCTCCCGCTGCAGTCTCTGCGCGCTCCCGCTGCAGTCTCTGCGCGCTCCCGCTGCAGTCTCTGCGCGCTCCCGAGGCGCTTTCCCCGGTGCAGTGCCGCTCACGGCCGGCAGGGGCGCTGGCGGCTCCCGGCGCGCGGGGCGGGTGCGGGGATTCCTCCGCGGCTGCAGGGGGCGCTGTCGCGCGCGCGCGGAGCCTTGTCCTGGCGGTGATGGCGGCGCGGTTGGGCCGGGCGCCGCGCGCGGCAGCTGGTCCCGACCGCCGCGCTCCTGCAGAGGAGGCCCGTACGGGGACACCCCACGCGTTGTTTCACGGTCGGGAAACAATGAAAGAATTCAGCAGACTTGCAGTGCAGGAAAAACGCAGCAGACCGGGATCTCGGAGTCCAACACGCAGGAGTGGCCGCGGCCCGGCGTCGCGGGCGGGCCCGGTGTTTCGGCGCCACACGCGCTGGCTCTGAGCTCCGAGCGGCCAGGCCGCAGGGAAAACGGCAAACAGCTCCTTCTTTCCCCGAATGCGGAAACCGGACTCCGCAAAAACCCAGCCAAGCCTTCGGGTGGCCCCCTCGCCTTTTTTTCTGGCGGTATCACCCGCAACCCGCCCCGGGCCAGGGCCGTGTCAATGGAATGTTCCGGCACCCAGCTACGTCTTTGGTTTCCTAATTGCCCCATTTGTCTCTCAGGCAACGCCGTCGCCCCGCATTGTCCTTCTTCCAAGTAGCAGATGGGAAAAATTTCACTGAAAAAACCAAACCCAGAACAGGAGGCTTCGGCTGGATATCAGGGAAAGGCTCTTCCTCCAGAGGTCGGGCACTGCCCAGGCTCCCCGGGGTATGGTCACGGTCCCGAGGCTGCCAGAGCTCATGGAGTGTTTGGACAAGGCTCCCAGGCACAGGGTGGGGTTGCTGGGGTGTCCTGTGCAGGACCAGGAGTTGGTCTTCAGGATCCTTCTGGGTCCCTTCTAGCTCAGGAGATTCTGTGATTCCATAAGTCTCCTAAATGCACCTGTCACGAGGGACACGACCCAGGGCACTGACCCAAGAGCTCACAGGCAAAGCCCCCCTGAGCACCACATGCTGCGACAGGGCACAGGTCAGTCCAGGGGCAGGGGCACCTTCAGCTCCTGCTGGGCTCCAGCACCATCCCATTCCTGCCAGGCCTGAGCTGGCCCATCCAGCTCTTTAGTGTTAACTACAGGGACCTAGGGCAGAAAACCAGACCCGTTTGCCCTTTCACGGTATCAGTGCCCAGAAAAGCTTCCACCCATGCACATTTTTCTCCCTCAAATCACTCTGCCCCACAACAAGGCTTTGCCTTCCCCTCTCACAGTTACCTGGTCCCCTCCAGCTCCCAGGGTGCCAGCAGCTGGTAGATAGGAAGGAAAATATAGGGAAGGTGTAGGTTGGGTGCATTGACCTCTGGCAACCAGGTGCTGCACGAGGAAGGTGCTTTGCAGAGAAAGTCAAGTCTCTTTATAAAAAGCTCTGAGGTCCTCAGGCCCAGGACAGGTGTTGTGGCACTGTCTGGAGACTGGAAACAGCCTGCCCTAGCTGCAGCAAATCCTTTGGAAGGATGGGGTGGGAGAGACAAGCCCAGCCTATGGTTACATGGCCTCGGTGGTCAACAGGTAACGAACCTCTAAGTTGCTTTCCGTAATCTGCAGCTTGGAAAGGCTTTGTCTGGGAAAGGAGCAGGGAAAAGATGAAAGTAAGGGAGAGAGTAGGAGAAAGTGTTAAGGGGGTTTGGGGCTTATTTGGGGTTTTAAAATTATTTTTTATTTTTTAAAGGCAGACACAGGCATGCTGAGTGCAGTATCAGTAAAAGAAGTAGTGATGGTGATGTTGATGTCATATTGGGCTCTTACGACACTAATGAGATACTGTAATTTTATATATTTGGCTTATATTTATATTTTTTAACATTTTATATGTTTATATTTTTTATATTTTATATATGTGGAGGAGCAGCTGATTCTACCCTGTTCCAGTCTGCTCATTCCCATCTCCTCACTTTTCTTCCTGTGATGAAATACAACCGTTTTCCTTAACGTCCGGCTCCCAGAGCCAGCAACGTGTCCCACACCGTGGTTCTACGGCCTCTCAAAGCTGGCTACTTCAACTTCACCTCTGCCACCATCACGTACGTGGCACAGGAGGGTGCACAGGTGGTGGTAAGTGGATGGGATCTACAGGGGCCCTGCAGATACACCTGACCACGCTCCTGGAGCTGGGTGCTCAGGGATGATGCGCGTCCCCGGGCTCTGCCCCTGCCCGCTTCTGGAGCGAGGAGGAGAGGTGGCAAAGCCCATCTTTCCCTGCCTTTTCCAGGTTGGCTTCACCAGTGCTCCCGGGCAGGGAGGAATCCTGGCTCAGCGCGACTTCGACAGGAGGTTCTCCCCTCACTTTGTAAGTACCTTTCAGCTGATAGTGGGAAAGTGCACCACGGCAGCTGCAGCCCAGTGCGGTGGCTTCCTGCTCACCCAGGCCTGGCAGGCAGAGTGGATGAGTGGCCTGGGCACAGGTGACGTGTTCACCTGCCACTGTCCCTGTCACCACCCCAGCAAAGGGGCAGAGCCCCTGGATGTGGGAGATCTGCAGAACCAACCCCTAGAGCCAGGGAATGTCCTGGAGTGGTGCTGGCAGAGAGCCAAAGCCATGGCCAAGGGCTTCCACAGCTGCCTGAGGGAAGCCCATCCGGAGCCCTGCACTGTCCCATTTTTGGGCAGGATGCTCTCAGAGCGAAGAGGAGACAAGGTGCCACGGACTGGGAGTGGTGGCGGTGGGAGCTGAAGCAGGCACAGAGGAAGGCTGAGCTGAAGCAGTGGCTGAGATGGAACTGGCTGGAGCAGGTGGCCCGGAAGGAACAGCACCTGGCCATGCAGGTGGAGCAGGGCTGCTGGGAATTCTGAAGCTTGCTCAGGTGAGGCACACAGGGCCAAGGGATGGCTGAGGCAGCGGGCAGGGGCCTCCCAGTGCCAGCTGGTGGCTCTGGGGGCTTCAGTGCCAGCCCAGGTGCTGTGCCAGGCATGGGTGGGCTGTGGTGGGGTCCCTGAGCCAGCCCGGCTCTCCCACAGAGCCCAGCAGGAACAGCTGGAGCAGGCACAGAGGGCCGGCCTGTAGTGCCAGCAAGCTCCAGTGGCAGATCTGGGAGCTCCAGCACCAGCGGGAGCAGGAGCGGGTGGCCCAACAGTGCAGCCAGTGCCTTGCCCAGCTCAGGCAGCAGAAGCTGCAGGAGTTCAGCTCAGGGGCTGCCAGTGATACTTCCCTGGGCTCCGCAGCATCCCATCCTGGGCCACCTCCCAGGTCCCCCTGCATCCTCAGCAAACCTGCTGACGGGCCTCGGACACAGAGCCATCAGGATCCTGATGGATTCTTCCCTCTGTCAAGCCACCGGAATTCCCAAGACGTACTGTGCCCAAGTGAAACACAGAGTGAGGGCCTGGAGCCGAGCCAGCACAGCACCCAGCTAGGACCAGCCCCAAAAGGAACCAGCTCCAGTTTTCCAGGAATTTGGGAGTCCAGTTTCATTGATTTTTCCAATGACAGATGTTTCTGGAGCAGACAGTGTTTTCCATTCTTCCCTCACCTCCGGGCTGCGAGGAAGGAGCCAGGAGGACAGGGCAGAGTTGGAGGAGCCCTGAGGCTCCTTGTCCCACCTGCTCCACTTTGAGGACAGAGGTTGTCCCTTGCCCTGTCCCCAGATCCACTGAGATAGATTTCCTGGGGGAGGCTGTGTCCTCGCAGGGTGCCCCCAGCCCAGGGCAGGGTCCCCACTGGCTGGCTGGGCTTTTCCCCACCCACAGCCCCACCAGTGCCACCTTGTTACTGCAGTGTCAGCTCTGGCCCTGCGTCTGGACCTTCCTCGGGGGAAAAGCAAAGGAGCAGAGCATGATGCAAACATGTCAAATCCATGGGGATGGGGACTGGTGGCTTCAGAGGGCCTGAAGCTATGGGATCCCACAGGAGCAGCTCAGATTAATTTTTATCCATGCACCACAATGTCACCCCTCGTATACATTCACTTCTGCTCCTCCCTCTCTTCTCCCCTTCTGCTACACATGAGCAGCACAGAAACACTTGGGTACACACTTCCATCCACAGGGATTGCACACAGACCTTGCACATTACCACATAGCATTTTTCACACCCACCTCGCCCAGTGACGTTCTAAAACACAAACCTTCACAGGTAAGACTTGTACTGCCGACCAGCCTGTAGAATCCTATGTCACTTAAACAAGTGCCTCTGATTTTTTTCATTAGGCTCCGTTTAAGAATACCCTAGAGCAGCTCAAAGAAACACTATAAAGAAATGCTGCCAGTACTATGCAGGCCAGCAGTGCACGTCCTTTCCTAAAGCATCTGCTTCACCAAATTGGCTGTGAAGGTATCGGGGTTTTGTTTGGTTTTCTGTTGTTGTTGGGTTTGTTTTTTTAAAGAGTGAAGCCCCCTGCAATTAGCCATGAGGTGGGGTTGTTTTAACAAATTGCTGATTTGAAACAGCTGCTATTTTTCAAAGGAAAGAGTTTATTTAGAAGAGTTTTCAATGAAAAGCAACGCTGAAGAAATTTATCAAGTAATTAATTTTTTAAACAAAATTATTAGGGTGAGGAAATACAAAATAATTTTCATATTGAGAGCTAAGTTAGAGTAATAGTAGGTAAAAGTGAAAACTTCAACACAAAATTGTTCTAAATTATTCAAATGCGATTTTTGATAGACCCCAAACNAAAGTGAAAACTTCAACACAACATTGTTCTAATAGACCCCAAGCATCTGCTTCGCCTCCCCATCCTCAGGCAGCCAATTTTTGACTTGGGGAAGAGAAAAAGGAAAAGAAAAGGTACTGAAAAACTCCTGAAGGACAATGCAGGTGTCAGTCACAGCCAGCACAGCATCAGGAGGGGAAAGCTCTGCTTGTCAAATCTGATTTCCCTTTATGACACGGTAACCCACCTAGCTAGTCAAGGGAAGGCAGTTGATGTAATCTTTCTGGATTTCAGCAAAGCTTTTGATACCATCTCTCATAGTATCCTTCCGGATAAACTGTCCAGAATAAGCTGGGTACACACAGCATATGGTGGGTCAGCAGCTGGCTCCCGGGCCAGGCGCAAAGGGTGCCAGTGAGTGGTGTGACATCAGACTGGCATCCAGGTACTAGGGGAGTTCCAGGGCTCTGCCTTGGGCCCAGCGTTCTTGAACATCTTCGTTAACGACTTGGATGCAGGACTGGAGGAGACACTAAGTCAGTTTGCATGCAATACAAAACAGGGAGGAGCTGTCCGTGCCCTGAAAAGCAGTGTCTCGGTTTGAAAGACAGGTGTCTACCAAAGGAAGGCAGGAGGCCCCCTTGGAATGGGAAATGCAATCCCCTTTCTGCCGAATTGTTATAAATTTGAAATTGAGGGGCTTTCAGGCACAGATATGAGAAATAGGAATAACAGTTCTTTTATTAATACATATATA
>VYXC01005557.1:115658-151248 GCA_013397175.1 Platysteira castanea | reverse complement strand
TCTGTACCTCTCAAGTACCTCAGCCAGTGGGGAAAGAGAGAGGGAAATGCGGCTGGGAAATTAGGATAAAAAGGAGGCTGCGTTCTCCAGCAACTCGAGAGACCCCATGGGAAATGCCCCATGGCCTCTGCCTTTGTTCGAATAAAGGTACAGGACTCCTCTCTCTCCTTTTTGGACACAAACCTCTGGTGTTTGTGCATTAATTTTCCTGACGCAGATGAAGGCGGCAGTCTCTGCTTCACTGGGGGAGACCCTCTATGCCGTTTTCAGGACTGGGGGCAGAAACAGGAACGGCAAAGACAAATCCAAGCAGAGATTAAACACAGCAGGGATGAGCACCGGAGGCTTAAGGAGCCGGGGGCGGCAGCAGGGCCCAGCGGGTCAGGATTGCGGGCCCCGGCCGGGCCGGGCCGTGAGGGAGCGAGCGCCCGCCCGTGAGGGGAACCAGCACGGTTCGACAGCAGCCAAGGGCAAGCGGCACAGCGGGCAGGGAGCCCACTGCCCAGGGACTCGTGGAAGCACGGCCGCCAGTGCTCGCTGAGGTGCAGGACGGGGCGTGGGCCCGTCCGAGTGGTGGCTTGAGCGTGGCAAAACAGCCTGAAAACCTGGCAGCTGCCACCTCATGGCACCAGCCCATGCCCGCCCGCCCCAGTTAATACCCACCCACCCCGGTTAATCACCCACATGCCCCCGTTAAGCTTGGCTGTGGAGACCCCTGTCTTCATCTCTCAGGACATCAAAGACCCCCTTCTTCATCCCCCATGACAGCACAGACTCGTGCCATCTTTTGCTGGGACAAGGGAGACAGACCCTCATCTTCATCCCCACAGCAGCATAGACCCATGCCTTCATCCCTCAGAGCAGCAGAGACCCCCACCTTTATCTCCCAGGAGAGCAGAAAACCCATCACTGAGCACCCAGGGCAGAGAAGACCCCTTATCCTTATCCACCAGGACAGTAGATGCCCTCACCTGCATCAACCCTTCACCCTCAGTTCAGTGGAGGTTCCCATCTCCATCCTCCAGGATAGCAGAGAACCCCATCTTCATCTGCCAGGACAAGGGAGACACTGTCTTCATCCCCCCGCCTCCTGCATTTCCACCCAGGGCAGCAGGGATCCCCTCCTCCATTCCCCAGAGAAGCGAAGAACATTCACCATCCTGTTCTCCAGAGACTCCCACCTTCACCTCTCTGTATCCTGGAGATGCTGCAAGTCCAGCAGAGACCCTGCAGCAGATGCTGACAGTGATCCTTCCCTGGGGCCCCGGATGTCCTCAGGTCCTTCCTTCCATCCTGCCCTTGGCCACCTGGCAGGACCCTCTGCAGCCCCATCAAACTCTAACCCAACCTTGCTCCCAGGGCCTTACGGGTCCTTGCCTCTGCAGAGCCTGTGAAATTCCTGAGAAGTCCTGTGCCCAGGTGCAGCGGAGGGCATGGAGCCGAGCCAGCGCAGCGCCCAGCTAGGCTGATCCCCAACAGGAGCCGAGCTGCAATTCCCCACAGCTTTGGGCTTCCATTTCCTTATGACTTTTAAGAGTGACATTTGTGGAGCAGTGTTTTCCACCCTTCCCTCGCCTCAGGGCTGTGAGGCAGGAGCTGCCCCAGGGCTGGAGGAGTCCTGAGGCTCCTTGTCCCACCTGCCTCACTTTGGGGGCAGAGGCTGTCCCTTGCCCCGTTCTCAGATCCACTGGGACAGAGCTTTTGGGAGGAGCTGTGTCCTTGGGGGGTCCCCATGGGCTGGGCAGGCTTTTCCCCACCTCTAGCCCCACCAGTGCCACCTTGTCACCGTGGTGTCACCTCTGACCCTGTGGCTGAACCTTCCTCAGGGGGAAAGCAAAGAGGCTCAGAGCATAATGCACTCCTGCAGGAGTGGCTCTGATTAATTCCAGCTGCTCTGATAAAGCAGCTGGAAAACAAAGAGAACTGGGAAAGGTGAGCCTGGTGATGGCAGGGGACAGTGCAGGGGCACGGCTGGGAGCCCGAGCTGCTCCAGGCTGGGGGAGAGGGAGGACAACATGCAGTGGTCCTCTTCCCCTCTTCCCCTCTTAATGCCTTCTGCTCCCCTCCAACTCCTGTGTGACTCCATGGTGTGAGACAGCCAGGCACTGCAGGGCTGTGTGTCCCTTTTGGGGATGGATCTGCCACCTCAGAGCCAGGAACTGGAGCAGCTTATGGCCCCTTGGTGGGGTTTGGCTCGGGGGAGAGCAGCAGAGCCAGCTGGGGCAGTCCTGGAACCTTCTAGAAGTGCTGCATGGTGCTCAAGGGCAGAGCTGGGCTGAGCCGGGCGTGGACCTGGCCATGGCCATTGCACCAGAGTGGGGACACAGCCTGGAGTGGGGGTACAGCTCAGAGAGGGGGTGACAGCATGGATTGGGGGGTGACAGCCTGCTGGGGGGGGTCACAGCCCATAGCAGGGGCTTAGCCCCTCAAGGGACACAGGCGTGGACAATATCCCTGGGGGGGGGCTTCCCAAAGGGCTGAGCCCCTCCAACCCTGGCTGCCACATCTCTGTTCCAGCTACTCCATCCTCTGCCATGTCCTTGTCCCAACTCCTCCAAATGCTGCTGTGTCTCTGTCCCAGCTCCATTCCCTGCCAGTGCCCCTGTACCAACTCTGTCATCTACTGACAAGTGTCCCTATCCCAACTGCTCCATTCATTCCTGTGCCCCTGCTCCAACTCCTCCATCCTGCTGTGTCCCTGCTGTCCCATCTGAGCATGGCCCTGTTGCTGTCCTTGTTGCTGCCACCACCACCATGTCCCCGTGCAGTGACCCGTGGACTCAGAGGGTGCCAGGGTCACAACACAGCCTCTGCATCCCCACACCTGCTGGCCGAAGCGGGTGGGTCCAGAGGTGGGATCTGCTGCATTTGAGCCCATAGTCCAGCCACACCTTTAAGCAATTGCCCCAGTCCTGCTCCAAGCCCAGAAGCCTTTCAGAATTTGTGGGGCTGGGCTGACACCTCCAGGCAGCCACAGTGCCCAGGCTGCTCCAGTTCTGCTGGTCCCAGGTGCTTTTACCCACCTGCCACACCCAGGTGCTCACACCTGGTTAGCCGCCAACGGGTCCAAGGCTGACACCATCGCTGCTCAGGGTGTCCTGGAGTGCCTGGTGCTCCCCTGTCCCTCTGCCCCCTGGGGTCCAGCTGGATGGGTGCCCAAACCACAGTGACTGGGGGGGTAGGAGTGGAGCAGGTGAGCAGGCAGAACATCCACGTGCAGCTAAGGCCCATCCCGCCAGATCTTCTGAACCTCCCTGGGCTCCCCAGAGTTCTGCCTGCCGGGGATCTCCCCAAACTGCTTTATTTCACCGCACAGACCAACCAGTTCCCTCCCCTGCTAGTATTGCCAGGCCCAAAGTCTAGTTTCATTATTTTGATTTGAGATGAGGGTGGTACCACTGCACCCCCTGCCTGGGGCCCTGGGGGCCTTGGGGCCCCCCAAGTTCCGTGGCTGCAATGGAGGGGCACCCTCTATGCCCTGATAAGTGATGCCTCTTCTTTCCGGGCCTGGATTGTCATGATCCAGGTGGGGCAGGGCTGGGGGCTCCTGCCAGGGCATGAGGGAGTCTCCTGGTGCAAAGGGGTGAGCCCCAGACTGGGGCATGGGGATTCAGTTGCCTCAGCAGGGCAGCAGCAGCCACGAGGAGGGGCTGGGCTGGAACGGAGGGGTGCAGGGGGGGTCACTGATGGCTCCCTGCCGGCCCTGGGGGAGGCTGGGGGGGTCTGGTCAAGGGGGACACGGGCTGGGACATGTGCGTGCCATGTGTGTGCAGTGGTGCTGGGGGAACCAGGCTGTGTCTGTGGGTGCTGTGGGCACAGTGGTGCCAGGGGAACCAGGCTGTGTGTCTGTGGTGTAGTGTGGGCATGGCTGGTCTGCCTGGTGTGCATTTCATCCCCACCCCTGAGAATAATGAAGAACACCCCAAGCAACCCCAGCAGCAGCACTGCTGGGACTCTGACAGTTGAACATCTCAAAGTACTTTTCAAAGTCGTGTAATGTCTTGCAAGGGACCATCAGAAATCAAATGAGCTACATTCAGGCTTGTCTTACAGCCCAAAGAAAACCAAATAAACGCCATTTTCCCAGCCTGGACACAGGGAGACCATTTACCCCAGGTGATCAAAGACCAAAGTCTGGGAAAGAACAGGGGGAGAGTGCATCTCTCTTGGCTGCTCGTACACACTGCTGTCAACAGATCACAAATCCAGTGAACTTGACCACTGCACAGTGGAGTGAACAGCAAACAGTCTGGGAATACAGGGCTGGGACCAGAGAACAGTGCAACCAAAGCACATGAGAGAGGAAGAGGAAGGAAAAGCACAGGGTATGGGGAAGAACTCCTGAGGATGGGAGCATGGCATCTCTGGAAAAAGGAAAAGAGTCCATGACTTTATCACAAAAATTATGGGGTTTGCTGGAGGGAGGAGCGTGGAAGGGGAGTAGCTGCAAGACTGAAGAAGGACAACGAGAATAGTTTGACCCAGTCAGTGCTCAGGATCCTCATTATGCCTCAACTGGCTCAACGTTTTTAACTAACTTCCCTTCTGGAAGAGCTTCTCACACCAAGAAGCCCTCCATAGTTACTGCACCTGAAGTTTGCATTGATACAAGACTTCCAAGGGATGGTGTGGAAATACAAGAACAACAAGTGGCAGAGTGATAGGAAGGTAAATCTTCATGTTTTGTTCACAGGTGCCTGGCACAGGGAGGTGAACTGCAGAGCCACCCTAAAGCCAGGGGAAAAGGCAGCAATCTTCCCACAAAGCAGTTTACCCCCAAAGGGAGAAAGCTCATGCTTTGGGCTGTTAGCCAGTGACAGGTGATAGAACTAGGCAAAATTAACTCTACCCCAGCTGAAACGTGGACACCCCCACCAGAATTAGGCACTTGATATGAGCCTGAACAGGCCCAAAGTACAGCAGAGAAGATTTCTATCCATTGCTTAGGACTTAAAAAACCTAAGCTTAAAAAAATGTGTCAAACTACTATTTCTTTTTTTAGGTAATCAAAACTGTCTCTCTGACATGCTGCATTGCCTCCATAATGTATTGCTTTGTATAAAATTAGAGACAGGAGTTCCTGAACACATTTAATTTACATTGCCAGTTGCTGAGGCCGGTTGGCACGGAACAACTTGCTCAACAGCTTCATCAGCTTCAAATACTACATCTAATTCACTGCTGGGGAGTGGTCCCAGGACACCTTCACTTGAAAACTTCGTCTGGAAATCATTTGCAAGAACACTACTTGGCACAGAGTGAGTGCACCAGGGACCTGCACCTGGCCAGGTGAGGAGAGGCCGTGCTGCACGTGGTTTGTGTGAGAGCTGCCGCTGCTCCAGTGCCAGAGCAAAGTTCAAGAATTGCTGCAATTCCATTTTTCTTGGCCTTTCTGTCCAAGTGTCTGGTTTCTCACATTTCTGGGACCTCTTGGAGTCAGCTCGCAGCTACAGGAGCTGCAGGAGGAATTGTCTGTGGAAACCTTACAGAGAATGGGCACCGGCAGCACAGAAAGCCAGCACTGTCCTGGGCTGATCCCCCAGCGTGGGCAGCACGTAAAGAGGGGATTCTGCCCCTCTGCTCTGCTGAGACCCCCCTGCAGAGGTGCTCCAGCTCTGGGGCCCCAGCACAGGAAGGGTGTGGAGCTGTTGGAGTGAGTGCAGAGGCCACAGAGATGCTCTGAGGGCTGCAGCCCCTCTGCCCTGGAGCCAGGTTGGGAGAGCCGGGGGTGTCCACCTGGAGAAGAGAAGGCTCTGGGGAGACCTTAGAGCCCCTTCCAGGGCCTAAAGGGGCTCCAAGAGAGCTGGAGAGGGACTTTGGACCAGGGCCTGGAGTGCCAGGACAAGGGGCAGTGGCCTCTCACTGGCAGAGGGCAGAGTTAGATGGGATGTGGGGAAGGAATTGTTCCTGTGAGGGTGGGGAGGCCCTGCTGGCCTCCCAGATGGGGCAGTCACAGGCTGCTCAGAGCAGCTGTGACTGCCCTGTCCCTGGAAGTGTCCAGGGGCTTAAAACAACCTGGTCTACTGGAAGGTGTCCCTGCCCATGGCAACGGGGTGGAGTGGGTTGATCCATGAGGTCCCTCCCAGCCCAAAGCAGTCTGTGAGTCTTTGAACTCTGTGGAATATGGCATAACCTGAAGCACAGAGCAATTTCTTTCACACAGATGTGAACAAGAGCGTTATTTTATGACCTGAGGGACTAGAGAAAAAGAAATCTGAAGAAAATTACCACCACCTTTTGCCTCCTACCTGCAGAACAGAAAACAGTTCTGTTTTACAATGGTGAGTTGTTTTCAGGTTCTGTGAATTGGCAGAAATCAGTGGAAAGTATGTTCCCTTCCAGGGAAAACCCAGTGCACTTTCCAAAAATACTCCCAGAATTCTGCATTTCTGTAGTGGTTGGTCACACAGAGGATTTTGGGGGAATATATGGGAATGGAATTGTGTGTGAGGGAGAGACTGAGATAACATCACAGCGAGGGTTAAGTCCCTTCCCACTCTCTCATTTCCTTATTAGTGCTAAAATCTGTAGCACGATTACCCATAGCACTCCATTTGGCAGCTGCTCGTTGTTAAGTAAACACACATTCCCATCAGATAAATAACATTTTGGTGTCATAAACTTACATGGCCACCACATACAGCTTCATTTCCAGTGCCCTGTCTCCTGCACAGATGGTGAAACCTGAAATAAAACACGAGGTTTGTTCCCAAGAGCCATCAACAGCAACTTGGTAATATGGTTTTCATTAAGAAATGCAACTCTATTTTAGAAAATTATTAATCTCGGAATTAATAGTAGAAGCATTCCTAAATTGGTTTGGAAACCTGGAAGTTGCATTAGTCTTTGTGCCAGAGCAACGAGAGTGGCAGCAATGCTGATTTCTGTAACAGAAACATCTTCCTGTTGCCAGAGCCCAGGTTTCAGTGAGGAACAGAGGACAGGCACAGGGCAGTGGCAGTGGCAGCACTGGTCACTGTGAAACTCTTCTGGGCAGGAATCAGGGACTGAAGCAGAAGCATTCTTATTCTTCATCCTCTAAGTATCTAAATCATTTGACAACTAATTCCTGAGTCCAAACACTCCACGATGAAAAAACCAGCAAGCAGCAGAGGAGTGGCATGAAGGGAATCCTGACAGGCTTTCCCAGCTCCGGGGCCCACTTCTGCTGTTAGTCTGCAGTTGAGTTAACTAGTGTGATTTAGAGAGAAGCCCATCAAGTGGAGCAATGCCAACTTCAGTTTTTAAATCACTGCATTTGAAAATATGCAGGCTGCTTCTGCCTTAAGACTGAGCTGTTCACTGCCAGTGGGGTGGATGCAGTTACAAAGGAAGAGCATATTCCTGATAAAAAGGAAATGTAAGGGATTTATAATTCAGCTTATAATTTACTTACTTTCTCAAAAATCCAGCTTCTACAGCACAGTGCAATTAGGAAGAGCAAATGGGCTCATACATGAACATCCTTGTTGTTGTGCAGGAATTCTCTCATTATTTTCATTTCATCAGAAGGGAATACAGATGTCCTCAGAGCACCCAAGTAACTACTCAGGGAAGTTGAAGCATTCAGAGAAACTTGGAATCAGGCTCCAAAATGTCCTGTTTGCCTGTACAGTCTCTTTGACTACCAATCAGACTGGTCACACCTGGGGAAGAGGATGGAGACACACTGGGAGATCAGATCCAGCTGGAACTCTGTGTCGAAGGGGACTCTGATGAACCAAGAGAGGAGTGTGCTGTGCCAGGCTTGCACAGTTCCATCCTCACTGCTGAGCTGCTGGGGGAACGCGAGACCCTCGAGGTGCCAAAACATGGGGGCCGTGATGTCCAAAGTCATACTGTTTAAGGGCAAGTTCTAATTCTGTAAAAGCAGCTGACTGTCCCTCAGCTGATGGTCCCTCTACTCCAGGTTTTGGTGTTGACACCAGTCAACAGTACGAGCTCAGAAAACAGCCCTCCTGTTCTGACTGCACAACCCTGTGTCCCACTGCCCAGCACAGGAGGACAACAGCCCCTCAACCTCACTCCCTGCTAGATTTGAAGCAGCCTCTTGGACTGCCAGGCCACTAAACCAGGTGAGAGCTTCCTGCCTGCCTCACAGCCACAGCCATGCCCATTCCCCTGGGAAGACCCTGAGCTCAGGATTTGGGGTTTTTTTCAGGATGGTCTCTTCTGCTCTCCAAACCTTCCCTAGCTCAGGAAAATGCAACTTTCTGATGCTTAAAGGGGTTCCAACAAACCTGGAGAGGGACTTTGGACAAGGGCCTGGAGTGACAGGACAAGGGGCAATGGTTTCCCACTGCCAGTGGGCAGGGTTAGATGGGATATTGGGAAGAAATTGTTCCCTGTGAAGGTGGTGAGGCCCTGGCACAGGGTGCCCAGAGAAGCTGTGGCTGCCCCACCCCTGGAAGTGACCCCGGCCAGGTTGGATGGGGCAGCCTGTGACAGGGCCGGACAACCCTTTCTGTAAAGAAATTTTCTCTAATATCCAACATAACCCTCCCCTGGCACAACCTGCGGCCATTTCCCCCCATCTTGTCCCTGTTCCCTGGAAGCAGAGCCTGACCCCCTTCTGGCTGCCCCCTCCTGTCAGGGAGTTGTGAAGAGTGAAAAGGTCCCCCTGAGCCTCCTTTTCTCCAGGCTGAGCCCCTTCCCCCAGCTCCCTCAGCTGCTCCCAGTGCTCCAGCCTCTTCCCCAGCTCTGTTCCCTTCTCTGGATGCAATCCAGCCCCTCAAGGTCTTTCTTGTCATGAGAGGCCCAAAACTGACCCCAAGGTTTGAGGTCCCTCAGCAGTGCCCAGCACAGAGGATGGGCACTGCCCTGGTCCCACCACCACAGCACGGCTGGTACAGGCCAGGGGCCCTTGGCCTCTTGCCCACCTGGGCACACACTGCCTTATGTGCCCCTGCTGTCGGCCAGCACTCCCAGGTTGTTTTCCAGCTCTCCAGCCACTTCTCCATAAGCCTGGAGCACTGCAGAGGGTTATGGTGACCCAAGGACAGCACCTGGCACTTGGCCCTGTTGACCATCACACCACTGGCCTCAGCCTGTGGGTCCAGCCAGTACAGATCCCTCTGCAGAGCCTTCCTGCCCTCCAGCAGATCAACACTCCCACCCAGCTCAGGGTCATCTCCAAACTGACAGGAATTCATCACCACAGTCCTGCTTTTGCACTCCAGCCCTGGGAAGTGCTACTTACCCTATGCCTGGTCTCACCCCCAAGAGATGGGCACGTACCCCAGTCTTCATGCCCACCCTCATCCCCCACAAGCCCGCATAGTAAAGCTCTACAGCCAGCAGCCATGTGGAGGGATCAGTTTTTATTTCAAAAGACAGTAACACAATTTTTCAATTTAGTATCAAAACACTGGATAGGGTTTTTGTCTCCAGATTGGCCCCAAAAACTGCTACAACCAAGCAGCATGCTCAAACCACAAGCTACACACTGCGAGTGTGCCACTGCCACACTCACACCTCACAAGCACGACACATCAGCAATGCACAGCAAGATGGCTTGTACCCAGTTAAGACAGTAAGAGCAGTCCTGGCCAGGAGGGAAGGCTTGGCTCCCTCCCTCCAGGTAGGCAAAAACACTTCTCCAAGAACACAAGGCTGTTGTACTTAAGCCGTTAAGTGTAACCCAGTGATGAGCAGTGAAGCTTGGTGCATCAGCACTTAGTGAAGGCAAAGTCAACCCCAGGGTAGCAATAGGTTACAGGGGCAGTGGCTTCCTAAGCCCATCAGGTGTGGAGGGGAAGGGACACAACCCCTGTGAAAGTTCAATTGTTCAGATGACTGGCTTGGCTTAAAAAAACAAACAAAAAAAGATGCCTTTCACCCAAGTTGTTCCTTCCCAACACAGAGTTACCTTTAAGCTGAAAAATTGAACTGCACTTTTGGCAAACAGCTCTTGGAAAGGAAGTTTTCCCAATAGGTTTTCATCCCTAGCCTGGTTACTCTGACTCGCAGCCAGAACCACCACATCAGTTGCCTGCCCTGCCAAAGCAGGGTGGCCCAGAGCCAATTAACAGAAGGTTAATACCAAATTTTAAAGCCAAGAGCTTTGAAGTGTAGCTCACCAGCCTCACACGTTATTTGGAATGTTTATAATGGTTGCTACAAAAAAAGGTAGTTACAAAATGTGTACATCTCAAACATGCTCTCCAAACATTATTGCATTGTTTATTTCCCTTAATGACGCTGTTTGAAGCTCTGCCCAACCTGGTGGCCTTTAACCCTGGAACAAAGGAGATTTGTGTTTGGTCAAGTTGGCAACAGAAAGTAAACTCTGGTCCCCAGGGTCAGAGGGCAGCAGCGGCTGGGCCGGCACCGCGTGGCGGAGGCAGTGGCAGGGATCCATTACATCTCGTTCAGGTCTAGCAGGGTCTGGTCCAGCATTCTTTGCGTGCAGAGATGCTCCTCTTTGGTGGATTTCAGTTTATCTGGCAGAAAGCAAGAGTTGAGAGTTACACACCAGCATCAAACGACCGAGAGTCCTTTGCCAGAGAAAGCTTTGCCAGCCCCTTCCCCACACTCTGCCGCAGCCATCCTGGGGCCGGAGTGCCTGGCTGGGTGCAGCTGGAAGCTCTGAGGTGACCTGGCTCGTGTGTAGCCCTCGCCTCTCCCACTGCCGGTGCTCCCAGTCAGCACGGCCATGGTGCACCTTTAGCCAGAGCTCCAGGCAGGGTTCACATGCAGGTGTCTCTGACTGCAGCCAGCTCTTCCCAGGGCTTCCACACCTCCACAGCTGACACACGTGGCCCAGCAAGGCACCCAAGAGCAAAACACACTTGAAAACCACCCCCTGGAACTACAGCTGGTTGTGCCCCCTTCCCCTCAGCACAGGGCAGGGATGCCAAGCCCAGCAGCAGGGAGCAGACCGCCAGCCTGGAGGGCAGCGGGGCAGGAGCTGGGGCAGTGACAGGCAGAGAGCGAGAAGTGAGGGAGCTACACCCTGCCCAACACTACAGGCAGCTGTGCAGTCAATTCTCACATGTTCCTTAAGCCAGGAGGAGAGCAGATCAGCAGCTAGTGCTCTAGGTAGGCCTTACTCCAAAGGTGAGCCCACCCATATCACTGGAGACATCCACACGCTGCGACGCTGGATAGACAGGCTGCAGAAAAATGTCCTTTAGGTGCAGGCAGATTCCCCAAGCCACTCCCAACCTCCCCAGGGCCAGAAACTGCACAGAGAGAGAACAGCCTTCCTCAAGCATGAGCAACAGCAGCATTTAAAAACACTTCTGACGGCACCCAGGACACAGCTTCAGGCTGTGCATTTTGGCACTTGCTGTCAGGATGTCCTGTGAGCTTTCCCAACCCATTTTGGGGCTCTGCAGCTGCACTGGAGTCAGGCCTGGGAAATTACTGCTGTGCCCAAACTTTCACAGTTAGGACTCCCCTAGACAGGAATGTACTACAGGTACGCAGTGTCTCACAGACCACAAGGTCAGTCCTTTATTGGTAGAAGCCATCAATCCATGCACCAGGAAATCCTACAGTCATTCAGCTTATAGTAAATTAAGTTGTAGCACTCGACAGGCAGCTTCAAGCAGACATAAGTCTAACTTCACCCCACCCCTCATTCGGGGGCTGCAGCTATTCTGGTTCCATGGAGGAGCCGGGCAGGACCCCCTGGACAAGCAAACAAGACTGCTCAAAAACCAGCCAAGTCTGGGGGTGACTTCACCAAGAATAGAGGTTACCTTTATATACTAAAAAAATGCTTAAATAAATTACAGGATAAATCCAAGTGCCTCATTAAAAAGCAGCAATTGCATAAAATTCGCCAGTCTGCCAGTCTTAATGATCAGATTTCACTGTGGTCCACAGCACTGGTGGTCGCAATAAGCTTGTTTAATAGGATTAGTGGGCCCCTTCTCAGTCACACAGATCATGCAGCGTTAACTTCAGCTCATTAGAGAGCAGGCGGTTTTTCTCAAGCTGGCTGTACAGGCGCTCTGCAGCAGCGACAGGATAAGGGAAGCAAGAGGAAGAGAGAAAAAGAGAGAAAGGGAAGGTTAGTAGAGCACCAAGATGAGCACATCAAAAAAGCTGTCTCCATAACGTGTGCTTCTGAGGACAGCCTGGGCTATTCCCAAAGGTTTGTCTTTGACTTGTGCTTCAGCTCAGGAAGATCACAGAGGAAACCGAGTGTGGGCAGAAGTGGAAGTGCTGCCAAAGATGTGCAAAGGCAAAGAAAGGAAAAGGAGACACCAGAAGAGGAGCCTGCAGGCTGGGTTGGGCTGGACCTCAGCAAGGACAGAGACCTGGGACGTGCTTTAAGCCTGTGGAGCACATTGCAGAGACAAGTCCTGCCACGGCTGTACCAGAAATAGCTTCCAGAGGGAGCCACACCACACTGCAGTGGGACTGACAGGGTTTGAACAGCAGGACAGGCACAGCAGAAGAACTGAGAATGGCAACATCTCATCCCTGGCCTGGATGACCCTCCTCTGAGAACATGCCTGCTGCCACACTAACAACCCAGACAGCACGGAAGGCAGCAGCTGCTTCAGGTACGGGACAGAGGCACTTTTGGAGCACAGGGCCCTCCTTTACATCTGCCCCAGAACAACCACATGAGCAGGGCACAAGCTGCCACTCTCTCTGCAGCCGTGGCCTCTCCAGTCCCTGTCCTTATGGCCCCACAGGGGTCTAGCAGCCACACGCATCCTCAGGGCTCATGCCAAGCACTCAGGCTCATCAGCAGCTCCACAGAAACGGGGAAACAGCTTGGTCTCTTTCCAGGATCTGTCACCTCTCAGGGCTGGGTGGCCAGTGTCCTGCCCCTCAGCCTGTCAGCCACAACCAGCCACTCTAGAGAACACATTCAGCATCTCTCCCTGCTCATTTGCATGGGCAGAGTCCTCCCAGCCTAACAGCTCCAATTCCTGCACTTAGGAGAAAAGGCAGTGAAAATTCCAGGCAGTGAAAAATCCTTACACATCATCTTCCAACCTGGCAGAACTGCCCAGCACCACCTGCAGTGACACACAGTGTGATGCCTCTGCTGGGGGAGTGAGCCTAGAGCACAGCGTTGGCCTTGGGCTTCTCCTCTAATCCTTGTACTGTGAGGTCCTAGGAACCTCAGACATTCTCTGAAGGGGTGCTACACTATTTCTCATTGCTTTCAACCTTGGAATATTTTGCTCTTGAACAAGACCTAGCTGGGTAAAATTCCAGAAAGTCAAGTGTTTACATGGAGCAGCCAAAGCACGTCGCTGTGCCCAGAGTCTCAGCTCAGTCCCTCCAGTGTAGCACCTGCACACAGAGGGGGAAGCCCAACTTCAGCTTCACCCTCAGCTTCTCCCAGCCCTTGGGACCTGCTCTAACTGCACTCGCTCTGCAGGAGAGGGCAGTAATGCTGATTGATTGTCCCTTCTTTAAAGCCACCAAGGGGCCAAGGCACAGCCAGAGAAGACAGTGATTTCTGTCCTACCACGAGCTGGAAGCTGTGGGTGCATGACATCCGGGCCCATGCCCTGCACAACAGCTCCTATTGCTGTGAGGGACTGGCTCCATGCTGGCTCTGAGCAGCCCCGATGCCAGTCCCCAGCCCTGAGTGATCCAGGCTGGTCCTGGGTCTGCCGAGCAGCAGATGAGAGTGAACTGTGCTCAGCAGGACTTGGTGCAACAGCTCACAGCTCTCAAGTAAACATTCCTGCGTGTGGACAGGGACCTGATGATTCACCCACACAAGGTAGCAGATTGGAGTGTTTAGCATGACCCTTCCCAGGCTTCAGGAACAGCTTCTCCACATAGAACACTTGCCCAGCTCTGCAGCAGCTACCCCATGTTTGGCCTGCTGCCTTCTCTGCCCAGCCCCAGGGCAGCCTCACTAGCTATCCCCAGGGAGCCCAGGGACACCCAGGGAGCCCCAGGACATGGGAGCCCCAGGACCTGGCCCTCCTGGACAGTTATTCTGTGTTTGCAGCACTCCCGTGTCACAGCACAGCTCACAGTAACCAGCCTGCACAAGCCCAGCAATCCAGTCAGACCAGATGCCTCCGAAACCTCCCAGGGTAGACATTGCATCACCCACCCACATACTCATCCACCACCCAGAGTGGATTCCTTCGGGATGAGTGGGGAAAGTGCCTGCCACAGCCCAGCCTTAGATAACATCCCCTGGAACAGCCCCGTGCAGAGCAGAGCCACCAGCTCCCCACAGCAAGAGTCAGGATGCAACCAGACCTCCCCGTGAGGAGAGAGGCACTGCCCCAGGGCAGGCTGCCAGCGCCCAGCCGCTAACAACCACAGAGGGGTGAGGTTGGAAGGGACCACTGTGGGTTATCTGGTCCAACCTCCCTGCTCAAGCAGGGTCATCCCAGAGCACACCGCCCAGGATGGTGTCCAGATCGTTCTGGAGTATCTCCAGTGAGGGAGACTCCACACCCTCTCTGGGCAATCACTGCTCAATCAGTGCTCAGTTACCAACATAGGAAAGAAATTCTTCCTCATGTTCAGGTGGAACTTCCTGGGCATCAGTTTGTATGTGTTGCCTGTCCTACTGGTGGGAACCACTGAGCAGAACCTGGTCCCTCCTCTCACACCCTCCCTTCAGATACTGACAGACAACGAGGGCATTCCTGTTGTCTTAAGAGCTGACAATGGAACACTGGGCTGGAACCTTCACATTTACAGAAGCCATGCCCCTCCCACAGGATCCAGAGCCTCAACTCCAGCTGCAGGTGGGTTACTGCAGAGTTCTGGGTTCTTGCTTTGTGCCTACAGGGCACAGCTACTGCCCCACATCCCAGGAGAGTCAGACCACACTTTGGAATTCCTTGAATGCTCCCTCCTTCCCCACCCAGACCTGCCACCAAAGATAGAGTGGGACAGGCTGGGGCCGGTGGGTGTGCCTAGATTACCCTGACTGCCAGTGCTGTCATGTGGAGACCAGAAGGGCACAAACCTGAGAAAGCCACGGGAAGTGTCCCATGTCATCGGAACTCTGGTCACGAAGGGCTCTTCGGGCACTGTGGCAGATGAAGTGATCCAGAAGGGAAAAAGTATTTGACCGACCACCATGAGGCAGCACATACCGTTTTGAGAGGCTGACCAGTGTTTATCATACCAGATCAACTAGCAACAGTGCAGCAGTGACACACGCCAGGCATTCACAGCCCACTGCCAGTGGCAGTGCTCAGTGGGAAGCTCCACGTCACGCTCCTAGAAGGATCCTGCAGCCCTCAGCCCCTGCATGGGGAGGGGAGGGCTCTGCAAAAGATTCCCTGGCTCAGATGCTCACAGCCCTGCTGCAGTGCCTTCTCATTCCTGAAGCAAGAGGCCATACGTCCCTCCCCCCGGCACAGGCAGCACCTCACACCCAACCAGTTCTGCCCCAGTGGAGACCAGCCAGAGCTCACACAGTATTTATTGGCTTCCACACCCTGACTAGTGACTACCGGGTGTGTGACCTCCCACTGCAAGCCAGCGTTTGGCAACGGTGCTGGTGAACACTCCAGAGCAGGCAGGAATGAGGAGTGTCTTCAGTCAGGCACAGCTCCAGGGCCTCCTGCTGCAACCCCCAGCCTCTCACTTGACCCCACAAGGCCCTGTCTGCAGAGCTGCCATCACATCTGGGAGCCAGTAACACAGCCCAAAGCAAAATCCAGCGTGCCAGTGAGGTCTGCGTTGCACCAAGGGTGACACCGGTTTGAAGGCAAGGCTGAACAGCTACTCTGAAGCAGTGAATGGTCACTAGAAACCCATCTCTCAAAAGCAACAGCCATTTATACAAGAACTGTTTTCCTTTAAAAAGGTGACATCATGCTTGAGCAAGAGGCAAGAGAAATACAAAAGGAGCTTTATGGCCCCACACAAGATATGCAGATGAGAACAACATCCTCCCAGCTCCCCCGACACAGAAAGGGCAGCCCCTCAGAGCAGGCCGTGTCTGGCACATCAGGTCACACAGAGGGAGCTTTGTTTGGGAGCAAGTGCAGCAGAACTGGGGGGCTGCTGCTGCTGCTGCTGCTATCAAGCTTCACTGTCTTTACAGCACCCGTTCCCAGGGATGCCTGTGCACAGTAACTGGAAAAAGGTACTGGAATTCAGAGTGAGATGAAGAGAGCGTGAATGCCGGGTGCAGATGCAGAACAAGCCACCAAGCAGAGAGACAAATCCAAAGTGGAGTTTGGAATCACAAGACTTATCTGTGTGAGACAGAAGGAGACACTAATTTTAAGAGAAGCTTCAATGTTTGTGCACAGCAAACTCTGCTTAGGGAACTTTGGGACACTCATGTTAAGGCTCTTCTCTGTGGGGTGAGGACCTGGCCTCTCCTGGGTTAGTGCAAGGACCAGACGGAGCAGTTGTTAGCAGCACCCACTGCAGATCTGAACACAAAGCTGAGGAGCAAAGTTGCAGAAACACACAAGTTCAGCTACTTCCACAGATCAGTTCATGATCTGGCCCATCTCAAGCCTGTTGTGGCAATTCCTAAGGAATCCACCTGAGCACTATCCACAGCCTCTTCCAGAAGGAATCCCGAGACCATGGCCCAGCGGCTCCAGCAGACATCAAAGCCACATTTCCTGAGAAAGCCTTTCCCAGTGGGAATGGGAACTGCACTCGAATTTAAGTCAGAACCCTTTCAGGCCAGCACAGCAATTGGTTACACATGCAGATCACAAGGACCTAGAGTTAGAAGATGGCATGCTGGGGCACCTTGGGCAGATCTGTAGAAGTAACCTGGACAGCACAGCGCTGTCGATTCTCCAACTAAAACCACAGCAAACCAAGCAAGCACTGGCGGCCCAGCCTGCTGAAGCGAGAGGCAAACGCCAGCCAGCTCATATTTACATGGAAGTCATGTCATTCAGGGCGTGGTCCAGTTCCTCACTAATTGCTTTGTACTTCAGTTTCTGGGCATAGAGCTCATCTAGAAGAGGTTTAGGAGGAGAACAAAAGGAAAACAATGAGGGAAGGCAAAGGAGTTCTTCCAACACTCTGCAGCAGGAAAAGCAGAATGGGATTCCCGAACAGAAGGAAATGAAGTTAGAAGCGGAGCCATCAGGACTCCGTGTTCATCCCCAACAGTGAACAGGAGGGTTCCAGCAGCCTGAGGACGGACTGACCCACAAGTGCCTTCCAGGATTACAATCCAGCTCCAAGGGTGGCAGAGCCAAGCACTCAAACCACACCACCTTGTAAAAACAAGCTGTCCAGCTAGGTCAGCAGGAACCAGTGACAGGAGGAGCAGCAGGGAAGGGCAACTCCATCCACTTAGGGAGAAGCTTGCTACACCTAAGGAGAGCACTGATAATTGAGGTGCTTTGTTCTCTCACCTGTGCCTCAATGCAAAGAGTGGCTTGGGAGAAGTCAGTCATGTAATGGAGCTGGGTATCAGAGGAAATTCCCATCCTGCAGGACGAGGTGAGGCAGGGGAACAGACCGGCCACACCAGTGCTCTCCATCAGATAATGGAGCAGACAGGCAGCTCTCCACCTCCGGGGAGGGGCGGGCCTGGAGCTGTGCTGATGCATCCCTGAGCCCTGCAGAGCTGGCACAGGCTGCTCCAGCTCTGGCTGCCTGGGCTAGAGTACAGCTGGGCATGCTGCTAACAGCCTCGCAGAGCCCCAGGAACTTTGTCAGTTGTCATAAACTAGGTCACTTCAGCAGCAAGGCTGTAGACCAGAGCCAACTCTCACTCAACAGGTTTCAAGGGGAGCATGCAGGGGTTTGGAAGACTTTTTGCAGTTCCAAATGAAAGCTTGTCCTGGATCATTAGGTGGCTCAGATTGCTGCTCGGCTGCAGATATGGAACAGCTCAGCTGACACCATTGCTATTTCTAGATAATAAACCTCCAGAGTGACTCCAGACAGTAGGATGGTGTTTTGTATCTCCAAGACCTGGCACTACATGACCACAAAGGCACACCTGCGGTCAAGGTAGGAGGCCTATAAGGGTTTTGGTTTACCAGCATCACAATTCCAGCCACAGCAATCCACAGAAGAATCTGGCCACAGTCCCAGATTTAAGGGAGGCAGCTGGAACCTTCTCCTTCTGTGGCTTGGGGCAAGGTTCTGCGATGGTTGGCCTCAGGAGTGTTCCTGAAGAACTGTGTGAAGGACTGGGAGCAGGAAAGGAACCCACCCTTGGCACAGGCTGACTACCTTGTGGATTGAACTGGTGGCGATTAAACCTTGATTCAGGACTCACACTGGGCAGTCTGAGTCTTCACGGGGGCTGTTTCAAGACTCACTGACTCCTGTGGCTGACTTGCAAGGTGCTGTTTGCAGCAGCCAGCACATGCATGACGTTCTGCACGCAAGGATGTTATTGTGACGAATTCTTACAAGTTCAGGTGTTTCTTTCCCATGCCACTCCTAAACTAATTGGATTAAGCTGGAGCACAGGGATCTAGTTACATTCCTGAGGACATCACTACCAAAATATACCAGCTATCTAGATAAGGCCAAGGGTCTGGATCAAGAGCCTGAGACCTGCTGCAGCACAGCTGGGGAACTGTTTTCAGAGCAGAGGCACAGGGTAGGACTCTTGCCAAGCCTCACCCTGGAGGCCAAGTCGGGTTATGCTCCAAGTAATGAGGAGCACAGCAGCCTCTCTGCTCTCCAGCTACATGAGAGATAGCCTTCCTTAGCTGCTCATTCAACACACAGTACTTGGTTTCCTATCCCCAGAATGTACCTTCCAGATCATCAATGGTCTTCTCCAGCTTGGCTACAGAGCGTTCAGCAAACTCAGCTCGGGTCTCCGCCTGCCAGACAGAAATGAGCCAGTTAGTGCAACAGCTCTACAGCAAAGGGCATCAGTCTGAGGACATGGTGTCCCCACCCTCCACATCTCTTCCCCGTCAAGCCGAGGCCAGCTCACCCAGCTGGGCCATCCTGACATGGTCACTCACCTCTTTGAGTTTATCCGTCAGAATCTTGATCTCTTCTTCGTATTTATCCTCTTTTTGAGAATACTGTGGAAAAGGAGTCAGCAGTCAGCAGCCCCAGATACTTCCCACTCCAGAGAGCCCACAGCTACAGAGGGAGACATAAACTCCTCACTGCAGCAGGCATGCCCACAGAACCTTCCAGCGGGGAGCTGTTCACATCCTTACCCGCGTCCAACAGGACTGGGTCAGGCGCCAAGTCCCACATCATGCATGGAACACAAACTTGGGTGCAGAAAAGTTCTCATCTTAACATTTTAGCAGCCTAAACACCCTGGCTGATCAAGTCTGCCCCAAGGCAGGGAAGGGCAGCCAGGTTTCCCACACCCCAGCTTCCACAGCCCTCCAAGGAAATAGGTTAGCCCTCCCAGCAGAGCAAGCACAGCTCTCTTGGCTTGCTTAACACTGCAGCTGAATCATTTCCACTCCAGTGGGTGCTCTGCTGTTTACACACCCTCCTAGCACAACAGCAATGTTTCTGGCCCTGGGACAGGCAGCCCTACCTTCTCAGCCTGAGCCTCAAGAGACTTGAGATTGTTGGTGACATTCTTCAGCTCCTCCTCCAGTTCGGAACATTTACTGTGGGGTTTTGTAAGGAAAGGGGGGAAAAAAGGGAAAAGAAGAAGTGGGAGGGAAAGACAGGAGACAAGAAGTGAATCCACGTGCAGGGAAGACCAGGAAGTTCTTTAGGAGACTGTCTGAGATCAGACTGGATAGGACCCTGCTTTGAGGCACTTGTGCAGAAAGCAAGTTCCCTTTTTGCCTCCGAGCTCCTGTGTGAAGTATTCTGCCAGCACATGCACGGAGCACAGAGCTGAGCAGGGAGATGTGGACACAGGTTTCTGTCAGACCTGGAGTCTCCAAGGAGAAGCTTCATGTTTACTGTGCTGTACGGAGGGAAGCTGTTCTGACAGACAGCAGGACAGCCACCACCACTCAGACAGGGATATTTATGGGCAGAGAAGACAGAATGTTCCAGGAGAGAGAGAGACGCAGTTAAGCTGAGGGGAGGAGCATAGTGAGGAGACCACATGAGTTCTGGTTTAATGGTTCAAGAAGGGAAAGGTTAGTACCTTTTCTTCGGCAACAGACAGACACTTCAAGTTCTGGTCCATCACTCTGATCTGCTCTTGCAGCTCCCGGCAATGACTGTTAGTGACGGTCACACAAGGGCACAAGCCAGGTGGGGGCAAGGTCAAAAGGAGCACCAAAACCACACCACCACAGAGCGAAAAAGGGGGTGGGGGGAAACACAAAAAAGTCATGGTCACAACATGCACATCTGGGCAGGAAGCACAGTGCTGCTGCTGCTGCTGTGTACACACCAACTCTGTTAGACAAGGCCCAGAGCACGGAAAGACCCTGACCAGCTCTTCACGGATCAGCTAAAGCATCCAGACACGTGAAAGGAGCCCAAACACCAGGATTTGTGTCTCTGCTCTGAACAGAGGAAGCCCAGATTCCTGCTGAGCAGTGCAGAAGCCAGTAGTGGGTACTGCAAATACTTGGAGAGGCCCAGAGACCAGCCTCAGCCACAGCTCTGCCCTCGGCCACCCCATGTGCCACTTCAGCCCCCGGCCCAGGAGGCCTCTGCCACTTCAGGACAAGCACCGTGCTCTGTGGCAACGTGAACGATCTTGTGACTGCACGCACAAAGCAGTGCTGGTGAACGCTGAGGAGAGGAAGGCTCTCCAGCCTCCCTGACTGGGGAGTGCCTCCATGCAAAGGGGCAGAGCATCTCTACCCATGGCAAATCGCATCACAAACTCCACGTCCTGAGTGGAGCTAATCCTGTTTCAAGGAGGGGAGTGCTTTCATCCCTTTCCTTTAAGGACCTAAACCCCCCTGTGCTTCAGGCCTTGTGTAACAAGGTTAGCAATGCAGTGTTAGTTCCCATGCAGAGGCAGACGTGCCAGGTACATGCAAGCGGACTACTCACGACTCTGCAAGCTCAGCTCTCTCCTCAGTACGCTCCAGATCTCCTTCTATGATCACCAGTTTCCGAGCAACCTGGAACGGAGAATCAGAGTCAAGAGGAAGGAGGGTGTTCTGCGCTTGTAGGCCGTGCACAGCACTGAATGGGATGAGCGCCTAGAGGAGCCACTGGAGCTGCCAGAGGCTTTTGGCCAAGCAGAGCACTGATGTAGCTCTGCTGAGAGCCAGGCTCTGCCCCTAGGTTTGCTGTCAGCAGGAAGAGGAGTCGACTCTCCCGGCCCAGGTCAGTCATACCAGAGCACCTAAGGGTCTCACCTCCTCATACTTCCTGTCTGCCTCCTCTGCAATGTGCTTGGCTTCCTTGAGCTGGATCTCCTGCAGTTCCATCTTCTCCTCATCCTTCAGAGCTCTGTTTTCAATGACTTTCATGCCTCTGCCCAAAAGCAAGCACAGGGAGAGGAGATGTGTAAAACAATCTTGGACAAGCCAGCAGTGCAATGAGTTTCAGAGCATTAACAGCACTGCCCTGGAAGCACGATGCTTCCCAATATGCCATGACTCCTCTGAATGCAGAAGGTGGCACAGGAAGGCAGAGGCCCCTGGGCTGAAGGGAGTACAGTAACCCCAACTGCTTGGAATTCACTGTTCCTTGAAGTGTTCCCCCAGCAGATCACTGGGCTCCCAGGCCAAGGGAAGTGCAGTGCTGCTCAAAAGAACAGCCCAGCTGTCTTAGGGACCCAGCACGGTCAAGTCAAGCACTTCCCCACCTGGAATGCAGGAGAGCCAAGTCTGTCTCTATGGCAGGCCACCAGCTGGGTCGGGCTGCTCAGTGTGTGCATGAGGAAGCACATCAGACAGCTGGAAGTGGACCACTCCCCTCTGAATCACAGGCCAGGTCAGGGGACATCTGCCAGGGAGCATGCTGGCAGAGGCAGATGGAAGAGAGGCTGCCCCACCAGCAGCCACCTTTACAAGGCAGTGGTGTCCCTGAACCCATTTATTTCTCCCTCTTTGGAGGCAGGGATGCATGGTGGCACATGGCACGTTCCCCAGCCTCAGGGTACAGGACACTCGAGGCCATAGCAGCCTCAGGTTCATCAGCATTGCTGTAGCTGCTCCGCATAAGCAGGCACCGACTCCCTCATCCAGCCTTGATGTGGGATCTCCTCCCCCACTCTGGGAAGCCCAAAGAGTTGATGGCACCAGACCCTCGACGTTTGACAGAGTGCGAGCAGGAGCCCTTGCTCACCTTTCGCTCTCATCTGCCGCCTTCTCTGCCTCTTCCAGCTTCTGCAGAGCTGTGGCAAGGCGCTCCTGAGCTCGGTCCAACTCCTCCTCTACCAGCTGGATACGGCGATTCAAAGATGCCACTTCTGCCTCAGCCTGGAGGGAGCAGAGGAGGGCACTCAGCCTGTGCAGGGTTAGCAGCTCGGGTAGGGCAGCTGAGCTTTGCCATCGGGTCAGCAGCAGCACGCGGGAGCCCAAAGCAAACCCAGGGTGCTCTAGCCACTCTCCCAGAGGCAAGCAGCACATTTAGCTCTGCAAGACTTCCCACACGCTTTGTCGGCACAGCAGCCTTCCTGCAGGCTTCTCGCTGTCAGCCTGCGCTGCTCCGGCAGTTTAAGCCATAAACACCAAGGAGATGACTTACACCAAGGGGTGCCTCTGCAGCTGCCGGGATCCTGCCAGGCCATCCATCACAGCCCTGTTTATCCACCACACCAGAGTGTGGTGACAGCTGCCACTTAGCAGAGAGTCAGTTTACTGGTGTGAGCTGGACATGAGTGTTGCTTGAGGCAAACCCTCTCACCAGGAACGTGAGAAGGATTACCAGGTTCAGGGATGTGCCAAGCTGTGTTGGGTGCTGGCAGGCCGGGCCGGTCACAGGCATGCCCACAGTGTTGTGCTGCAGTGCCCACAGCCCCAGCAGAGAGCCTGCGGTGCCCGAGGCTTCCTTCCTCCCAGCGACTCACTAACAATCCAGAGAAGGAGCAAAAGCCTTCTCCAGTCTTGAGACAGGTTGAGGGGCTGTTCCCCAGCAATAGCTGCCTTGGTTCAGTCATACACATTGGGAGTTGGTGAAACTGCTGACAGCCTGCAGACATTTGCCAGAAATGTGACCACAAACAGGCTTTAAGGAACCGGCATAGATCAGAGGCCATCCCACTCCCCAACCACTGAACTTCATGTCCTAGTCAGCCTTCAAAGAAGCCACAAGGTACAAGGCAGCCCCCATGGCGCTGTGCTGGCAACAGAGGTGCTGGGGAACACAGACCGTGCAGCTTTGTGCTCAGTTCATCACTCCTGTGGCAGAGCCACTCGCTCGTGCTCAGTAAAGCAATACAGCACTGCCATCACCCTGTAGCTTGCTCCAGCGTTGAGCCAGAATGCAGCCAGGACAGATACAGAGGGGGGGAACTGCCCTTCAGTGTTGCTGAAAACAAAGCACCTCAAGGCCAAAGATGAAAATCCCTTCAGTGGCACTCCTCTTCTGGATCAGGCCCAGACTAAACAGTCAACTAGAGACTTGCTGCAATCTTTTGGGACCCTGGGGGCATGACCTGATTGGCCATGGGGCCCCTGCTTACAGCCACATCCACGTCAACTCCAGCCAAAGCCCAGAATCCTGCTCCCCCACAGGATCATGAAGGCAGGCAGGAGCGCAGCCATTCCACAGCAGCACTGTGATCTGCTGCAAAGAGCCGGGCACAGGCACATGCCAGACACACACGAACTATCCCAGCTGCACATAACAAAGCACCCTACGCAGACACACTGCTCCTCACCGTGCCCGAGGAGGGAGGAGCAGAGTGATGAAAGACACCAGTGTTAGAGTGGGGCCCAACACTGGTTGCATCCAGTTCCCAGAGGGGCTGTCCAAGCTCTCCACCCCGCTGGCACTGAGGCACCCCCGGCAGGTTCCAAGACCAGGCTGGGAAAGCACAGAGGAGCTCCCATGCAGGTACACCCAGCTCTGGAGAAGCCCACACCCCTCTGGTGCCCAGAGCCAACACCCACCCCGCTGAAAGGGGAAGTGGTCTGCCTGAAGAGGAACACAACACCACCTTAAACAGAACCAGGAAGGAGCCTGCCTGACACACATCTTTTCTCTATTTAAGGGGCAAGTAGCTGTTGAGATGGAGGACCTCCTCCTTCCTTCTTCCAGGCAAACGGAGACACACCAGTACTGTGGGCCTCCACTTCCTGACCCTCTGAACTGCATCACTTAGCCCTGACTTCCTGCAGGCAGTGCTCAACCCACCCAAAAACCACCGTTAATTTTGAGGAAGTGCCTCTCCCCTGCTGCAGAAGAGCCCTTACACCTCCTGGTCTGCTGCTCCTCCCTGGATCCAGATAAAACTGTCAGGCTTTCCCAGAACACAGGGTGACACTTCTAGGTGGCTCTCCCAGGCACCCCTGCTACAAGTGGCACATTCCTGTTATTCCATGCTTCCTTCAGGAAGGCAGCCCTGAACCAGGGCGCACCTGGAGCCCAGCAAATCAAGTGAGAAGCTCATCCAGGCCTTCGGGACTCACCATTGCCTCTCCAAGAGATTCAAGAGGGCTCCCCAGGACCCGGGGCTAGGCAAGCCCTGGGCGCCATACTGGGAGCACTGGTTCTCTCCCCTGAAGGACGTTCAGGGAGCTGTGAGAATCACGCCTGTACCCGTGACAACGCTGCTATTGCAAGGAGAATTCCTTATGTGGCTCCGAAGAAAGAGCCCAGCTGAGGCCAGGGAGTGGCAGGAGCTTCTGCCACGGGCCCGGGCAGCAGAGCCCGATCCATCCCGTGGCAGTGCCACAGCGCTGTCACGGACACAGGCTCGAGCACTGGGCGGGGAGGCCTCAGCTTCACGCTTTGAACGCAGCAAAGTCACTGCAAATTCCACGAGAGTCACGCTTAGATTCGAGCCAGGACCTGTCCCGTGTCACTCCATCCCTGTCCCCAAAACGCCACCAGCCTTGCCTGCGCCCCAGGCCCAAGGGAGCCGGTCACCACGAGGTCCCCGTGTCACCTCGTCCCTGTCCCCAGCCTTTCCGGCCTGCCCAGCCCGGCGCTCAGCGCGAGCGCTGCCAGCTCAGATCCTGCTCTCGTTGCTCCCTCCTCCCTGCCAGGCGATCCCAGCCCGTCTTCCCCGCGGCTGCCGGTCTCAGGGGCAGCGGAGATCCCCGCTCGCCGGGATCCGGGCAGGATGCGGAGTTTGGGAGTGCTTCAGAGAGCTCTTCCGCTGGCCACATCCCGAGGGAGCCCGCTCATTCCTTCCATCTTACCTGCGCAGCTCCGGGCTCGGGGCCGCACAAGATGGCCGGGGCCTCCCCCTCTCCCCGGCCGGCTCGCCCCCGGCTGCTGTCCGTCCCGGGACACCGGTAACAGCGAAACAACGACCGGCCGATCCCCCCGGCCTCGGTGGCCGCTCAGCACCACGAGCGAGTCCCGGGGACCCAGAGAGAGCCACGCACACAGAGCGAAAGCCCCGGTCCCAGCGGACATTCCGACCCGGGCCGGCATCTGGCCGGCACTCCCGCGGTTCGGAACGACCCCCGGCCCCGGGCGCACCGCCCGTCGGGCTCTGCCCCCGCGCGGCGGCCCCGGCGCTACCTGCTCGCGGTTGCGGCGCTCGGCCTCCACCTCCCGCTGCAGCCGCTCCGCCCGCTCCTCCGCATCGTCCGCCTGCTGCTGCAGCACCTGGATCTTGCGCTTCACCGCCTCGATAGTGGTGGCCCCGGCCATGCTCGGTCCCTCCGCTCCAGCCCCGCCACCCCCAGACACCGGGACCGCGCCCGGAACGGCCGGTCGGAAGTGACGTCACTTCCGCTCCGCCCCGCGGGCGCGTTACCGGGGAGATGAGGCGCGGCAGCCCCGCCCGGGGCCTGGCGGGGGCACCGGCACCGGGGCCATGGGGAGCGGGGGGGGCACCGGCACCGGGCGGGGGCCGCACACCGGGACCGGCCCCAGTGGGACGGGAACACGCGAGACCGGGGCACCGGGCCGGGGGTGAACACCGGGGTCTGCCCCACGGGCACCTGGGTCCACCGGGACCCCTCCCATATGGGCGTAGGGGCACCGGGACTGGCCCCACGCGGGTGGGGGAACTCCGGGACCGGCCTCATATGTCACAGGCCTCATAGGGCCCAGAGGACCCACCCGGCCGCACACGGGCTTCCCCATCCTGCCCCACGCAACCCCCGCGGCGGGCCCGGGCGCTGAGGAGCCCCGCGGGCTGCCTTTGGGCACGGCCTGGCCGGGGGTTCGGCCACTGCCAGCCCTGGAGAGCCCGCACACCCTGCGGGGCCAGGACCCCGCCGCCCTGCTGCAGATCCGGCTCCCTCTGTCCACGCACGGACAGGGCTGTGGCTGCCAGGCTCCCTCTCCGCTTCCATGTGCCGAATCCCAATGGTGAAACAGCCTGAGCCGAGGCAAAAACCCCTCCTGTCTCAGGGCAGATAACGCTGTGAAGATCAGCGTTCGTCAGAGCTGGGAGCTGTGTTCCTCAGTGTCATAAGGGTCATGGAGCCCCCCAAGAGCTCAGTAAGCACATCACTGAGCCCTGTTACTGCTCCCATTCCCCACAAAGCCTATTCGGCAGTGCTTCAAGCATGTGGATAGAAGGGAAAGGCTCCGGGCTGCTGGCCTGAAACCCTTGGCAGCCAAGCAGGTAGATGTGGCAGGAGCATTTGCCTGGGATGGCACCTCTGGCATAGCATGTTTCCAGGGATGAGGTGGGGATCGAAAGGGCTCTCTTGGGCTGGAAACACCTGAGAGACAGCTCTGCCCTTTCACTGCTCCGGGGTGCAAAATCCCCCCACTTCCCAGAGCCAGGGGGAAACTGGGGGACCCCCATGGGCCACCCTGGGGGCTGGCAACCAGGAAAAGGGGCTCCAGGTGCACAGAGAGGGATCCACGAGGAAGCAAGTGGGCATGTGGTGTCAGCAGGGAAAATGTCAACAAGGAGCAGGGGAAGGCAAGAAGGGTGTGAGGGAGGGAAAGGGCTCCCAGAGCTCTGCAATGCTGCTCTCGACACAAGCCGATTCCAGTGCAGGGCTGGCGACAGAGACCTGCAAGCAAAGCTGCAGAGTGACAAACGCCCCAGAGCTCTGGAGCTCCCGGTGACACCCTGGCCTCCAGTGAGAGCAGCCCAGGTGCTGTGCTGGGGCTCAGGCACTTCCCCACGGCCGCAGTGGGCGAGGATGGCTCCTGCCTTCTCTGCGTCAGAGCTGGGCTGCATCGCCCCGACACTGGACCCTGACACATCCCGGCCCCACAAGGACTGCCAGGTCCTGACAGGTGATGAGCAGGGCCTCATGCCTCGTGACGGCAGGAGAGCGGCCGCTGTGTGAAACCCTGCACCGCTCGAGCCATTGTTTTCCTGGAAACAGCGGACAACAATAGCCGGGCTGTGCAATGCTCACGCCGCCCATGCGCCTCCGCCCGCGGGGGAATGAGGGCTCCCCCCTCCTCCTTCTCCTTCTCGGAGCTCGGCTCCTCCACCCCCTGCCGTGACTCAGAGCTTCCCGGGGACACGTGGACCCTATATCCCGCACTTGAGGGGCTGCTCGCTGCCCGGCTCTGCCCTCCGGATACATCCTTCACAGGGCCACTCTCTGCTCCTAGACACCTACACAGCTTTACTGGGAGCACACCGAGCCGGGCAGGGACCTTCTTGTGTCCCCAAGGCATAGGGAAGGGCTGCGGTCCCACCAGGAGGGCAACGAGGGGACGGCAGCGCTCATCTTCCACCCCGCACCCCATACATACGTCCGCTGCTTTCTTCTCTGCCAGCTCCAGCTTCTCCTGGGCATCTTTCAGGGCCTCAGAGTATTTGTCCAGTTCATCCTCTGTCCCTTTTAGCTTCTTCTGCATGGCAGCAAGCTCATCCTCCAGCTGGAAGCACAAAGCTGTCACCACAGTGGACCCCACTCTGAACCCCTGCAGCCCAAGAGAGCCCTGCCTGCCCCATCCCAGGCTCAGCTCTGCCCCACAGCATCCCTCCGGCCCCATCCTTGGGACCAGCTCTGCCCCACAGTGTCCGTCCCTTTCCCACATCCCACCAGCTGGCAGGGACCAAGCCCTGGACAGCCCTGAGCTGTGGTATGGTGGCAGCTGTCGCACTTTCATACCCCAGGCAGAGTCTCTGTTGGGTCTGGGCTGAGCGTGACCCAACACAGGCAGAAGCCACCTCCCAACACCCCTGGGCTGGGGGCTGCGGCTGCCTGCCCTACCTGCTTGCTCCGCTCCTCCGCCTGCTTCTGCTCCGCCTCTGCCTGCTCTGCCCGGTCCAGGGCATTCTCCTTGTCCAGCTTCAGCATCTGCATCTTCTTCTTGATGGCCTCCATTCTTGGTGGGACGCAGGCAGCGGTGGGCAGCGGGATGCAGGACAGACAGTGGGTGGGTAGGGCAGCTGTGTTGCCTGTGCCCCACTGACCGTTTATCAGCTCTGCCCAGCACAGGGGCCTTGCCTTTCTTGGGCTGACCCGCCTCCCCACCTTCCCAAAAAGTCTGTGCTCGGGACCCATTGTGTGTCCTGGGGGCTCCGGGTGGTCACAGCCTTATTTGGGCTCCCGAAGACAGCTGGGGCGTTATAAAAAGCAGCAGCAGGTCTGCGAGAGGGGGTCCTACATTGTCCTCGGTGCCTCCTCCCCCCATGCAACGGGACACCCTGGCTGGTGCCCCGAGCGCTTCCTCAGGATGTTGAACTGGGTCCGTGCAGCACTGGCACAAAGTCCCCACCCCCCATTTGCCTTCCTGGGGGGGCTTAGGGTGTTTTGGTGGCCCTGGGCTGACATTTACCCCTGCCCGGGGGCGGCATGGAAAAGGGCAAGATCAGCCTGGCGCTATTTTGGGAGCAGGGGCTTGGCCAAGAGGGTTTGGCTCTGCAAGGGAGCAGCAAGGGGAACTGCACCCAGCACCAGGGGCAGAGCCCCCCGGGAGCCCACCGAGCCCCAAGCCCAGCTCCGGTCATGCTGGTGCTTGGTGTTGAGGTGGAGGATGCTGTTGGCAGCTGGAGGAGCAGATTCCCCAGGCGCAGGGAGGAATTCTCGAAACAAGCGGTAGCGCTTCGTCCGCAGCCAAGGGATTTGCAGCCTCCTTGTGCCGGCCCAGAAGTCCCACTGGCCCCATAAATCAGGTTAGGATCTCCTATGGAAAGACCCACTGCTCCCACCCAGGGACAGATGCTGAGGGCTAAAGGGGTCAGCACCCAGGGACCTGGGGGACAGAGACCTGGTGGCAGCTCCTGGCACCCTGGGCAGGGCACTTGCAGGGGAAAAGTGCCCACCAAGGGCCCTGAGCAGTGGCTGCACCTCCATAAATAACCCCCCCATGCCGGGGCAGTGGAGGCAGAGGTGGGCACGGGGCCACGGGCCTTTGTATTGTCATCATCCCTGGCGTGAGCGGGGGGACAGGTGGCAAGCGCTGACCCCGCTGCCATCCCAAACCTCCGCCAACCCCCGGGACGGCTCTGGGCTCCCCCTCTCAAGTCCCATGGAGATGGGCAGACAGGTTTTATTGTGGCAGTGAGGACTAGCAGAGGGTGCAGGACAGGGTGCAGAGGGGCCCCCCCCGCCTGAGGCAGGGCACAGGCAGCATCTGGCCAAGTTGGTGCTGGGCGTCCCTGGCGCTGTAAGAATATGTTTGATATTTAGTTGGTTTTCCAATAAAACAACCTAATATCAAACATATCAGACAGAGACAGGGGCAGACGGAGGTGGGAGGACCTGAAGCTCAGCTGCCTGTAAGAGAAAGCGAAGAATAAGCTGAGAGCTGGGGTGGGGATGGTACCCAGGTATAAACCCTGAGGCACTGCAGAAGCAGCACCCAACCTCACCTCAGTGCCTGGAGCCTGCTGGGCTACTGTGCCGGTACCGGGGTGCTCGGGATGCAGTGCTGGAGCAGGAGGCGTCCTGGGATGAAGGCATGGCTGGGATGAAGCCGGAGCAGGGCAGTGCAGGCACGGTCTCCTGGCATGGCACGTCAGGGCACACCATGACATGCACTTGGCAGGCAGTGCTGGGGCCAAAGGGACCCCACATCCATCACCATCTTACCTGGGCTGGCTCGGGGACGCTGCTGCGCTCTGGCTCGGGGGTCGCCTGGTCACCCTTTATAACTGCGCTTGGCTGCACCAAGCAGAGGGACGTGGCCAGCAACAGCCCTGGCCCTGCACACGTGGCCTCGTTCCCATTAATTACCACCCATTGACGTCCCCCTGCCCCCTCCATGGACCCCCGCGCCCTTGCCGCCCAGCGCTGCCGGTCGATGCGGTCGATGGCCCCGCACCGCCTGCTCCTGCCCCTGGTCACACTCCCTGTCATTAGCGGGGCTGTCAATACTGGGGGGCCAGCCCTGGCCCGCAGGCCCTGTGCCACCAAGGGGCTGCACATGACCCTGCCCAAGGACGAGCCCCATTGACACAGGGGAGTTGTGCCCCACATCCCCTTCCTTTGGGGGAGCTGCTGGAGCTCACGGGAGTATCTCTCCGAGGAGCAGCTGGAGGGCCTGCCCGTCACCCTGCCACACCCATGTTGAGCATGTGGCCCCACTCATGCTGGGTGACAGAGGCAGGACCCTGACCCACACTGGGATAGCTGTTGGGACCAAGGTGGTGGAGTTCAGCCACAAGGGCACACGGGATACCATGGAGTGCTGGAAGCACAGCCTCCCCACACCACAGCAGCGCTTTGCTGCAGTGGGATGCATCAGCCTTGGGAATGGCACTGGGGGCTTTGCAGGGGCTCAAGCTTCGGGGGACCAATGGGACAGGACATGGGGAGGCTGAGCCCTGAGTGCCATGAGAAGGACAGGGGCACAGCCTGGCCTTGGGGGTCAGGGGCTTCAGCCCCCTGAGGTGGCCACACGATGAGGTGGCAGTGGGGACGGCAGGGACACACGTGGCAGCAGCAGTGCCAGAGCCGGCGGCATGCGTGTGGCAGTGGGTGATGTGATGCAGCCCGACAGCCGAGCTAATGAAGGGCCATGGCGGGGGGTGCTGGCCCAGCGGCCCCCAGCCCTGTCAATAAGCAGAGCCAGGGCAGGCACTGATGGGCCCTGGGGCTGGGAGACACCAAGGTCGGGCACAGGCAGTAGGGATGGGAGGTGGGGACAGGGCCCTCCCAGCTGCGGAGCAGACGGATCCTGGGGTGCCTGGATGGCAAGTGGGGACAGGGAGCACCGCACCCAGCCCAGCCAGGCTCCTCTCCCCGCTGCTGCAGGGCTGTGCCACATGCAGCAGGAGCACCGTGGCACACGGCATGGCACAGCAGGACCTGTGCTGGGACAGGGACCCAGTGGGGAGCACCCAGTCTGGTGAGGCACGCTGGCCGTGCTGCCATCTCCTGGCGCGGCCATGAGCGAGATGAAGTGTGCAGGATACAGGACACCGAGGGTTGCAGGCAACATGTCTGGATCCCAGCCACAGGAACTGTGCCGGGCTGTGTCTTCCCCACACTGCTGCCCTGGGCTGTCCCATGCCTCACATGCAGCAGAGGCAGCCTGTCTTGCTCAACACGTTTTATTCTCAGTCAGGAGCCGGGTGATGCCACACACTGGGCTGAGCACTCAGAGCCGCTCCACATAGAAGGCTTTCCCCAGCTGGCGCAGCTCCTGCTGGTGCTGTAGGTGCTCATCCAGGAGGAGCTGGCACAGGGCGGCTCGGCGGATCTGCTGGGTACAGGGGCTGTGCTGAACCCTCACGTCCCCCTGGCTCACCAGCACTGGGAGATATTGTCCCCCAGGATGTAGTGGACCAGGACAAAGGGGGCACCCACTCCTGGCAGCACGGGGCTGGGGGACCCCAGCTGTACCCAATCAACGCCCAGCCTCACCGCTGCCTGCTCCCTGCCTGCAAGGTACAGCTCCAACTCCACACGCTTCTTCAGCCGCGACTCCATGATCCACTGCAGCACCCCATGGGACGATGCCCAGCATTGTGGGTGCTCCCTGGCCTCCTGCCCACAGCTACTGAGACACAGGGTGGGCACGTCAGGGATGCAGAGATGTTCCCCCCAGTCGGCCCTGTGCCAGGGCTCCCCATCGCCTACAGATGCCCAGCACGGGGATTCAGCCCCCAGGGTGCTTTGCCGGCTCTACCTCTCCAGGAGCCTTGCTCCAGCGTTCCCATTCGCCTGGACCTGCAAACAAAGAGCATGTTTGCATGGCCTGGGGTTTAACCTGCACCAGGGCACACTGCAGCCCACTGTCCCCACCTGCTCCCAGGAGCCTCAGGACAGTTTCCATCTTCCCAACCCCTGCCCCGTCTGACCTCCTCCCGCTGCAGTGAGGCGCTCTGGCTGGCTGGCACTGCCATGGCCAGTGCCACAGGGACCCTGCAACAGCCCCCTGCAACGGCCCGGTGTTGATGGAATACTGCTGCACCCTGGTTACAGTAACAGCCTCCCGGGTACTGCAGTGGTGGCACCCTGGTTACCGTAACTGCATGCCAGTTACTGTCACGGTATCTGAGTTACCACAGCAGTAATGGCAGCATCCTGCTACCATTACTGTTATCCTGGTTATTTTGTAGTAGCTTCAAGAGGGATGCAGCCTGGGATCGGGCAGGGATGGGCCCCTGCAGTCAGAGGCCAGTGGCACGCATCCTACTTGGGCTAAAGTGTCATTTTATTAAACAGTAATTAAAAAGTGCCGAGGTCTGTACCCTCCACTCTGTGTCGCCCACGCCACAGTGACGGGTGAGCTGCCGGCGCTGCCCTCAGCCTGACAGAACGCAGACTCAAGGTGGGGGCCATGAGCTTTCAGCCCCACGAGCTCGGCAGATGCTGGCATGCGAGGCGCTGGTGAGAGTGGGAGCAAACACCCCCTTGGCAGGACAGACGGGACATTTAACACTGCTTTGTCCACTCGAGACGTCCCCAAATGCCCGGTTGCAGGAGCATGAGTAGAAACCTCAGCCCAAAGCGGTAGCTCAGCCATGGTGCTAAGAACAGGCACCAAACTATTTCTACCCCATCCAGGCGCACAGGCAGGCTGGGCACAAAGGGCTGACAGCAGGAACAATGACGTCATGGGGAAAAGTGTTCACCCTTCGGAAAAAAACAGACAAGTGGCTCCAGTGCCCAAGACCCACACGGACAGGACGGGTAAACATCAGTTCCCAGCAGCTGCCGCAGGGAAGGACGGGCGGAGGGGAGCGCTGGCTGGGATCCATGTCTTTATAAATAAGCTCAAGCTCATCAGTTTATTCACAGGGTCCAAGACAGTGCAGGATTCAAAGCCTGGAGTGTGATAAACCTGTGGCAGAGAAGGCCGTGGGGCTGATCCCCATGGGCTCAGCAGCTCCAGAATGGGCTCCTGGTGAGGGCCAAACTCCAGCAGTTGGAACGGAGCCCCCGCCGAGTGATGACCTCCAACGTGGTGTGAGGGGGAGATCTGAGAGCACAGCTGGTTCCTCCCAGTGCTGCCTGCACTGCAGCCCAGACCCGCCCAGCACACCCACTGCACCAGGCCCCCACACGCTCACAGGGTGCTCTCCAGCGTGTTGTAGTTGTCCTTGAAACTCTTCAGCTCCAGGAAGTGTTTGGCACGTTTGCTCTTCTGGCTGGAAGGCAGGTAGGTGACCTGGATGGTGGTGGGGGTGGAGACTTCAGGGGACAGGGTGAGGTCTTTCACTGCTGACTGGTGCTGCCGCTGGCTGCTGCCCCCCCGGGCCTTGGTTCTGTGGGCAGAGAAGAGGCACCATCAGTGCTGCTGCTGCCCCAGAGGAGCTGCTCAGCCTGGGAACCTGTCTGTCTGACATGAAGCAAATCTGCTTTTGTGATGACAGCGCTCGCTGACATCTTGAAACCTAAGGCCAGTGGTTCTGTGCAAGTCCCTGACTCAAAGTGGTCGGGGACAAGCAGGAATGTCGACTGTGACCATGGAACAAACCCAAAACTGCAGTAACACATGGGCTGCAAGGAAGGAGTGAACCCAGAGGGACAGATGGGCACACACAGCCCCTGTCTCAGATGATGGCTGTGCCCCAAAACCCATCTCTGTTCACACCTCCCCATGGTCTGCTGGGGCCCAGGAACCCACTGCTAGGCAGTAGCACTTACATGTTTGCCAGTTCGTTCAGAGCTTCCTGGTACTTCAGATACTCCATTTTCCCAAACACCTGGATACAAACGGAAAAGACCATGGAACATGCAGCTGAAGTTATGGTGTGACCTCAGTCCTGGCAGCAGGGCAGAGCACAGGAATGCCCTACGGGGCCAGCAGTGCCCCACCACTCACCCCGGTGCCATAGCGGGCGCTCTCATAGCCATCCAGCAAGGTGTCAATCAAGGCTTTGCGGATGCCTTTGAAGGAGGTGCTGGAATTCCGCAGTTCCAGCAAGTAGGCACAGAAGTTCTTCCCTATTAAAGACTTTGGGTACCGGCCCTCTACTTGAAATGGGATTTCTGGAAAAAGGCACAACACAACACCTGAAGCACAGGTAAAAATGCTTGTGCTCCTCCCTATGATCAGGAACTGCTGGCTGGATGAACTTCTGTCCGTGCCCACTGCCTCCATTTGCCAACTGCCCCGGCACGTGGAGTGTGCCAACCCTCAGATCACCAGCAGGAGAAGTGACTGCTGCTCCCCAGTGATCAACTGGAGCCTCCCCATGGGGCTGTTGGCACCCTCATTCAGGGCCTCTCTGCACCCTTCTGCTCCTGCTCTTGCCCTCGGATCCCTTACCTGATGTCCTGATTGCATCCAGTGCCTTCATCCTGTACAGGTAGTTATAGCAGCCTGGTAAAGGGAAAGCACAAACTGAGATCTCTGCAAACCCTGGATCCCTCCAAGAGGAAAGGGAAAACAGAAGCAGAGACTCATGTGACAGGACACCAACATGAGCAGTCACAGGTGTGACTTGGCCTGAGGGGAACAAGTGTGGGACGCTACCTCTGGGACGGTACCTGGTGTCTCCAGCTGCAGGAGCCGGCCGTCGTCCTCTGCCAGCAGCCGTGGCTCATATTTGATGTCCTGCACCCTTGACAGTCGAATGTCAATCTCTTCCTTTAAATCCTGTACAGCAGGAAAAAAACCAGCACATTTACAGAGCACTCACTTTGTTTGTGGGATCAAAAGGATAAGAACAGGCCCTAGATAAACTGCTCCTTCCCCACTGCCCTTAACCACTTCGAGGCGGCAGCTCTGACACTGGAGCAGCTCCTGCCTGTGCCTTCAGGCATAGATGGGCCCGTGGGTGTAGGGAATGGAGGGTACCCACCTTGGGTGCGTGCTGTCCCACAGGCACGTGGGGGCCACGACGGGACTTCATGGCAAAGCGCATAATCTGGCGTTTCACGAAGATAAACAGCAACACAAAGACCTGAGGAGCCACAGCGGGGTGGGGGTCAGGCATGCGCCGGGGGGATCTCACAGCCAGCCTGTGCTCAGCCCTCCAGCCCCCCTTCCCATCCCCCCCGGCCCCGGCGAGCACTGAGGTCCCTGTTCAGGGCACTAGGAGCCCCACGGACACTCAGGCCAGCCCCACACCCTCCCAATCCCTATAGAGGCTGCCACTCACGTCCTCTCCCCGCCCCACCGACCCCAGGAGCCCACGGGCGCTCGGGCCCAGCCCCACGAGGGCCCTGAGCCCGACTCCGAGGGGCTCCCCACAGACAGTCCAGGACATGTCTCACGGGAGCCTTACGGACTCCTCAGGCCCGGGCCAGGATCAGCCTCGCGGGGGCCCCACGGACTCCGCGGACACTCCGGGCCGCACAAACAGGCCAGGCCAGCCCAGCCCAGCCCGTCCCGT
>VYXC01005557.1:79298-114691 GCA_013397175.1 Platysteira castanea | reverse complement strand
GGCGGCTCCGACCCTGCCGCGCTCTCGGGGCCCGCCCGTCCCCGCCGCTGCCGGCGGTAACAATGGGAGCCGTGCTCCCGCCCTGCCGGGCTCCTTGCGGGCCGCCAGGCCTGCTGCTGCCACCGCTCCTCGGTGGCGCCCCGGCCGAGGTGGTTCCACTGCCCATGTGAAATTCCCGGGCAACAGCGGTTCGGGGGTCCTGGAGGAGCCCCGGCCCGCGAGTACCGCCCTGCCCCACGTCCCTCCATCCCGGTCTGGGGGCTCTGCTTGCGCCTTCCGGCCCAGGAGTCTCCCCAGCAAAGCGCTGCCCGTCGATTACCAAGTCGGGGTCTCTGATAGCATATCCGAGAGCATCTCCCTAAAAGCTTGTGCTTTACATACACGGAATGACTCGGTTTGCGGCCGCCATGTCTTTGCTCCGGGGAAAAACTTCTCACAGTGATAACCCTCTTTTGGGTCCTTGTTCTGCTCTGTGTTGCAGGAAAAGCTTTGCCCTCTCTGGCCGTTTCCTTTGGGGCTTTGGAGCTTTTTGCACATGTTAATTAAGCTTTGTTGGAATGGGATGGAAATAACATTTTTCTGTATTAACACATCAGGGAAACTGAGACTGGGATGTGCCAGGGCAAGCAGCAGCCAGCAGGTCTGGCACAGCCATGGGACCTACAGATTCTGGTTCTGAAACTGTAACTTATCTGACGTTTCTAATAAAATGAACAGTTTGTTACATTTTTGTATCCCCTCATTTTCTGGAGACTCCGCACTTCACTTGTGTAGTTGAGACTCTCCTCTTTAGGCCTGGTGGGTAGGCAATGGTGTGGTCTGAGAAGGAAAGGGGGTAACAGCAAATATCTCATTTGATGCAGCGTCTTTGACCAGAGGGTGTTGTAACCTGTAAATGTGAAACCTCTTGTTTTCCCTAAGGCCTGTCCGAGTGCAGCACTGGCCTGAGGTGTGAGTGCTGCTCCATTTAGTGCTGGTGCTCCAGTGTGGGCTGGTCACCACTCGCTCTGGCTGGAGCTGCCCTTTCACCTCTTGGTGCACATGTGCAGGTTTGCTCTTTCAAAAGAAGAGGCGAAATGCTTCTGATGAGAAAAGCTTTGACCTGGGAAACTTGCATGCAGCTGCGGGGCCAGCGCAGGCATTGGGATAACCACGTTCTGCAGTTCAATGCTGCCAGTGAACTGGTCTCAAGTTCCCCCATTGAGGAATAAGTTACCAGTAGCCGAGTCCTCTTTCCTCATGGCAGCTGTGGGGTCTGCATGGGGATGCCCCCTCACCTGACAGCCTCAGTGGAGTCAGGGCCTGGCTGAGCTCTTTATCATAGATATTTTTCTTACGGGTTTTTTGCACTTTAAAGGACAAATGCTTGTGTTACTGGTGGCAGTGATGCAGCCGGGCAGGGCGGAGCATGGCAGCTGCTGAACAATGCCTGGGTGCTGCACAAGGTTCAGACTCTGTCTGCTGGACCTGTGGCCCAGGGATGTTGCAGGTTGGGTTCCTTGGATGCAGAGAATCACTTCCCTCTGGGCCTGTGGTTCTGCTGCCGGGTTGGTTTAATACAAATTGTTTGTGCGTGAAACTTGGAACTGGAAGAAGGCAAAAATAACTACATGCTGTGGGAAAGAAGCCTGCACAGAGGGGATGGCTGGGGATAGGAGGCTTTTTCTGCTCTGCCTTGGCAGAAGCCCAGGCTTGGTGCTCTTCCCCCATACCTCAGGGGCTCCTGGTGGCTGCACAGGTAGCTTGGATTGTTTCCTGGTAAGGGAGCTTGGCACTGTGTAGCTCTAAAACTGTGGTGTTGCCATGAGGCTTGGGTGACCACGAAGGGGGCAGTTTGGAGGTTTTATGGGGAGCTGCAGGAGCAGTTGCACAGAAACTTTCCTACAGAGGAAGGCCAGGCACTGGTGGGAGCAGGCATGGGGGGTGTGCGTCCAGTGTAGAGGCATTGTTACGGCCTCCCTGCTCTTGGGAAGGATTTCTCACCCAATTGAGTACTTGCAAACTTAAACAGGAGATTCCCCAGCTTTTCCTGGGCTATTTGCTAACGCTGCTTCTTAGCTTCCCTTCTTGGCACACAGTGCTTCTCTCTGTGGTGCCCTGCTCATGTACAGCAGTGTTTCCGATGAGATCCTGCAGGTCTGATTGTCTTGCTAAGCTTTTCTCCCTGCTCCTGCACTCTGTCTGTGGCTCCTTCCCATGTCCCATGTGTGTGCCTGGGGCACAGCAGCAGGTCCTGCTGCTTTGGGGGAAGGCTTTGCAGTCCTAGTAATGAAATACAAAAATGTGAACTCTGTGATTATTGAAATTTCAGGGGCTCAGAAGCTGTGAGTCCTGACAAGTGGTGTGGGATGTCTCTCACATCCTTTGTGCATGGAAGATACTAGAGAGGGTAAAACCTCAGTGCTAATCCCTTTCTAACACCCCCTGCCCTGAGGCCCAGTGTGAGGTTGGGAAATTCTGCTTGCTTTGGACACTCAAACTCTTCTTAGGATTTTTTGCCTCAAGCAGTTGTCTAACAGTGTTACTGGCTGCTATTCCTTGTAATTCCTTCTTGTTCACTTTTTTGGTATGTTTTTAATTCAGAATACTAAGAAAAACGTCATTTTTCCAGTTTGGGAGAATCATTTAAATAAGCAAAAATAGGCAGTTTTGCAAAGGCAGGCTTTCTTTAAAACAAAAATTCCACAGACCTGTAGTACCACTTATTGCTGGAGCATTTTTGCTTCCCCTGCCGTGCTTTGAAGGCAAGAAAGGAGAAGGGGAAGTAGCTGATGTGTCTGAGGCTCTGAGATGCTCTGTCCTCCAAGTGATGTTTCTTTGAAGCTTTTATCAAGCATGTGAAGCTTTTATCAACTGTGCCAGTTGGTGGCCACAGCCTCAACTTGGGCTCATGACAGATCTGTGCCCATTCATGCATGTGTTTCAACAAGAAGTTGTTAAATTCTTTGCCTCAAGTCCAGGCAATGGCTTCAAACTGAAGGAGGGTCAATCTGGATTACCTGAGAAAGAGGTTTTTTACGATGAGGGTTGTGAGGCCCTGGCACAGGGTGCCCAGAGAAGCTGTGGCTGTCCTACCCCTGGAAATGTCCACAGCCAGGTTGGATGGGGCTTTGAGCAACCTGGGCTAGTGGAAGGTGTCCCTGCCCATGGCAGGGGGGTGGAACTGGATGAGCTTTAAGGTCCATTCCAACCCAAACCAGTCTGTGAGTCTGTGATTCATCTTCTGCTCCTGGGCCCTGATTGCTCCCACCTGGATGCAGGTGATATTCCATTTGGAACACTCTGCCATGATATCTGGTGAGAAACCTCAAGAAGTGCATGTGGCCATTGTGTGTTGGGAGCACGTGGTGATGACAGCCTGGCCTGCTGTGGTTTTAGGGAGGTGGTGGGGAGGGTTGGGGTCTTCAGCAGCTGTTCTGGCTCTGTTGCCCATGTGATTGTTCAGTCTCAATGCTGCCTTTTGTTTTTGGTATCTAACAGTCCATTCTCTCTTCTCCCCTGACCCACCACAGAGTTCAACCTTGTAAATACTGTTATTTGTATATACTGTAAATGATGACATCGGTGGGCACTAACCGAGCCCGGGGGAACTGGGAGCAGACACAGACACAGAGCCAGACGCAGCACAAGCAGCGGCCGCAGGTAAGGGCAGTGTCCATGGAAACCAGGTAGCTTGTAGGTGGAGACCTGGCACTCCTGCCTGCTCAGTGCTAACAGCTGGGCTCAGCTAACGAACTCCCCCTGTGTCACAAGGTGCTGCTGCCAGAGCCAGGTTAACCAGGCTGATCCTGGGGTTTCCATGTCTGTGTCTCCAAGGGGGAGCTGCTGCTGAGATTTGGTTTTACTTCCATTTGTCCATTCCTCACACACTTTAATGAATGCAAGTGGCTGAGAAGCCACCTAGCAGTGGGTCTTGGTGGTCTGGTGGTGGTAAGGTCTGCTCCAAAACAGATGTGATTTGGGTGGCTGCTGCTCATCTGGTGCCATCTGAGGCCATTCAACAGTATATCCCTTTCTTCCAGACTCCTCTTCTTGCTCCTTTTTCATCTCACTTTCCCTGGAGTTTTCCTTCTCTGACCCTTGTTTGTGCCTTCTCTTTGCTATACTGATTCCTTTCCAGAGTTTCCAGAGAGCTTGGGGTAGCAGAATGGCCTTTGGAGGATGGTTTGGAAATGCACCACTCTGACTATGCACTCTTTCTCTCTGATTTCTTTAGGCTACTGCAGAACAGATTCGACTTGCACAGATGATCTCGGACCACAATGATGCTGACTTTGAGGAGAAGGTGAAACAAGTGAGTGTGGAAAATGAAGGTGAACTCTGACAGAAGGCGAGATCAATATTGGGAGTACTGTGAATGCTGGGGGGGTGGGAGGGACACACCTGCTGCTTCCTGAATTTCCTTGGGCTGGCTTCATAAAGTTGTATCATAGCATGGTTTGGGTCAGCAGGGATGTTAAAGGGTATCCAGTTCCACCCCTGTGCTATGGTGATATCTTCCACTATCCCAAGTTGTTCCAAGCTTTGTCCAACCTGGCCTTGAACACTTCCAGGGATGGAGCAGTCACAGCTGCTCTGGGCGATCTGTGCCACGCCCTCACCACTCTCACAGGGAAAAATTTCTTCCCAATATCCCATCTAACCCTGACCCCTGGCAGTGTGAAGCAGTTCCCCCTTGTCCTGGCACTCCAGGCCCTTGTCCAAAGTCCCTCTCCAGCTCTCTTGGAGCCTCTTTAGGCCCTGGAAGGGGCTCTGAAGTCACCCTGGAGCTTTTACTTCTCCAGGCTCAACACCCCCAGCTCTCCCAACCTGGCTCCAGGGCAGAGGGGCTCCACCCCTTGGATCATCTCTGTGGCCTCCTCTGGACTCACCTCAGCAGCTCCTCGTCCTTCCTGTGCTGGGCCCCAGAGCTGGAACAGCTCTGCAGGGGGGTCTCAGCAGAGCAGAGGGGCAGAGTCCCCCCCTTCACATGCTGCCCGTGCTGTGGATGAGCCTAGGACAGCATTGGCTTTCTGGGTTCCCAGTGCACGTGGCCGGGTCGTGTTAACTCACACCCCCAAGTCTTTCTCCTGAGGGCTGCTCTCTGTCCATTCTCCCCCAGCTTGTGTTTGTGTTTGGCGTTGCCTTGATGCAGGTGCAGCAACTTTTGTCTTGCTGAACTTTTAGTTTGTTTCTGCAGGTAACAGTGTTATCTTGAGAAAAGAAGATTGTAGGTTGGGTCATGGTGAAACAATGGTACCTAAAAGTTCACACCCTCAGTCACTTCTTGTTGAGCAACATAGTTAAGCTGGGAAGGCTGGGGAGATTCCTTAGTCCATCAATTTTTTTTGAAGGGTTTCTGGTTTGGGATTCAACTCTCTTGTTTCCTGAGACAACCACAGAAATTTTGGTGCCATCTTGGTTTGGAACATGCTGACCATGGTGTTGTCTTCTCTACAGCTGATCGACATCACAGGCAAGAACCAGGATGAGTGTGTGATTGCTCTGCATGACTGCAACGGAGATGTCAACAGAGCCATCAACGTGCTGCTGGAGGGCAATCCTGACACGGTAGGATTAGGTCCTGTAAATCTGGTGAGGCCTAGTTCAGTGTAACTGCATATTTGGAGGTGAGGTATCCAGTAATGTCAAGATAAGGAGAGCCACTATGACTGACTAGTTCCCCAGGAGCATGCACAGTATGACTGCCCTGGCTGCTGAACGCTGCTCTGTGTGGGCTTGCACGGGCTGTGAGAATGGCCCTAAGCTTGAAGGAATAGAGGAGAAAATGCCCTAAGTAATTTCCTTCCTATTACTTTTGAATCCAAGCAGTTCAACAGTAATACAGCGGCATCTGTATGTGCTTTCACACCACTGAGTGTGAAGGAACTTACCTTTCCCCACGAGGGCTGAGTGACCTGCACTGAAAGGCAGGTGTGTGTCAGCTGTGGTTCCTTTCTGTCAGAGTAACGCAGTTTTTGTGTCTCTGGCCCTAAAGACTCACTTCTCAGTGATGCACTTACTGGCTTCTGTGCTGCTGCCTATGCCATGGTTTTGAGGGCCTTTTTGTTATTGTGGAGCTGGGCTTGGCTGCTGTTTCTCATGCAGGTGCTTGTCTCAGGCAAGCTGAGGTTAGCCCAAGAATGAGAGTGCCTGTTTAGGAGGAACCTTCTGCATGTGTGCAGAGTGTCATTCCTTTTGTGAAGAGATGCAAGTTCTGTTACAGCCCAAGAAAAAGCCTACAAATGTCAGATACTTCCAGACAGCTGCTGATCTCACATATCCTCCTGGCACCTTGGTTTGGTTGGAGCCAACTCAACTCTGAGTTGAGGGTCTAAATATCATTTTAGAGTATTATGCTTTAGCTCATTTTTTTTTGCCTGTGATAAGCCCTGGGGGTATGTGGATGAGCTGGACATCTCAGATTGTTTTGTGTATTGTATCTGCTCCCCAGTGTCTGGAGCAGACTTGGTTTGGCTTCAGCCAAGTTCTGTACAACACATGCATCTGTTCCTCCTTGTCTTTAGAAAGCCCTTTCCATTGACAATTGAATAAAATAGCTTTTGGAAAATCCTTTTAGAAAACAGAATGATAGGGATGTGCATTGCTGAGGCAATGCAACAGCTCTGCCACAACTGTATTCTCCTCCACATGTCTTGTAATCAGTGACTTCTAGTAAGAGAACAAACCCCTGCTTACCACAGCAATTTAATTGCCTAGAGAAACGTGTTGCTCGTAACATCCAGGACAGTGTGCAGCACACAGTGCTGTGTGGCAGCACCTCCTTTATTGGATCAGCAGCACGAGGCCCTGCAGGGTAGGGCCATGCAGAGGCAGGCAGGGAGCTGGCAGAGGAGGTGCTGGGCTGCCACTGCTCCAGCCCGGTGGCCTTGCGGTCACAGCATCACTGAGCACAGGCACTGCACTGCCATTGGCCAGGCGCCTTGGAGCTGCTTCTGGCCTGGACCCAGTGTGTGCAGCAATCCCAGAAAGGCGATTTTCTTGTAAGAAACGGACCTGTTCATTGCTTGGTGCTCTGGTGCTGAAGACAGCTTACCTGCTGAGCTAGTTACTGGTAATGTACTGTATTTCAAACAGTAAAGGAGCAGGTATGATCTTAGCATTGGATTAGATTTGGTTAAAAAAATGTTTACTTGAAAAATGTTTACTTGGAATACTATAATTTTAGAGTTTATTTCTGAGCCAGATACCTGTGGAGAAATACTTTGGAAGCCTTGGGTTTGATGGCAGTTTGTGCCACTATGTGGTTGGGGTTTTTGTCACTGTCCCTGCATGCTGCCATTCAAACTCACCTGTTGATTTGTCTGCCGGTTGTGTTTTCAGGTGATTGTCAATGACTTAAGACTATTTTTTAGTTGTTCCAGCATCAGTTTAAGAGTATGAAACCACTCCAACTGTCAGAAAATACATGGGTGCAGGCCCACGGCAGTGAGCTGGAGGCATACTTAATGTTTTGCAGTTGAACTTGCCTGTTGGATAAATCTGTGATGTTTCTCTCCATCTGAGCTGATATTTAGGGGAGGGGTTTTGTTAATGACTTTGCATCTGTAGAAAGAACTTACCCCAAATGTTGACTGCAGATCACTATGAAACATTTACCTAGGTTATTCTGAGATCTCCTGGTGACCTGTGTGAAATGGCAGGCTTTTTTTCCCCTAAGCAAGGTAAATTTATCCATGCTTTGAACTCTAGAAGTATCATGCCCTCTCTATTGAAGATTTTTAGTAGATCTTTGCAGAAATAGAATAACTCATCTCCTGTTACCTCAAACTGCATGCCTGTCAGCTGTAAGAACACTTGGCTTGAAGGAAGAAGATGTGCTGTGTGTAGGCTGATAGACTCCTTAAAAAAAAATTGGCCTGGGAACCATTTTTGCAGAGACCCCTATGATATTCTCTGTAGCATGTTTAAATCTTTGTGTATTTGCACCTCTCATTGATCAAACTGTGATTAATTTCTTTCCCCTCTGCAAACCTTCAGCATTCCTGGGAAATGGTTGGGAAGAAGAAGGGTGTCTCAGGACAGAAGGAGAGTGGACAGGCAGAACCCAGTGAAGAAAGCAAAGAAAACCGGGACCGGGAGCGGGATTTCAGCAGACGACGTGGCGGGCTGCCGAGGCGAGGGCGAGGTGCCACCCGAGGAAGAGAGTGTATGGACCTGCCCTTTAATAACCCCAAAATTCTCATTCCAAAGCACTCTGTGCTGCGTAACAGTTGTCAGTAAAGCTTTTCAGGCACACGCATCCCGTGTGTGTTTGTGGATCTGTTTAATGCTCCCCTGTCTGTGATGATTCTTTGACTGATGCTCTCACTTAACCATCAGCTTAAATCAAAAGTTCAGGGAGCATGTGGTGATGTGGTCCCCCACACAGCCACTGCATTTTGGGGTTTGAGGTCTGGTCTGGTATCCCCACTCAAGCAGGATGAGTCTTGAAATAGTCTTTGCATTGTTCTGTCTTTCAGTTCGGGGCCAGGAAAATGGACTAGATGGTGGTAAGAGTGGAGGATCTTCTGGAAGAGGCACAGAAAGAGGGAGGCGGGGACGTGGCCGAGGCCGAGGTACACATGGGATGTGAGGTCCAAGGGGGTGGGAGGAGAAGAATGACATCAGTGTATCTATCTCCCATGAGGTTCCAAAGCCTCTTTTGTGGGAGGAGCTGCCAAACTGAAAATATGATGCACTTGATGTTTCTGTTCTTGTGCTTACTTTTAGTGCCTACATGTTGCTTTCCTATCTTAAAGATGCTAGAAACAGCACCTAGTTCTTGCATCCCACCTGTGGAGGTAGAAAAAAAATTGTGCTTTGTTACAGAGGTGGGAAGTTAAAAAACTCAAGGTTGACTATTTTAGCAGGTGGGCCAATGGCTTGTTAGCAACAAAACCTGCATCCTCATCATTCTTGCACATGTATCTGAGCACCACCACTGGCTTGGGCTTTAAATACTTGGGACAGAAATTAATTTTACCCCAAAATCTGCTGCTTAGGAATTGTTGCTGAGGTCACATACTGCAGAAATCAGAATCTGGGGTCCAGTACTTACGGTTTGTGCCAGCTGGAAAGCTCATCTGAGCCTGGAATGATGCACTGCTAATAATGCTGCCAGCCAGCTGAGGTCACTCCCATACACTGAAAGATGTTGCTGGCAATCCCATCAACCCGGGAAGATCCTCTCCACTTTTGTATTGTGGGCATCAGAGCTCTGTATGTTGTTGAGGTGTTTCTTTCCCGGTGATGTGGAGCCAAGGGACAGCAGTGCGTGTGTGTGTATTTACAGGTGGCTCTGGACGGCGAGGGGGAAGATTTTCTGCCCAAGGCATGGGGTAAGTTTCACAGCAAAAATAAAAGTCTGTGCATGAACAGTACTGTTTGTGTCAGTCATTTCTGTTCCCATTTTCCTTTTTTTTTTTTTTGTTAGTAAGGCCCAAACTGCATCATGGTAGCTTAAATTTGGGATGGCTGGTGTAGCTGAAGCATCTCCCTGCTGAGAGAACTGCCTTGTGAGATGTGTTATGGTCTGAATAAAATCAATTCCTTTCAAAATGCTTTGCCAGAGTGAACATTTCCATCCTCGTGTTTCTTACAGAACTTTCAACCCAGCTGACTATGCCGAGCCGGCCAGCACGGATGAGAACTATGGGAATAGCAACAACAACACGTGGAACAACACTGGGAGCTTTGAGCCGGATGATGGCACAAGTAAGTGTCTTCACATGCACGTGTGCTGGTTTGTATTGGGAGCGTGAGTGGATCTTGCATCCATCCAGTTGCAGTGAGGACATTCTAGGCAGGTCGTAGGCTCAGGAATGGAGGAACGGGTTGTTGGTTCAGAGGTGGATTTCTGTGGCCCTGACACTTTGCACTTTGGAAATGGGAGCTGGATGACTGCTCTGGGGTGAGCCTGTGGGTGCTGTTGCCCGACAGAGGCAGAGGAACAATTTTCTACAGGAAAACAAGCACTCTATTTGTTTTCCTATAGAAACCATGCTACTGTTTGGAAAAGTGTTTTTTGTAAACTGTAGTGTGATAAGCAGATCCAAGATCTCCCAGTGTTTGGTGCATCCTCCAGAGAACATTACTTGGAGTCAGATGTATTGCTCTTGATTTTGATACTGGCAGCATTCTTTCTTTCATGGTCATCTTGCTCAAACCATGGTGGGATAGGACTTGGTTACAGAAACGAGCTGAAAGCAATTCTTCTTCCTTCTCTGTTTGAAGCAAACGTGTTTGCTGGGTGATTCTGAACATCCAGCTTGCCCTGCACATTCTCCTGTGTTGGAAAACTGTTGCTCTGGGTTTTGTTTCAAGTACGTACAGTAGTGAGACACAGGTGAACTCAGATTTTGCAGTGTGAGAATGGGACAGTAACAGTCCTTGACTGCAAGTAGCCTGTTGGGGGGGGCTCATTGGTGGTCTTGATGTCTTTCTTATGGAGCAATCTTGCACCACTGCAAAGTCAAACTATTTTTCCACAATTACTGAATATTTAAGTAAATACCACATCTTGGGTGTAAGAAGCATCCACACCTGTGTTAATGGTGCTTTAGGCCACTTCCATACTTCTTGGTTTTGCTGAAAAATTGATAGGTTTGGAAAGAGAGAATTAAAGTCCCATAAACTGGAATACCTTTTACTGCATACTGTTAGTGTCAGGGAGAGGGGTGGGGGTGGTTCATTTGTATTTTCATGGGTTTTGTTTGGGTTTTGGGTTTTGTTTGGTTTTTTCCTTCTGAAAACAGCTGTTGTGGAAGGAGGGTGTTCTTGTGAAACACCAGCAGACAGAGTGATCCTCTTGGCAGCTGAGAAGGGGTTTTAGATACCAGAGGGAGTAGTGTGGGCATGTGTTAGGGGCAGTGGGTGTGCTTGCCTCCTCAGAAAATGGGATGAGAGTGGACAAGCTCTGTGTGCTGAAGTTTAACTGTCTAGTGGGAACAGGCTTCTGCGTGGATGGTTTTCTTTTTCCTGTGTTGGTGTTTTGTGGAATTGTGGAACAAAGTGGGTTAGAGTGTGGTTAGGGGGAACTGAAGATTTTTCTAATGAACAACTCAAATTTGCTCTTGTACTACAACACAGCTGTAAAGTTTATTGTGCAACACCACTGGTCACCTGTGTTATGTGTGGTTGTTTTGTTTCCATTTTAGTAGCCACAGGCATCTCTTTAAATTAATAATATCCACAGGTACAATGTGACTGGTGTACATGGGGGCAATGAAACTCACCTTCACTTCTTTAAGTCAAAATTTCACTGGTTGTCTTTCTTTTCTTTTTTTTTTTGTTTCAGGACTTGATTTCATTGGGGGTGAGGGGTCAAATTATCCCCGAAAATTTGACACTGCTCCTGGTACGATACATCCAGGTGCACTAACTGCCCCGGATACCTCTACTTTATAGCTTTTTAAAAAAAATCTGAAATATCTGTGGATATGTCCTTCTCTCTCTTAGTTTGTTCATTTTAATTAATATTTGGCATTTGTTCTGACTGTGCTTTTACTAACGCTGGCACCTTGAATGTAAATTGGAAGAGGCTAACACCAATTCCTGTGGATTATGCAAATTTTAACTTCAGCCATTGCTTCTCGATGCCCAGAGCAGCTCTGTGTCCGCAGCGCTGGTGACAGAGTATCCCACCCGAGGGCAGGAAGTGTGAGGCAGCTCAGTCATATTCCCTTTGTCTTACATCCTGAAAGCTGTGACTTGCTGTTGTCCCTGCCATTCTGCTGGCCTCCCTGCTGTCCCTGCTTGGGGTCACAACACTGCTGCAAGGGCAGTTGGTCTGGCTGAACCCTCTCTGTGCTTTGCCTCTACTTTCGCCTGCTGCTGGGTGAGCAGTGCCTGCTGGCTGCTCTGGCTTGCTCAGGCTGCCTGGCTGCTCCTCTTCACCTCCCTGCAGTTGAAGATGATGGTGGATTTTGAGACGATGGGGATGTCTGATGGCAAAGCTGCTCCGTGCCCAGCCACTTTATTTCCTGCTCTTATACCGTTACACCTGATGAGGCCAAGAGATGCCCATGAGGTGATGCAGTTTGCCTTATCTCTATAAAATTCCATTGGTGTCCATAATAAGGCAAACATCCTCTTTAACTGTCTCCTTCATCTAACCTGAGGTCTTGAAGTTGTGGCTAGGGGACTTCCAGAAGAACTTGCCACTGGACTCTTGAAGGTCAGAGCAGGAGGAGAAATGTTGAGGCCGAGGAGTCTCTCTTGCAAGGGCCCGAAGGCAGGCAGAGTGCTGCTGTGTTGGAGCATTTCCTGGTTCTCACCTCAGGGTTAATCTTCAACTTCCACAGGCAGCACAAGGCCACCTGCTCCAGTACTGCCATTGTGGTTTTGCTGCCCTTTGGCTTTGTTTGGATTAACATTCCTTCAAGGTACAGAGTGGGGGCCTTGGGGTCTGTCACCCAGTGCAGGTGGCAAGCCTGGATCCAGTCCTTGAGAGGCAGCAGCCTGCCTGCTGGGCTGTGGGAGGAGCAAGCTGGGTGGTTATCTCCCAGTTTAAAATGAAGAGAGTGTATTTGGGGAGGGATGTGAAAGACTTGGAGACACAAGGGGATTTTTTTTCCTTAACCACGTTCATATTTGCACATGTTGTTGGCTTATTTTTATTTTCTCCTCTTTTTCTTGGTTTGAGGAGCTTAAAGACCAGCAGCTCTTTGAAGGGCTGTCTGAAAGCAGAGAGGAAGGTTTGATGTTCAAAAGACCACCCTTCTGAAATGATGTTAGAAGGCTCAGGGTGTTGCTTGTGCTGCAGCTCTCCCCTTCAGAAGAGCTTGATGGAGAGTGATACAGTTGGTTTCTTTAAAAAAACTTCCCATGCTGTGCTAGTTGGGAGCTTTCTGGAGTGTTCCTGGTGAATAGCCGGTTATAGATTGCAGGTCTTTGATTCTCCATCTGCCCTTCTGTGTGTAGGGAGCTCGAGCTAATGCTGAGTCAGTGTCTGGTATTTGAGGAATAGACTTGCCAGGGAAGCCCTGTCAATGGCTGCTCTTCATCTGCAGGGTTTCCTTCTGCTTTTAGTGCTGCTTTTCTTTTCTTCTTATTTTCCCCAAACAAACAAGACTTAAGCACCCCATGCTGTGTTCCTGCATGCACAAACTCATCTTGGGGCACCTCTCCTGTCTTCCTGCTCTCTGGGCCAGCTGCAGGTACATCCAGCTCCCACTTCACCTCTTGTGTAAGGCTTAGGCCAGAATGATCTTTCTGATCCATGAAAATCTGGCAAGCAGCCTTCCCGCTACTGCTGTGAGGGCACCAAAAATCTAAGGATTGGGGGAATTTAGGTTTCTAAACTGCGGATGTGTTTTGCATTGAATGTTGATGGTTCTGGCTGTGGAGGAAGGGGTAGTGTGCACTAAGACTCCTGGCATTCTGGCAAGTGATATTGTATTAATATCTGTATTTCAAACTTGAATATATAAAATAGTAAATCCTGGGAGACTTCTTGAATTGGCTCAACTCATCAAGCAAAACAAAAAAGCAATGAAAAAATAATAATTCACTGATACTTATTTCATGCACTAAATCCCCCAGTTGTAGACAAGTGGTTGTTTAAATACCCAATTAAAGTCTATATGGGAAGATCTGTGTCCTGCAGAAGAACTCAGAATGTTCTCCTTCCCCGCATGCTGTGTTTTATGCTGTAAAAGGGCTGATACCAACTTGTTCTGTCCAGTAAGTGTCTTCAGGATTAACCCTGTTGGCACCCTCAAATTTTGTTGATCTACTTTGTGTGGACTGAAAACAAGCCGCGCAAAATGGGGCTGGCTTTGTGCTCTGAGATTTTTGGGGATGTGAAAGCTCCTGCTCTCTTCCCAAACCAAATCTTAGTTGTTAAATGGAGTCTGAAACTGCCGCATAGTATTCAAAGTACAGAGGTTAAACTGTGATGGAAGCAAGGGCTGGAACAAGTTGAAAATGCAGCCAGGCAAAACTCTTCTTTTCTGGTAAATTTTGCTTGCTTAAATTGCACTGTGTTGGATTGCAGCTGAGGTTTTCCCAGTTTTCTCCCTGGTACTTCAAGCTGCACACTTTGAGCATATCTCTGAAGCTGGTCACAGAAAATGCAGGAATTGCTTAGTCCCTTCAATTTTCTTTTCTGAATCCCATTTGCCTTTGCACAGGCAGTTCTGGTGCGCTGAGGTCTCAAGACTTTTTTTTTTTTTGTGGGGAGAAAGATGAATCCTGGGAATGGCTCAGTTATCCTTAAGTTTTATAGAAATTTGAGGTTTACCTGGATGGTGAGATCCTGTGCCAGAGCTGGCAGGAGGCCCGTGAGGGAGGTGCTCTGTCCAAGCTGCTGGGGTAACACTGACTGCTTGCAGGTGCACAAACCTACAGCTACTGCAGTACAAGGGGAAGTCAGGAAAATGGCACAAGGAGGCTGGGGGGGATGCTGGGGCTTCCTTGCAGAGCTCAGCTCCCTTTTGGGTGTTGGGAGGGTGTGCGTTGCCCTATCTGCCAGCCCAGCAGTCCCTCTTTTTCAGCCCAGCCTGCGCCAGCAAGGCAGAGGCGATCCCACCACGATACTTTGACCATAAAGCATGGGTTGAGGTTGACTGCTTTAACTTGTCTGATTGGCAAATAGAAGTCCTGCTGGCTGCCTGCAAAGCTCCCCAGTGCTCCCCCAGCTGTTGGAGGTAGAGCTTTGATGCATGCATAACTTCTGTACCTGTTGTTGTCCTTATAGGTGCATGGAGGGCAGCGACAGAAGAATGGGGCACGGAGGACTGGAATGAAGATGTAGGTATTTTCCGAACCCATCTCCTCTGTGCATCTGCCAGCAGGCTGCTGTCCTGTCTGTACACACGGAGCTGTCAGGGCAGCTCAAAGCCCACCCTCCCCAAACTGTGGACAGAAGCCCAGCCAGGCTCCCAGCTCTGGGAGCTGTGATGAATAAGTAATTGTCACAGCTTCTTAGGATATGTGTAATAGCGCTTGTCATAGGGGCCCAAGACAAGAAGAGATCTCCTGGGCCATTGAGGCTGATCCTCTCATTTCCTGTAACTGCAAGATGGAATTCTTCCAAAAACTGGCCTGACTCCACACAGGACTCTTGCTCCGCTCCTCTGGTGTAGTGGCACTTGGGGAAGGTTTGCCTTTGATCTCACCAGCAGCAGTTTCATGCACATCATGTGCCTCTGCCGGTCCTTGTGATTTGGATGGAAAAGAAGCTCTTGATGTTACCTTCTGACAGGCTCTTTGGTGTGTCTCACCACCTTGTGTTCTCTACCTGGTGTCTCCTTCAGGGGAGAATGGGCACTGTTAGCACCTCCTGTTAATGCCTATCTATAAGTTTCTTCTGAAATGGGCTTCAGTCCCTCTCCAAATCCAGGAAGGACTTCTGTTCTTGCAGGTGGGAGCAGAGTTGGGCTTTTTTAGTATGATTGTTAGTTTTGCATGCTCATTTTGGCTCAGCCAACAGAATGGACAAGCACAGGAATCATTTGCTTTGCAGGCACCACCTGAGGTAAGCACTACTGCTGTGTTCAGAGATATGAGCAGCTTTTCTTTGTTCAGTCAGGTGTCTGCTAGAAGGGAGCCTCTGAGAGCCTTTCTCACCTTCAGTGTGTGTGAGATGCTCCTAGGAGTTCTGGATTTACTTTTTAAACTCTGACAGTTCAGTTCATGGCAGCTCATCAGTCTGGAATAGAAGCTGTTCATGTTCAGACATGTTCCAGGCTAAATCACAGGTCATCACTAACCCTCCACCAATTTTTGAGCAACGTTATTTTCCCTTTCACAGGTGAAGTAGATCTGTTGGTCCAATCATCCAAGTGAGCCCAGATAGCCCAGGAAGCTTAGCTATGGGTCCAGAGTTTCTCTTTGACTTCACTACCAGTGCTTGCACCTACCAGTGTAGGAGCTTTTGCAGGTCTGTGCTGCATGCCATGGACTCAGAGCAACAGCTCAAGGTCCCAGCAGTCCTAGGGGATTTGTGGACTATGGGAAATTTGTAGAAGGATTTGAGAGGTTTTTTTTTTCACTGGCAGGTGATTTGTGCACTTGCCTGAGAAGAAACAAATGAAATAGAAGCTGATTCTGATGGGAGCCAAATGCTAGAGAAGTTTCAGTCTAAGCACTTGAATTTCTTGAGTTTTTCTGTGGCTGTTTGTCTCAAATGTTCATGTGTTTTGTGTCATAGGCACTGTTATGAGGTGCTGTTCTCACTTTTGGATTCTTTTTTCCTTTTTTATCTTTCAGCTGTCAGAGACAAAGATCTTCACAGCCTCCAATGTGTCTTCAGTGCCTCTGCCTGCCGAGAATGTGACAATCACAGCTGGACAAAGGTGAGAGCCCATGGTCATGCTGTTTACCTGGGAAGAGTAGCACATGAGTCTCGGAGCAATTTGCTGTCTTCAACTAAACCTTACTAGCTAGCTAAAATGCAGCAGCTCTGAATGAGATGAGATGAGGTGGATTTAAATGGAAGGGTTGACTTAGGAGTTTCTGGGTCCTAATCCCGGATTAGAATTTTCCTAGGCTCTGTTGCTGGTTCTTCAGGTTTGGGGGCATTTTGCTGTGTTAAATTAATGGTTTAAAATCAAAGGCCATGCAGGGTCTTGCTTGGTCAGTCTGTCTTTCAGAGGTTGCTACTGGCAGTTGTGAGTTAACGTTCTGCAGATGCCTTCAGTTTGTAAAGTAAAAGCTGTGAGGCTGGAGGGGGAGTACTGTTCTAATGGAAGTGGGGGCTTCTGCTAACCTCAGTGGCTCTTTGTCTACCCAGAATTGATCTCGCAGTCCTGCTAGGAAAGACACCCTCTTCCATGGAGAATGAGTCAACAAACCTGGAGTCATCCCAGACTCCTTCCCTGGCGCAGCCACTGGTGTTCAGCAATTCTAAGCAGGGTGCTCTATCCCAGCCTGCCTCTGGAAACTCCTTCTCTCACCACAGCATGGTAAGGAAATGCTGGTCTCTGCCAGTGGGTGTTTGGCTGAGGTTGCTTATCCCCTGTTGTTTTGTCTGTTTGGATAATATAGGAAATACAGTCCTGACACTTGCTCCCTGATTGGGGCTGGTAGAGCCAAATAATTTGCTAGTCTGCTTTAAAAGCAGTGGCCTGCAGTTCACTGGTCATTTTGAAATAATTGGGATAATTCCTCCCCTGCTGCCCTTGTCAGATTTGCAACACATGGTTCCTTCCTGCTTAAAGGAAAGGAAAAGCTCTTTTGGTCCAGGGCTTGCAATTCCAATGATTTGAGGAACAGAACTGATTGGGAACTGGTGTGGTATGGAAGGCTGGCATCCACTGACAGGAGAAGGAAGGAGACACTGAGTCAGAGTCATAGACCTGGGGAGATGCTGTTTTGTGTAACTTTAGCAAAAAAGGAATAAAAATTGTTTACTTAATGGTGAGATAGTTGAGGAAAGATTTTAATAACCACATTAACTACAGAGCCAAGACCTCCTGGTGTTTCTCTTTTAGTGTAACTGAATGCATAAGAATAACTTGGTACATTTTTAAGATCCTGTCCTGTCTGTTAACTTCCTTTGTAACCCTCCGTGACACTGTACCATGGCATGAGTTGGGCAAGAGATGAGCATACCTGTGTTCCCACACAGTGGAGGCTGGGAAGGAAACACGAGCCCTTCCTGCCAACAGTGTGTGTGCGTTTGGAGCTCAAGAGTGTTACGCTGAGGCACCCAGTGAGAAGCAGCAGGGTACAATGAGTTTGGCCTTATGTTAGGAGATGTACCTGGCCTCTGAGCCGAGTTCCAAGCCATGGGAGAGGTTGACTTTATCTCCTTGCTGAAATTGCAGGTGAGCATGTTGGGGAAAGGGTTTGGAGATGTCGGGGAGGCCAAAGGCAGCAGTACTACAGGGTCGCAGTTCCTGGAGCAGTTCAAGACAGCCCAGGCACTGGCTCAGCTGGCAGCTCAGCACACCCAGCCTGCTGGGAGCACCACTGCTGCTTCGTGGGACATGGGATCCACCACGCAGACCTCGTCTCTGGTGCAGTACGGTAAGGAAAAGCAGCGTGGCTCCCCAGAGGGGAGGGAGCGTGTTCCCTCAGAACTGCAGAGGCACACTGGGAGCAGTGCTGGGGGGGATTCAGCAGAGGGGTTATTCACAACCAATTTAGCTGAGCTGAAAAAATTAAGAGCCATGGGTGAGACTAAAATGTAATAGTGTGTGTGAGTCTCTCCCTGTTCCTTTTATACTTGGAACAGTTAAATCTGTCATTCCAGACAGTTTCAGGGCCAGGGATCTGGTGTTCCTGAGCCTCTCTGAGTGTGCGGAACTACTTCCTGGTGTAAAGCTGTGCCAGAAAAAGGTCTGAAAGGGCACCTCTGGAGAATAGCTCCCATATACAAACTCTTGTCAGTCTCTTCTCCCTGCTGAACTCATTATCTCTTAAGGGGAATTTAAGGGGATTTGCTGTTAAATGCCAGGAAGTAACTCTATCTCTGGGTTGGCATGAGGGAGTAAACAGGGACTGAGAGGCTCTTTTCAGATGAGAAGCTGAGTTTTGCTGTGGTTGAGTGCTAGTGTCATTTCCTTTAGCTTGTGCTTGTTATAGGGAAATGGCTGTCGTTCAAATCTTGACTCTGGTTCAAATCTAAGCTGAAGAAGAACTGAGCCCTGTCCCAGTGACAGTCAGTGTTGGCAGCTTCTGATCTTCTCAGACAAGAAGCCTCAGAGGAGTCACAGAGAATAGGAGTTGGTTTTGAATAAACTGTGGAACTGTGGAAAGGCTTAGTTGGAGGAGGAAGGTGGTGCAAATACCTGAGGGTAGGCAGCCCCAAGCAGTGATGTTGCTTGGAGACACCTAGTCCCTGCAGGGGAAGGAGGAGGCAATGGAGTGCTGGAATGTTAACAGAGAGGGGAAGGAAGTGGCCTGCAGACCTCTGACATGCAGTGTCTCCACACGAGGGACTCTGGAGTCCAGCTTTTCTTGGCACATGAGGACTTCTGCCATGCAAGCTGGCTTTGTTATGTAGAGAAGAAACTGAGGGAAGAAGGGCTTAAAAAGGCTTGGCATTGATGGTGGTGAGAGCGTGAGGCTGGGAGCAGAGATGCTGAAGTTCTCTGCTCTCTAACAGACTTCAGGATGAAACATAGAGGAAAAGGATTTCTTCATAAGTGTCAGAACTAGATTTATTTTTAAGGAAGCAAACCCTGCTAACTCACCTCTGTCTTGTCCCATAGATATCAAGAACCCAGCAGATTCTTCCGTGCATAGTCCCTTCACCAAGCGTCAGGGCTTCACATCAACTTCAACCATGATAGAAGTGTTCATGCAGGAGAAACAGCCTGTGGTGACTGCCTCCACAACCACGCCGGCACCCCCATCCTCACCACTGCCCAGCAAAACCAATCCAGTTCCCCAGATGTCCCCGGGGTCGTCGGACAACCAGTCCTCAAGTCCCCAGCCAGCACAGCAGAAGCTCAAGCAGCAAAAGAAAAAAGCATCGTTAACATCAAAGGTGCAGACCAATGGTGGGGAAGCAGGCATCGGATTGTGTTAGAGCTGCAGAAACATCCATTTAGGCTGCTGAGGGAAGGTCTGGGCTTGGCCTTCCTGCTATTAGCACTGGGTGTTTGTGGGGGCGATGGAGCTGTGTGCCTGCCTGGGTTGGACAGTGTAATTGAGAAGCTGCCAGCCTGTAACTGCCATTGTGTGCTGGGAAACGTGGGTGCTACAGTCATTCTCTGGGCTAATCCCTGGGAATGATTGACCCGTTCTGTTGTTCCTCCCTCCCTTGCAGATTCCTGCACTTGCGGTGGAAATGCCTGGCTCGTCGGATATCTCAGGGCTAAACCTGCAGTTCGGAGCGTTGCAGTTTGGTTCGGAGCCTGTTCTTGCCGAGTACGAGTCGACGCCCACAACCAGCGCCGCCGTTAGCCAGTCTCAGAGCGGCCTCTACACCAGCTCAGCCAGGTGAGGACCAGAGAGGTATTCATCCAAGCAAGCAGCTTTGGCAGGTCGCTGGTCCTGTGGGCTTGAGTGGTCCTGCATACTAGTAGACCCTTTCTGACTGTGCTTTGGTCACAAAGGGGGGACAATGTATGCAACAGCAAAGCACAAGTTGCCAGCAGACTCATCGGGCAGCTCTGTGCCTCTTTGGCCTGCGGTACTTGCACAGAAAGCAGTTTTCCTGCTGCTCTTAAACTGTGTTGTTGGAAACACAGGAGGGGAATCCCCAGAACAACTCCTCCATGTCTCTGGTGAACAGATTCTGAGTGCTTTGTCCTTCTTTTTGCCTGGCAAACTGGGACACAGTGGGGTAGGTGTATCTACAGTGGTGGTGCTTTGTCGAAGCAAAGCGTTTGTCATCTCTTGGGCTGACCCCTAGTAACTGGCCAGTCCCTTGAGTGCTGGGACATGAGTGATGGCAGCTCAATGAAGCGTTGCCTAAGGAACAGCAGTGTGTGAGGCAAGGCTGCAGCTGGATGTCCATGGTTGGGCTAGCCCTGCCCTCTGGGCATGTTTCTTGGCCTGGCTGCTTCATGTGGTGCCTTTATACTGATGCTTGGGGCTTCTTATCCTGAATATTTGAAGTGAAGAGCCCAGTCTGGGTCAGCAGTTTACAGCAGGGATGTTTTGGAGGAAAATCAAGGAACCCTTTTTTTTTTTCCCTTTTGTAGTGAATCTTCATCCACAATTTCGTCCAATCAAAGCCAGGAGTCTGGTTACCAGAGTGGCACAATACAGACAGCAACATTTACCTCCCAGAACAGTGCTCAGGGACCACTGTACGAACAGAGATCCACCCAGACAAGGCGATACCCAAATTCCATCTCTTCCTCGCCCCAGAAAGATATGACCCAGGCTAAGGTAAGAGAACAGCTTTGCTTACTTGTTGTGCTGAGTGAGCCTCGTGTGAAGTGTCTCAGGGGAAACTGAGTGGCTTATCAAATGGTTCTGTGATCCTCTAGCGTCACTGTGTGGCTTGTGGGCCCTCATGAGAGCTCTCTTCTGGCTGCCCCCAGCTGTGTTTCATGCCTGGGCCACTGGGGTTAACAGCAGTCAAGTTGATTGCAGGGCATGTGTTGTATCACGCACAGTTACACTGCTAGAGGGGTGTGCAGACAAGGAATTTTGTTTTGTCTTAAAGATTTGGTTCTTGCGTGCTGCACGCCAGTTCAGTAACATCAGGTTTGGCTAACAAACTTGGATTAAGAATGTTGAGGCAGTCCAAGTACCAGCAGCAGAGAAACTTCTTGCACTGATTTCTCTGATGTACTCTTGGGGTCCATGCTGGCATGGGGCTACACCTTGGGACTGACCCCAACACAGTCTGGTGACACATGTTGGTAGCAGGACCTTTTCATAACTGCGGAGGGAGTGTGGGAGAGAGGTGACATTACCTCTGCCTCTGGAAATGCACAGCTATAATGCCCAGTACTCCTTTTTTTCTCTTCTTCCTCAGAATGGTTTCAGTTCTGTACAACCCACGCCATTACAAACCACACAGGCTGTTGAAGGTAAGAGTCTTACCAGTACAGCAGGTGTCCTGCATCTCTTGTTCTGGTCATGTTCTCTGCTTTTCGTGAGAAGCTTTATCTGTGCTGATAGCAAGTCCTTTCCTCGCTGGACTAATTGCTGCCACTCAGTTTATTTGCTTGCCTCAAAACATTCAGCTTTCTGCTGTGATGGATCCTTGAGATCCTTGAAGGGTCACATATGACAGTAATTTACTCTGTTTTGAGTGTGGAAGGCACCTCATCTGTAGGTCTTGAAGCTCTTTGCAGAGCCAGTGGTAGTGTTGGGGTAAAGTGAGAGGTAGAACACAATCATAGGTGTATAACTGGTTGGTAGCAGTGAGGGAAGCCCCAGGTCTCCTGGCCCCTCTAGCTGAGCACTTGCTGATCTTTGCCCTTGTGTCACCCTCTGAAAATTGCCAGTAGCTGCCCTTAACCCAGAGTTTTTTTCTCAGGTGCTACAGGCCCTGCAGTGAAATCCGATTCCCCCTCTGCTCCCAGTATTGCACCTCTCAACGATGGGGTGTCTGCATCGTCCTTGCTGACAACAGCCAGCCAACACTCAACAGCTCTGAGCAGCCTGAGCCACAGTGAGGAGCTCCCCAGTACAAGCGCTGCCCAGCTCAGCAGGTGAGGGAGTGCGGGGGGTGGGTTTCTGAAGAAGCAGAACTAGAAGCAGGAGTCTATATCAGAGTCTGTCTCATGCAATGAGGAGGACTAAGATGACTCATCCCATTTGAGCAGATGGGAAATGGGATGGTGCTACCAGTGTTAACTCTCTCACCTTGGTTTGACAATCTTTTACTTCTCTTCCTGCAGTGCATTACCCACCCAGCAGAACAGTCTGTCCTCATCCACATCCTCTGGGCGAACATCAACTTCAACTCTCCTGGTGAGTCCGGGTCTGCTCTCGCACTCTGTACCCCATTTCTGCTTGGCTTGGCGGGCTCTGCTGGAGTGCCTGACCTTGGGGCTGCAGTTGTGACAGGAGCTGCCAGGCTGCTGGCTGTCCTGCTGGAGTTTGGATGCTGTGTGGAGAGAGAGGACAGGGGGTTATGTCAGAGCACTGTGCATCTGTGGCTCAAGGCTGTTGATACCCTGCCTCTTTCTGACTGAGCAGTGCCTTCTTTTGAGCTTGTAGTAGCCCTTGAAGGTGCTGCAGTCACAGCCATGTGTCAGAGCAAACTGGTAGTTGATGCGGTGTAACCAAACATCTCTGCTGCTGGAGCTCTTGCAGTACAGTTTCTGGGTATCGGCTTCTGCAGCAGAATAAATCTTCTGCTGCAAATGTGGTGTCAAGCCCTGTTCCCCTCATCAGACAGATGTGTTGGGATGTAACCACGAGAGAGGCTTATAAGCATTAGGGGTTGGCTGCTGTCAGGACTTAAGCCAGGTTCACTGCAGAAACGTCCAGATGCAGCCAGAGCTGCACAATGTTCTGCGTAGAGAGTGTGGTACCCGTGCTCTTGGTTCCATCTGCCTGATCCCCTGACTCTCCTCCCTTCCTTCCTTAGCACACAAGTGTGGAGAGTGAAGCAAGCCTCCATTCTTCTGCTAGTACTTTCTCCACCTCCTCCAGCACGGTGTCAGCTGCCCCACCGGTTGTCAGCGTTTCATCCAGCCTCAGCAGTGTCAGCAGCCTGGGCCTCAGCCTCAGCAGCAACTCCACAGTGACGGCCTCCACTCGCAGCTCTGTTGCAACCACGTCAGGTACCTTCCCGGGTACTGCTGTGCTGGAGGAGGGCGTGAGGGCCAAGAGAGGGAGCTTCTGCTGTTTGCTTCACTGTGGAACTTGTCCTTTCTCTTCCTTTTTCAGGAAAAGCCCCTCCCAATCTCCCTCCTGGAGTCCCACCGTTGTTGCCTAATCCATACATCATGGCTCCAGGGTTGCTACATGCCTACCCGGTGAGTGAAGCTTCGCAGTGGTGTCGTTGCCACCAGGTCCCTCCCATCTCCCTCTGCAGCAGGGAGGGATAGCATAGTGGAGAAACCAAAACCTGTGACATAGCTCAGCAGGGCTGCCTTGGACAGGTGGAGTTTGGACCCTGCTGTTTTTTCCATGATATCCATGTGCCTGTGGGAGTAAATGTGTGTTGTGATCGCCCCAGGGCAGAATCTGTGCAGTCTCCACCCTCTGAGGAGCAGCATCCCTTGGGCAGAGCACACTGTGTGGAAGCACAGAGCTGTGTTAGAAACGTGGTGTGACAAAGGGCACACAGTCAGGGCAAGGGTAGCAATGGCCACAAAGTCTAGGGGTGTGTGTCACACCCTCTCCTGAAAGTGAGGACAGATTTCAGTCTTGGGTTGATTTCCAGAGAAAAATCTGTTGCCTGTCTTTGTGGTCTGGAGCACTTTGAGCAACTCACACAAACTTCTGGCAGCATCAGCCTGTGTAGAGACTCTGGCTGCCTGCACCTGGTGGCTCATGTGGCTGTTGACCGGCTACTTCTGGTTTTCTCTCACACTTATCTAAATGTTTAATCTAAAATTAGGTGTCTTTATCTAGTCCATGTCCCTGACATCATCTCTGGCTCTTTTTCTAGCCACAGGTGTACGGATACGATGACTTGCAAATGCTCCAGACAAGATTCCCGTTGGTGAGTACTGCAGAGTGACAGGGACACACCACTTCCACTGGTGCTGCTTGGGTAGAGACAGGTCAGCTGTGGGCAGGCCTGGGGAGCTGGCAAAACGTGGCGCTGAGTGGATGCACCACTCCACAGCAGCAGTGAGGAGTTAATCAGTTGCTCCTTGGCACGTGGGGAGTTGGCAGCATGAGTTACTCATACAGCAGCATTCCTTGTGGAGCCAGGGAGCACGAGTTACAACAGCAGGGCTGTTACAGAGATTCACCTCTGATCCATGACAGAGCCAGTGACTAAATACCTAATGAGAACAGGCTTTATTTAGCCATAGGACGTGTCCATTGTCTTGTGAAGCAGGGGGGGAAGGTCCGGGCAGTTTAAGGACTGCATACCAGTAGACCTTATCTGGTTCTTCTAATAGCCAGATGAGGGGGATGGTACATGCTACAAAAACCTGGGGCTGCTGAAGGTTATGATCAGCCTGGATGTGGCTGGTTGAACTGCAATACTCAGACATATCTTGTAGCTCCAGTACAGAAACTCCTCTCTCCTGAAAGATACTCCTTTGCACTTGGGACAGAGCTGATAAAATGTCTTCTCCTTTTGTTTTCATTCATCAGGATTACTACAGCATCCCATTCCCTACACCCACCACACCATTGACTGGAAGAGATGGCAGCCTGAGCAGCAATCCATACTCTGGTAGGGAAAAAGACTGTTCTGATTCCCATCCCATCAGGGTTTGTACTGCTTCTACTAGTGTCCTGTGTCTTTGTCCACTGGAGCTTCATCTGCACCTGCACTGTGCCTCCTCCACTGCTTTGGTTTGGAGCATGCTTCTCACAGCTAAATTCTTGCCTTCCCTTTGGGCATCTGGTTTGTCAAGGTCTGATACTGGGAAGAGGTGGGCAAAGTAGGAGTTAATGGGGCAGTTGGAAAGGGAGCGAGGAAGGGCTGAAAGATTCTGCAAGGCCTACAACTGGGGAACTGCTTTACAGGTGGTTGTGAGGCAGGTGGTAAGCAGTGCTTCTCAAATACTGAGAGTAAAAATACAAAGAAACACAGAATATGGAGAAATTACTTTTTTTCTCTATGGGACAGTCTCATGGAGAAAGCAGGTGAGAAATTTAGGACCTGTCAAACTCAACCCAATCACCCAGTGGGTGCATGATCTCTGACTGACCTTGGTGAGTGTGTTAATGCACTGCCAGTCCACAGTGGACAGTGACTGTGCTGAGCTTTCACATGCTTTAGGAATTGTTGCACTTTGAGGTTTGCTTTTTTTCCAGCACCACTTCTCCTCAGCTTTGGCAGGAGCTGGTTTGTGTGGAAGTGCTTTTGCCCAGCTGAGGCTGAAATGCCAAGCTCGGAGCGTGGCACTGTGAGCTCTGAATTGGAGAGTGTTTGCATGGAAGAGCCAAGCAGGTGCTCATCCAAATCAGCACAGGGAGCTTCCCCCAGCCCTGCAGCCAAGCCCTGTACAGCCCAGGCAAGGATCTGGGTTGTGTTCAGTCCTGCTGCTGGTGCGCAGAGAGGGATGAGGGACAGCTGTAGCATCAGGCTCTGCTGGCAGGTTTATCCAGTGCCAGATTGTGGGCTTAGCTACTGTGGGTTCCCTTTGCCTCTGTAGTCCTGTTAGGGCCAAGGAGCAAGTAACAGCTTTGCCTTATCAGTGTGCAAAGGTCTGAGGGCTCCTGAGGGCCACAGTCCTTGGCAGTGGCAGGAGGTGGGGTGTGAAGTCACTGCTTATCAAAAGACTGGGTCACCTTTCGGCTGAGTTGAAACGGGCCAGGATCTAGCATCTGATCTTCACTTCTCCTTTCTCTCTGTTTCAGGTGACTTAACAAAATTTGGCCGAGGTGATGCCTCTTCCCCTGCTCCTGCAACAACTCTGGCACAGCCTCAGCAGAGCCAGACCCAGACTCACCACACCACGCAGCAGACGTTCCTGAACCCGGCGCTGCCTCCTGGCTACAGTTACACCAGTCTGCCATACTACACAGGGGTACCAGGGCTCCCCAGCACCTTCCAGTATGGGCCCGCTGTGTTCCCTGTGAGTTTCCCAGAGGCAAGGAGTGGAATTTGGGCAGAAGAGTGGCACAGCAAAGCTTCTCCTCACTCTGTTCCTCTCTCTTCTGTAGGTTGCTCCTACCTCTTCCAAGCAGCATGGTGTGAATGTCAGCGTCAACGCATCAGCAACCCCTTTCCAGCAGCCCAGTGGCTATGGCTCTCATGGGTACAGTACTGGTAAGAGACCCACAAGAGCACCTTCCACAGCAGCAGGGCTTGCTCCCAGTCTTACTGGCTGTGATAGAGACTGCTGTCTTACAGCAGTAATAGAGAAAAATGCCAAGGGTGCCACTCCCAAGTAGTTTGATTATCCTTAGAAAGGCCCAGGATTGCTCTGCATCCAGGTCTGGAGCAGGTTTGGGGGTTATAGATCACTTCATGCCCTCCTCTGTGCCCCGCAGTCAGCTGTCTGGGCCCTTAGACCCTTATCAGAAGCTTAAGCTGCTGAATTGTTTGGTTTTGTTTGGTTTTTTAACTGCCTGTAGGTGATTAACAGAACAGCAATTGTTCTGGATTTGAACTTGTTTCCCCCAGTGTTTGGCAGACACTTTCTAGGGAAGTGTCCTTGATTCAAAGATGCGGGAAGGTCACGAACCTGCCGCCTGTCTTGGTACTTCGTTGGTGTCTGGCAGACTTACTCAGCGCTGCATTTGGCTCCCTCTTCCAGCCTTTAAAGTCCTCATGTCCCTCTTTTCACTGCATTAGAGCCCTTCAAGATACTATCTTTTTCTTTGTGAAGGTACTTCAGCTTTGTACCAGGTCACCTTGTGCTGAGTCCTTCAAACTGCTTTCATTTCAGCACTTCTTCCAGTCATTAAAGGATGGCTGAGGTGTCCTCTGGGCCACCCTCTTTTACAGACAGCCAACACCCACTGGGGCTTGTGTTGTCAGTCACTGCACCAGCCATCCCAGCCCACAGCTGCGTTGCCTTTGCATGCAATTGCCTGTTTTACACCCGAGGAGCTCTTGGGCTGTTCTTGCTGTTGTGCCACATGCTGTGGGTTTGTTTCCTTGTCTGTTCACTGTGTTCCCCAGCTCTCCTCAGACCTGCTGTTTTCCATGTGTTTCTCTGGGTGGCAGCCAGCCTTTCAGCTGGTTTCTGGAGGTGTTTTGAAACAGTGTGTGTCCAGATCAAAATAACTTATATGGATGCTTTGCATGTGGTCATGCCAGGGCCTGGCTGCCCAGGCCAGTCTGTCTGCAGACCTCTGACCACTGGAGCTCTTGGCCAGGTGCTGCTGGCATTGGCAGCAAGAAGCTCCTGCTAGCCCAGTGGCTGCTGCCTAACACCCACCTCTCCCCTCTCCCCAGGTGTATCCGTGACATCCAGTAACACAGGCGTGCCAGACATCTCGGGCTCTGTCTACTCCAAAACTCAGGTTAGTGTCTGTGAGTGGGGAGGAGTGCCTTGCTGGGGAAGAGAAACCAAGCTCTGAGACAGCCTCCCTGGGTAGTGAGGTCTCTTCCCCTTGGATCAGTCAGCCAGGGAGAAGGGAAATGCTTGACCTTTCCCAGCTTAGAGCAATTCCAAGCCCAGAAAGAGCCATAGGAAGAGACTCTATCCTTTCTCTGTACCACATGCTGGCTCTGGGCCTGTGATGTGTAGAGATGGGGAGGGGCATACTGCCAGCCTGGCTCCCAGCCCTTATTCTGCCGTTGGCATCTCCGTCCTAGCAATCCTTCGAGAAGCAGGGATTTCACACTGGAACCCCAGCAGCCTCCTTCAACCTGCCTTCGGCGCTGGGCAGCGGCGGCCCCATCAACCCTGCGACGGCGGCGGCGTACCCCCCCACGCCCTTCATGCACATCCTGACCCCGCATCAGCAGCCTCACTCGCAGATCCTCCACCACCACCTGCAGCAGGACGGGCAGGTAAGCAATGCCCCTGGCGCCTCAGCCCCTCGCTGGGGTATCTCCTAGGGCTCTTGCTCCCCCTTTACTCCCCTGGTCCCCCTCTCCCTCCCTGCCTCCCTCCCTCCCTCATGCTCTGCAGCAGACACACGCGGTGACATGCACATGCTCACACCTGCACATACACACAGGGCTGGTAAGAGGGTGAGGTGAGAAGGAAGGCCTGAGGTGAGCTCTGCCAGGGTGGGTACTCAGCACAACCCCCCTGCTGCCAGGCTGCACCAGGTATGGCCAGGTAGTGTCCCCTCATGCAGACACATCTGGGGCACCCTGACTTCCCCCGTCCTCAGAGGGGCAGCTCTGCAGGCTAGCACCAAAGGGGTTACTCGCCATAGCCACGACCCTGCAGGAGCTTTCAGGTCTAACCATGGATTTCTATTGTCATAGTTTGTCCCTTTATTTTACATATCCTGGTACTGCAACAGCTTCCATATTTGCAGATGATACTGTGCTGCCAACGCCAGCAGGAAGATCAGGTAATGAACTCTCTGAAAATGCACTGCACTTGCCCTGGGGTCTGCCCTGGCCCCTAAGGCTCCCCAGGGTCACATAGCCCCTTGCTTCCTCCCTGTGGCCCCACGAGGCGAGGAGAGAGGTCCTCAGTCAGTATGTGCACACACACACACACCTGCGCGCAGACACACCCCGCACCCACCCTTCCCCGCCTCCCCGCTCCCTGCTGCTCAGCGGCCGCACGAGCTGCCCCAGGCCCTGTTGGCCGCTGGCCTGGAGGAAGGTGTGGAGCCGAGGGAGGCTTCTGGGGCTGCTGGGGCACGGATGGTGCAGCTGCACGGCACCGGAGGCAGCCCCTGCCCCAGTGCCAGGGAGCTCAGCCGGGCTGAGGCGGATCGGCGGCTGCCGAGGAGCTGTCGTCCAGAGCGTCTTCTGGGGCCGAGGCATGCCAGCGTGTCCCTCTGGAGCAGGCTGGGGGTGGTTCCCCTGCACTCACCACCCGCTTCTCCTTCTGCCCTTTCCCGCAGAGCGGCTCCGGGCAGCGCAGCCAAGGCAGCTCCATCCCCCAGAAATCCCAGGCCAACAAGTCCGCCTACAACAGCTACAGCTGGGGCACCAACTGAGGCCTGGCCCCCTCGCCACCACTTGCTTCCGGAAGAGAATCCCAACGACCCCGATGATAACGAAGGATCCCAGGGAGGAGAGAGCCCTGCGGGGGGGAGTGCCCGGGCCCCCAGCCCCGGCAGGGCCCCACAGGGCAGGCTGCAGGCACCTCTGCGTTGTCTGTCTTCAGCCACTTTCCTGTTGTATGTAATATAGAATTTGTATTTTTTCTTTTTTTTCCCTTTTTTTTTTCTCTCTCTCTCTGCATTCAGATCTGAACCGTTTGCCGTAGGGGCCTTTTTTGGTTTTTACTCCTTTCTATCCCCTCTCCCATCCTGCTGCCCCAGAACCTCTCAGATCCAAAGGAGTGGAAGCTGCGAGTCGCCTACAGCAAACCCCCTTATTATTAGGATTAAGACCAGTAATTGATATGAGCAGCATTGTAAGATTAATTAGTTGAAGTGTTTTTTTTGTACCGTGTTCTAAATTTAATGGATAAATGTGTCTTGTATATAAAAACAAAAACCCCATGCTGTCCTCTAGTTCTCTGATTTCTCCCCCCCACCAAGGGGCCCCCCCCCGGTATTTTATGTTCTCCATCTATGTCCCTCCATCCTTATGGGCCCAGAGTGCAGGTCCTGCCCTGCTTGCACGCTGTAAGTATCTTCTGCTTTTGGGTTGGGGATTTTTTCTTTTATTTTTCCTTTTTTTTTTTTTTGGTTTTGTTTTTGATTTGGGTTTTTGTTTGTTTGTTTTCATTTGGGTTGGGGGGGGTTGTTTTGTTTTTTTTCTATGCAGTCCAGATCTTGTATTTTTCAGTTCCACCTGATCCCTTCAGCTGCAGCCCCGAGTGGGGATTTACTGAAGAGAATAAAGATCACAAAGTGATGTGTGTATTTTTTCCACCTTCTCAGCCTCGTTCCCTATTTTTGGTGCAGAGGGTGGGAGGCCCTGGGCAGTGGGGGCAGCGCTTACCCCACCCCTCCCCAGCTTATTGCTGATGTTTTTGTCCCCTCCTTTTGTGGCTTTTTCCTTTTCCCAGCTGCAGCAGTGGGCAGCAGGATGTCAGCACACGGATAATGCCACTGTCCTACCCTTCCCTCTCTGAGACACTCACCCTTCATTTCTGCCTCCTACTGTGCTCTGCCTTATGTCCCCACCACTCCTGGTGCTGCTGGTCCTCCTTTTGGAGGCTGAGGGGTGCTCCCCAGCCCCCTCCTCCCCACGAGGTCCTCGGGGCAGTCATGGGAGGGTGGTCATCGGTGCAGGGGAGGGCAGTGCGACCGCTGGTGCGGCAGGGAGCGGTGCCTGTCCCCGCAGGGGCTGCTGAGCTGCCCTTGACCCTGTGCTCCCCCTCAGCCTCCTCGCTGCAAGCTAAGGGCTGAGGGCTGGGAAGTCCCCGCAGCGGTGGGGGGCAAAGTTGGAGCCCTCCGGTACCGTGCGGTCCTGGCGGCGGAGCGGCAGGGATGAGCTGGACTCACGGAGCTCAGCTGGGGCACAGAGCGGGGCTGCAGGAGCCCCGGCTGCTGCTGGCTGGAGCCCGGTACCCACCAGCCCTCTCCGGCTGGTTAGGCGGCACCTGCCCCCACGGGGGCCCCGGGACACAGCCCCCGCGGTAGCTCGTGCACCCGGACCGNGCGGCCGCGGCGCTTTGCGGCAGCGCGACCCGGGCGCGGCGGCGGGACGGGGCAGCGGGACCCGGAGGGACCCGGAGCGGGATGAGCTTCTACGACGTGTTTCGCGGCTTCTTCGGGTTCCCGGGGCGGTGCAGGTACCGGCACCCCGCCCGGCCCCTGGGTCCGCCCGGCCCCGCCCGCACAGACCCTGTCCCTCTTTCAACCCCCGGCCCCTAGTTGCCTCACGGGCCCCGGCCCGCCCCCGCTTGCTCCGGGCTGTCCGGGTGTCTCAGTGCCGCGGTCCCGCAGACCCCGGGACCCGCTGTTCGGCGGCGCGGCGTGGGAGGAGGAGGAGGAGGATGGCGGCCCGTCCGTGTCGCAGCCCCGCCGGGACTTCGGCTTCGGCCCTGGGTCGTCCCGCGGCGCCTTCGAGGAGCTATTCCGGGACATGGGCGAGCTCCTAGGCGTCTTCGGGGGGTTCTGGGCCGAGCCCCAGCAGCCTTTCGGTGGGTACGGGAAGGGCTGAGCGAGACTCTTGGGGCCGTTCAGAGCCCCTCGGCCTGACCGACCCCCTTCTGCTGCCCAGAGCCCGCCCTGCCCGGCCCCGATGAAGGCAGCGCAGGGCGACCGCTGCGGGACTCGATGCTGAAGCAGCCGGAGAGCCCCCCTGCCAGCGGGGCCCTGGGGAGCTCCGGGGGCGCCGGCGATCTGGCCCGGCCATGGAGATCCTTCTCAGGGGTGGGTGAGGGGTCTGGGGTCTGCCTCCCGCAGCTTAACAGCGGTAGCCAGCTCTGTGCTGTTGCAGCGCTGTCCAAGTGCTGCGCTTTGCCTCCCGTCACTGGTGTCAGTGGTACGTGGCTTTGTCTTGCAGCTGGAAGACGCTCACCGGGCTCCTCCTGGCCTCAAGGAAGACCAAGGTGGGTGCTGGGAGCGGGGGCTGGGGGGGTCTCTGCCCTCCCTGCTCCACCGCCTGTGCTGCCACAGCCTCTGGGGCATGTCCCCATGCTGCAGCCACCATCTCACATCTCCCCCCAGATCTCGACTCCCAGGTCTCCTCCGCGGGGCTGGGGACCATCCTGAGACCCAGCGAGCCCAAGTCCCACTCCTACTTCCAGAGTGTCTCTGTCACCAAAGTGACTCTCCCCGACGGGGTGAGTGTCCCTGCAGGTGCAGCAGGGCTGTGGGAGAGCTGGGGACACCCTCCCCATGGCCGAGGAGTCTCTTAGGGCTCGGCACTCTGCACAGGCAGTAGAGGAGCGCCGCACTGTGCAGGACAGCCAGGGCCGCCGGGAGACAACAGTGACGCGCCGGAGGGGGGACCAGGCCTTCATCACCACCACCAAGGAGGATGGGCAGAACAAGGACTACCGGGAGGACGTGGTCAACATGGATGACCGTGAGTGGGGCTCTGGGGAGGACGCAAAGAGTGGACAGGGGCCCCACTGATGGAGTTCTCCCTGCCCTCCCAGAGGAGCTGGCACGGTTTGCTGGCACGTGGCCACAGCAAGACGAGCTTCATGTTCCCAACCTGAGCGACCCCTCGTCTGCGCTGGGCAGCTTCTTCCGACGCTGGTTCTCGAGCTGGTAGCTGTGCACAGTCCTGACTGAGCAGCCCATCTGTGTGACAGGTGCAGGCTCGGGGGACCCCGGGCTTGCCAGGGCTATGAGAGCAGGCAGTGGGCAGCAGCCTCTTCTCACCACCTGTTTTTGTTTGTAGATGGATCAGATCCTGCTGGGAAGTGGTGCCTGGGCTGGAGGCTGCCTACCTTCTGCAGTGCTGCGGAGCCACAGGGGCCCCTGTGGGGGCCAAGTGTATGTGTATACAGAGCAATAAAGTCTATTTATGCTAAACGGTGACCTGCCATGCTCCTTCAGACTGGAATCTCATGGGTTTGGAGGCAGATTCCCCCTGGCCACCAGGACGTCTCTGGGGGGCTGCCTCAGGGGTGCAGGTGATTGCCGGGCTTCTGTGCCTGCACTGTTCCCTCCTTGCCTCCCTCCCCCGTTTCTCTGCCCGATGCTGTGTTAATGCCTCCCCTGGGCCGCTCTTGAGGGCCTGGCCCAGCCGGGAGGCCTTTCCAGGGCCTCTTTATTAGTGTTGACTGCAGCTGTGGCTTGGGCAGGGATGTGGCAGGGATTCCTGGGTTCCTGGCCAGGAAGTAGCTTTGCCTGATCACCTGAGTGATCCCCCATGGCCACTTGGGGATCAGGGTGCTCCCACCAGGCCTGGCCCTACTGGGGTGCAGCATCGTCACAAGATGTCCCTGGCCCCACACAGGACTCTGGTCCCTGCCAGGCGTCTCCCTTGGTGCAGCCCTTATTGGTTTAAAGTCTGCACGTTATCATCCACGCAGCTCTAGGGCTCATAAAATCTGCTGCGAACGAGACACCTACACCACTGTCACTGCTGCCACTGCTGTCACCACTGCCCCTTCCCAGCTGGCACTATGGGCACCACTTCTTTCTTGAGAAGGGCCCGGGGTCTGCTCCGCGTCCGGAATCAGCTGGTGCGGGAATGCCTGGCCGAGCTGCTGTCCACCTTCGTGCTCATTGTAAGCAGGGCATGTGGGAGGGCTGGGGCTGATGGGAGGGCCGTGTGGGTGGGACAGGGCTGATGGGGGGGTGGTGGCGGGTGCCAGGGGTCCCAGGGCTCTCCTGCTTTCCCCTTGGAGTTGGAGGGGTTTGGGGCTGCACCACACTCAAATGTGCAACTCAGCACTCTCTGTCCTCCCACTTGGACCCTGTTCCCACAGCATCATCCGCCCTGTGCTGTGGCTCCGGTGCAATCAGGGTGTGGTGCTGGGCAGTGTGTGCCTTGATACCTTCTGCCTCAGAGCAGGCAAAGGCTGGGGCTCTGGTGCTATTCTTAGCATTTGGGCTGCCTCCCACAATGGCAAATGGTGTCCCTGGGGCTGTGTCGTGGCACCTGTTCCCCATCACCTCCCCACAAAGCAGTTTACTTAATTGCTTGTAAGTTGGTTGCTTTGCCATCAAAACCACAAGCGAGAGCAGTAACCACCTTCCCTGCCAGTCCCTGTCTGGTGTCCAAGTACTGGGGAACAAAATCATCGAGGCAGCACCAGCATAGCCCTCACCTTGCTGCCCTGCAGTATCAGCAACGGGAGGGTCTCAGCACAGGGCCACCGGGGCTGAGGTGGGGCTACATCCCTCTTCTCCAGATAATCACCCTGAGCAGCGCTGCACAGAAGATCACCAGCTTTGAGACGAAGGGGAACCTCCTCACCAGCTACCTGGCAGGCGCCCTGGCTGTCATGGCGGGCATCTACATAGCGGGGGGAATATCTGGTGAGACAGAAGAAGGGGTCCCAGCTCTTGCTATCCCTTGGCTCTGAGTTCCCCAGGACTCTTCACTCCCAGCCCTTCTCCCTACTCCATTGCAGGGGCCCACATGAACCCGGCGTTCTCCCTTGCCATGTGCCTGATGGAGCAGTTTCCCTGGTGGAAGTTTCCCATCTTTGCGCTTGTGCAGACCTTGGCATCTTTCATATCTGCTGGAGCTGTTTACATCCTCTACTACGGTATGGGGGAGCAGCACTGGGCAAGGGAACCCCACGGTGATGCTGGGGTGGCCAGGCTTATGGACATGCTCTGCCTCTGGCCCCCAGATGCCATCTGGCACTACAGCAACGGGACCCTTACTGTCTCTGGCCCCCGAGAAACTGCCTCCATCTTTGCCACCTACCCAGCTGACTACGTCTCCATTGCCAATGGCTTCCTGGACCAGGTGGGTGTCACTGTCAGCTCCCTCGGCCCCCTCCAATGCTGCCAGTCCCCACGGTGCTGAGCTCCTGCATTGTCCCTGCAGGTGATTGGCACAGGGGTGCTGATTGTGGTCGTCATGGGCATCATGGACAGCCGCAACAAGGGTGTCCCCAAGGGCCTGGAACCAGTGGTCGTGGCCCTGCTGGTGCTCTCCATTGAGTCTTCCATGGGGTCCAACTGTGGCTGCCCCCTGAACCCTGCACGGGACATTGGGCCCCGGCTCTTCACCTACGTGGCAGGTTGGGGGCCGGAGGTCTTCAGGTGGGTAGAGGGAAAGGGGAGAGGTGGGGATGGCAGGGATGATCCCCAGCCCACCCTGTCCCATCCTCAGCAGGGGCAATGGGTGGTGGTGGGTGCCGCTGGTAGCACCACTGCTGGGGGCAGCCGTGGGCACATGCCTGTACCAGCTCTTTGTGGCTTTCCACTACCCGGAGGAGGACAGCGACGTCCTGGCAGAGCAAGGCTCCATCGTTCTAGTCAACACCACCATCGACCCAGACACTGGGATGTCGGCCAAGGAGAAGGACAGTGGGGGGACAGTGCCTGCCGGGTATTCCTCACCACAGTGCTCCAGCAGCACAGTCTCCCCCACAGCCCCTGTCACACCATTAAAAAAGTCCTGAGGGCACGGGGTGTCTTGTCTATGGACATGGGGATGCATGGATATGGTGGAGGCCGTGGCCCCCGGCTCCCCAGGGAGAAGGCCGGCCAGGCCTGGCCGCAGGGGGACCCCAGCCTGGGGAACACGTGCTGCAAGTGTGGGGGGTGCCCCCCTGGGATCTGCGGCTGTCCCCGGGACCCCCGGGACTGCCCCCCGGCAACCGGCGGGGCTGCCTCTGGCCCCCCAGGACTCACGCGGCTCCCCGGGACCCCCTGGAGCCGCCCCGCTGGCTGGGCCGCCGCCGGGGCTGCAGTCCGGGCCGCCTCCGGGCCGCGCTCCGCCGCTTCCCGGC
>VYXC01005557.1:61216-79244 GCA_013397175.1 Platysteira castanea | reverse complement strand
GGCCTGGCGGTGCAGGGATGGGGGTGCAGCCCTGCAGCTAAACTGGGCTGGGGGTGTGGGGCTGCAGAATTTAGGGGGTTGAGGGTGCAGGACTGGGGATCCAGGAGTGCAGCTAAGCAGGGCTGAGGGAGCAAAGATGAGATCTGGGGATGCATTATGTGGGGGTGCAGGGATAGAAGGGTCTGGTGATCTCGGGGTGCCGAGCTGGGGGAACAGATAAGCCAGACGGAGGATGCAGAATCTGGGGCTTTGGGAGTACAGGTAAGTAGGGCTGGCAGTCTAGCAGTGCAGGCTTAGGGGGTCTGGGGATGCAGAATTTGGGGGCTGGAGGTGCAGTCAAGCGAGGCTGGGGTTCTAGGTGTGCAGGAGTACAGGTCCTGGCATGGAGGAGCACAGGGCCACATGAAGCAGCTGGGGAGACTCCCTGTTCCCTGCATTCCGGGATTCTGGGACTAGCTTGGCTCTCAGGATGCAGAGGAGATTGGGGTGTCAGGGTTCAGGGTCTTGGGGTTGTCCAGCTGCAGATGTAGGGGGTGTTGGGGTGCATGGGGGTGACAGGGCGCTGTGTTGCAGAGGAAGAGCGTCGAGTGCGAGCCAACGCACGGGAGTACAACGAGAAGTTCCAGTACGCAGTGAGTGAGGGGGGGCTGAACCCCTCCCGGGGATCCTTGGGCAGGTTTGGGGGACTGGGGCCTGAGTCACCCATGTGTTGGTAGCGAGGGGCATTATGACTACAAAATAGGTGTTTGTCTTGGAGAAAATGGTGCTGATGACATTAATGCCCATATAGCTGTGGGGCCAGGGGGACACAGTGCACTCTGTGTGGGGGATTCAGCCCCCCATCCTTGGCCAAGGCCCAGAACCCTCTGGCTCTGCCCAGATCCCAGCCTGGTCCCACATCTCGATGTGGTTCAGGGGTCAGCTTCCAAAGGTGCCAGGGGAGGGCAGTGCTCACCTTGACCTCCCCCCGTGTTGGAGGTTATCCCTGGCTGCTCCAGAGCTGGCTGCAGAGAGGGGAGCAGGGGGTCTGGGTTGGGGTTACTCTTGTGGAGGCCAGGTGCTGCTGGTGGAGGAGGCTGGTCCCAGGGTACCAGGTGGTGACTGAGAGTGAGGGATTGGCTTCCCAAGGAAGCTGCCAGAGGTAGCACAGGAGCAGGAGCCTGAACCCCCCAAAAGAGCATGGTGAACCACAGCCCCTGCCCTCCAGAGTGATCCTGGGGGGTTATGAGGCCTCGGCAGCCTGTAAACCCCCTTCTTGCCCCATCCATCCCCAGAGCAACTGCATCAAGACCTCCAAGTACAACATCGTCACCTTCCTGCCTGTCAACCTCTTCGAGCAGTTCCAGGAAGTGGCCAACACCTATTTCCTTTTCCTCCTCATCTTGCAGGTGGGTGCAGTCTCTCCCTGCCTGGATATCCAGGAGGGCTCCAAGCAGTCCTGTACTTTGGAAGTGGGGAGGTTTGGCACACTCGAGCAGGGGCAGCGTGGGCCTGGGGCTGGCTGGTTCCCTTGTAATTCCTATTCCCTGTCCCCAGCTGATTCCTCAGATCTCTTCGCTCTCCTGGTTTACCACCATCGTGCCTTTGGTTCTTGTCTTAACCATCACAGCTGTCAAAGATGCCACCGATGACTATGTGAGTGGTTCCCCCTGCACCCCTCTGCTCCCTGGGCAGGGGGCTGGGATGCTGTGCAGGGGTGCGGTGTCCAGGGCAATGGCCTTTGAGATGGCAGGGGGACGCAGGACCCCATCGCCAAGAGGCTGACACTGCTGTCTCTTCCCCCTGCTCCCAGTTCCGCCATAAAAGCGACAACCAGGTGAACAACCGGCAGTCTCAGGTCCTGATCGGTGGAGTGTGAGTGTCACGGGCACAGAGCAGTGGAGAAGGGGCCAGGGACCCTGTGGGACGTGGCATGGGGCAGTGGGCAGGGCAGGGCTCCTGCCTGACTACAGCCCCCTGTCCCTCTGCAGCCTTCGGCAGGAGCCATGGATGAATGTCCGTGTTGGAGACATCATCAAGTTGGAGAACAACCAGTTTGTGGCGGTGAGTGCAGCCCTGAGACAAGTATGGTTCCAGCTGGGTAGGTGGCACACAGGGACGATGGAATGGTGTGGTGCCGCTCACGCTTTGCTTTTGTGCTCCTCCATCACTTCCCAGGGTGGGGACATTAGGGACTTCCCAACCTGGAAGTTGTGTTTGGGTTGGAGAGTTGGAGCCATGTTGGAGCCGTGTTTTGAACTCTGAGGATCTGGGCACTTGGAGTGATGGTGGCTAGGCTCAGGTGCAAAGGACACATGGGGTTAGGGACAGCCTTTGCAGATGCTCCAGGGAGTTCCAAGAACATGCAAGGGCCAGGAGCTTCCCTGGGGAAGGCATCGGGGAGCCCCAGTGTTGGCACAACGCTTCACAAGTCTCTCCCAGCAGGCTGACCTCCTCCTCCTCTCCAGCAGCGAACCCCATGGGTTATGCTACATAGAGACTGCAGAGCTGGATGGGTAGGTGTCCCCACTCTCCTTGAGGAGCCGGGGGAGGCAGCAGGTGGGAGTGAGAGTGGGCTGCAGGCAGGACGGGAGCTGCTGGGCAGCACCTGGCACAGGCCCTCCCTGCCAGGCTGTCTCTAACCCACACGTGGTGCCTTCTTGCCCAGAGAGACCAACATGAAGGTGCGTCAGGCTATCCCTGTCACCGCCGAGCTGGGGGACACCAGCAAGCTGGCTTGCTTTGATGGTGAGTGCCTGTGACCAGCCCTCTGCCACGGGCAGCCCCCACGTTCCTTCCTCCGTCACCCTGGGTGGACCAGGACCAGCCACGTGGCACTGTCATTCTGCGGCTCGAAGCGGATCTCTGGGGAGCCAGGGATGGTGCTGGAAGCTCTGGGATGGAGCTGGCAAGTCCCAGCTGAGCCGTACTGTGCACCCAGGTGAGGTGATCTGTGAACCCCCCAACAACAAGCTGGACAAGTTTGGTGGGATGCTGTACTGGAAGGAGAACAAGTACCCCCTGAGCAACCAGAACATGCTGCTGCGGGGCTGCGTCCTGCGCAACACTGAGTGGTGCTTTGGCCTCGTCATCTTTGCAGGTGGGCTGAGGCAGCAGCTGGTACTGCGCTGCATAAAGGGGAGGGAAAGACACCCCCTGATGCCTTCCTGCTCCCCAGGACCCGACACAAAGCTGATGCAGAACAGCGGCCGGACCAAATTTAAGCGGACAAGCATCGACCGGCTGATGAACACGCTGGTGCTCTGGGTATGCAGGAGGGAGATCCTGGGAGCCCCAGCTCTGACCCAGTCGGGGCTCTGATGTGCTGTCCTGTCCCCAGATCTTTGGGTTCCTGGTGTGCATGGGAGTGATCCTGGCCATTGGCAATGCCATCTGGGAGCACGAGGTGGGCATCTGCTTCCAGATCTACTTGCCCTGGGACGAGGGGGTGCACAGTGCCTTCTTCTCTGGCTTCCTCTCCTTCTGGTCCTACATCATCATCCTCAACACTGTGGTACCCATCTCGCTCTATGTGAGGTAGGGCAGGGGGCAGAGGAGCTGGGCAGGGGGTGTGTGAGAAATTAGGGGTGCCCTCTGGGGAGGGGAGACAGGGATGGAGATCCACAGGCAGAACGGTGTGTTGGGTGGGTGTGGGCTGCTCTCTTGGTGATGGGCCATGTCTGCCCTCAGGGACGCCCCAAGACCTGAGGACCTGAGGTCTCTCAGGGCACCCCTGGCTGTCTGTTTGGCTGCTCATCTCTCCCTGCTCTGGCTGCACACTGGCTATTTTGCTCTGCCCTCCTACAGCTCCTAGGTTCCTGCACTGTCCCCTTCTCTCTCTCTTTTAATTTCTCTCTCTTTTCGTTCCCCAGCATGGGTTCTGTCACCCTTAGCCCCGAGGTAAGAATGTGTCACCCCCACCCCTCCCACTAGCTCATTGCTGTCTGCCCTGGGGGCTGGGGAGGGGGTTCAGGGTGTGTAGGTGTGTGAGATGCCTGGGGAGCCCCATGGGCTGCCCCCTGGGTGCCTTGCCTCAGTCTCCAGCCCTGGCTTAGCGGTGGCTGTCAGCAGGAACGGGTTGCAGGCCAGCCCCAGGGAAGGGTGTGGGAGCTAGCCAGCAGTGGGGGACACCCGGGGTGTTGGAGTGGCCAAGGCACTGAGGGTCTGGGGTGGGCGTGTCAGGCAGAGTGTGCTGCCTCGCCCCAGTGACACCCAGCCATCCTCACTGCAGCGTGGAGGTGATCCGGCTTGGGCACAGCTACTTTATCAACTGGGACAAGAAGATGTACTGTGCCAAGCGCCGGACGCCAGCTGAAGCCCGCACCACCACGCTCAACGAGGAGCTGGGGCAGGTGGAGTACATCTTCTCTGACAAGACTGGCACCCTCACCCAGAATATCATGGTCTTCAGCAAGTGCTCTGTGAACGGCCACAGCTACGGTGAGTGCCAGCTGAGCTGCCAGAGCCAGGCTGGGGCTGCCCACAGAGTGGGGGTGCACTGGCTCCCCGCCTCTGTTTGGGGCAGTCAGGGGACAAGGGTACTTAGCTGGAGTGTTGTCTGTGTCGTGGTTAACTCCATACCCTGTTTTGCAGGTGATGTGCAGGACATGTTGGGTCACAAGGCAGAGCTGGGAGAGGTAAGGTTGCTGTCAGTTTGATGTCTGCCCACGCCAAGTGCCGCAGGGGGGTAACCCCATCTTTGCCCCTTCTAGAGGCCGGAGCCAGTCAACTTCTCCTTCAACCCACTGGCAGACCCACGGTTCCAGTTCTGGGACCCCAGCCTACTGGAAGCTGTCAAGCTGGGAGACCTCCATGTGCATGAGTTCTTCCGCCTGCTCTCGCTCTGTCACACCGTCATGTCCGAGGAGAAGAGTGAAGGTGGGCAGGGGGCAGGATCTGTCCCTGTGGGTCACAAGACACTGTCACTGACCCCCGTGCTGTCCACAGGGGAGTTGTTGTACAAGGCGCAGTCCCCAGATGAGGGAGCACTGGTCACGGCTGCCAGAAACTTTGGCTTTGTGTTCCGGTCCCGCACACCCAAGACCATCACGGTGCATGAGCTGGGTCAAGCCATCACCTACCAGCTGCTGGCCATCCTGGACTTCAACAACATCCGCAAGCGCATGTCCGTCATCGGTGAGGTCCTGGGCATGGCACAGGGGCTGTGGGGCTGGGAAGGCCAGGTGGGGCTGTAGCATGGGGCTCGTTTGGTGTGTCGGGGGACCGGTCCAGCACCGATGGGGTTGTGACTGTGGAGGCATTGGCAGGTTGGTGGCTGGGGGTCGGAGTGGGACCTGCTCCTGCACCCCTGAGCCAGGCATCTTGTCCCCTCTTCCCCGCAGTCCGCAGCCCTGAGGGCAAGATCCGGCTGTACTGCAAAGGCGCTGACACCATCCTGCTGGAGCGGCTGCATCCCGTCAACCAGGACCTGACCAGCATCACCACCGACCACCTCAATGTGCGTGGGACGGGGTCCTACAGGCAGGGTGGGGAGGAACGGCTGCCCAGGAGCCTGAGCTGGGCTTGTGCCCTGTCCTAGGAACACTACTGGGGTCTGGGGACACTGTCAGGGTCTGCCAGCACAGCCAGCTCTGACCACTTGCAGGAGTACGCTGGCGAGGGGCTGCGGACACTGGTACTGGCCTACAAAGACCTGGAGGAGAGCTACTACAAGGACTGGTCTGAGAGGCTGCGCCAAGTTGGCAGTGCCCCTGAGGCCCGTGAGGATCACCTGGCTCGGCTCTACGACGAGGTGGAGCATGATATGATGGTAGGTGGGCTGGAGGCTGAGGAGTAGGGGGTGGCTGGGGGCAGCCCCTACTGACCTCCCACCTGTTTGGGTCCCCAAGCTACTCGGAGCCACAGCCATTGAGGACAAACTGCAGCAGGGGGTCCCCGAAACCATTGCCATCCTGACACTGGCCAACATCAAGATCTGGGTGCTGACAGGGGACAAGCAGGGTGAGGCGTGGCTGAGGCGCTGGCTGGAGATCAGGATGTTTGTGGGCTGGATTCCACCTGCCTGGGATCCCTACTGCACTCTCCTGAATGGACTCTGGCTCAGCCCCCCGTTTCCTGTCCTCAGAAACAGCTGTGAACATCGGCTACTCCTGCAAGATGCTGACAGATGACATGACAGAGGTGTTTGTGGTCACAGGCCACACTGTGCTGGAGGTGCGAGAGGAGCTCAGGTGAGGCTTGGGGGCTGGAAGACACAAAACAGTGCCAGTCTGGGGCACAGCTGTGACTGGGGACCTAGAGATACAGAAGGGCCCTGAGATGGAGCCCCGTGCCCTCTCTCTCCTCAGGAAAGCCCGGGAGAAAATGATGGATGCATCGCGTTCTGTATGCAATGGCTTCTCCTACCAGGAGAAACTCTCCTCCAAGCTCACCTCTGTGCTGGAAGCCATCGCGGGCGAATACGCGCTGGTCATCAATGGGCACAGCCTGGTAGGACCCTGGAAGTGCCAGGAAGGACAAGGCCCTGTGCCCGGCTGTGCACCATGAGCCCGGCTGTCCCTCGCTCTCCTTGCAGGCCCATGCGCTGGAGGCAGACATGGAGGTGGAATTCCTGGAGACAGCGTGTGCCTGCAAGGCTGTTATCTGCTGCCGTGTCACACCGCTGCAGAAAGCCCAGGTGGTGGAGCTGGTGAAGAAGTACAAGAAAGCCGTGACTTTGGCCATTGGGGATGGGGCCAACGATGTCAGCATGATCAAGAGTAAGGCCTGGGATCTGGGGGACCACAGGAGAGACAGGGACCCCCCCTGCACCATCCTGGGGCCCGTGGGCGCCTCTGTCCTCACCCCTCTGTGCCCCACAGGAACAAAGTGCCCATGCTGGGGGTGCTGCTCTCATCCCCTGTGCTCCTGGCAGCCCTCTCTTCACCCATGTCTCCTTCCCTCCACAGCTGCCCACATTGGGGTGGGCATCAGTGGGCAGGAAGGCATCCAGGCCGTGCTGGCCTCCGACTACTCTTTCTCCCAGTTCAAGTTCCTACAGCGCCTGCTCCTGGTGCATGGGCGCTGGTCCTACCTGCGCATGTGCAAGTTTCTTTGCTACTTCTTCTACAAGAACTTCGCCTTCACCATGGTCCACTTCTGGTTTGGCTTCTTCTGCGGCTTCTCAGCACAGGTGGGTTGGTGGCTTTTCTCACTGAGAGCTGGGGAGCATTTTCCTGCACGGCTCCTTGGCTCTGAAGCGTGTTGTGGTTCTTGGACTCCCTGTGGGGACTCATCCTGAGCCAGGAGGCACAGCCTGCCATCCAGCATGCAATGGGTGTGAGGAGCCTGTGGTCGGGGTGGGCAGTCCTGGGGGGCTGGAGGCAGGTCTCTGTCCGTGCAGCTGTGGGCACAGGGACTTGGGGGCTGGCTGGGGCACAGGGCGGGCAGCTCTCGTGCCTTGCTGAGTGCTCCATTCCATACAGACAGTGTATGACCAGTACTTCATCACTCTCTACAACATTGTCTACACGTCGCTGCCTGTGCTCGCTATGGGTGTCTTTGACCAGGTATGGCGGGGGATAGTGAGGGGGGTCCCTGGGTGTGCAAGGAGCCTGTTCCACTTCCCTTCATGCCCACCATGTGGGAAGAAGGGCTGCCTGGGTCCCTGAGTCAGGCTGTCCTTGACCTTCTGTGAGCTGTGGTGGAGGCTTCTCCTACCCAGGGCTAAAGGGAGGTGCCCATGCCCCCAGGATGTGCCAGAGCAGCGGAGCATGGAGTACCCCAAACTCTACGAGCCTGGGCAGCTGAACCTGCTCTTCAACAAGCGGGAGTTCTTCATCTGCATTGCCCAGGGCATCTACACCTCCGTCCTCATGTTCTTCATCCCCTACGGCGTCTTCGCTGACGCCACCCGTGATGACGGTGCCCAGCTGGCAGACTACCAGTCCTTCGCCGTCACTGTCGCCACCTCCCTCGTGATTGTTGTCAGCGTGCAGGTAGGGACAGGGCTACTCGGTCCCAGTCCCTCGGGGTACCACGGGCATCCCCTGAGCCCTGTCTCCTCCTGCATCCCCCCCACTAGATTGGGTTAGACACAGGATTCTGGACAGCCATCAACCACTTCTTCATCTGGGGCAGCCTGGCTGCCTACTTCGCCATCCTCTTCACCATGCACAGCGATGGCCTCTTCCGGGTGTTCCCCAACCAGTTCCGCTTTGTGGGTGAGTCCCTGTGGTGCCCTATGCCCCCCACCCCAGCAGGGTGCTGCCTTGGCCTAGCCCTCCCTGGACTCCTGCTTCCCCCGCAGGTAACGCACAGAACACGCTGGCCCAGCCCACAGTCTGGCTGACCATCGCCCTCACCACCGTAGTCTGCATCATGCCCGTTGTGGCCTTTCGCTTCCTTAAGCTGGACCTGAAACCAGAACTCTCGGATACGGTGAGAGCACATGGGTGTGGGAGCGGTCACGGGGTCCTGTTCCTGAGGAGAGGTGGTCCCACGGGTCCCTGACCCTGGCCCTGTGTCCCCAGGTGCGCTACACTCAGCTGGTACGGAAGAAGCAGAAGACGCAGCACCGGTGCATGCGGCGTGTGGGGCACGTGGGCTCACGCCGCTCCGGCTACGCCTTCTCCCATCAGGAGGGTTTCGGGGAGCTCATCATGTCTGGCAAGAACATGCGACTCAGCTCCCTGGCACTCTCTAGCTTTGCCCCCCGCCCCAGCACCAGCTGGATTGAGACCCTGCGGAAGAAGAAAGGCTGCGAGGGCAGCAGTGCTGGCAGCCCCAGTGGCACAGCTGACAAGACTCTCAAGGTCTGAGGCTGGAGGGGGTCACATCCCCTCCAGTGCAGCTGGGGGCTCCCCTCCTCTGCCCCTGGCTCTGGGGAGGGCAAAGCCCCTTGTCAGCAGGGTGCCGTGGTAGGAGCAGAGGTCATATGGGGGCCAGTGCTGAGGTTTGGAGGAGTCTGGACTGTTGCCTTCTAGCCAAAAAATATACTCTTTCCCTCCCCGGGGTGGGTGGGTGGATGGATGGATGGATGGATGGATGGATGGATGGATGGATGGATGGATGGATGGATGGATGGATGGATGGATGGATGGGATGGATGTCATCACCATCAGCCCCCTGTTTGCTCAGCTGTCAGTATTCAATTCCACCAAGTGCAAATGCCCCATCACACATGAATGTATCATGCCAGAGGTGCAGGGCTCTGGGGGGACTGTGGCCTCTCCCTGCCCTTCACCCATGTGTCTTTTTTTTATATAAACAAAAAAAGAAAAAAAAAGCCCCCCCCCCCAAAAAAGAAACACAAAAAAAAAAAAAAAAAGGGAAGGAAAAGCCCTCTGAGTTTACAGAGCGACTCATTTCTTGGCTGGGTACAGGGAGAAGGGGGGAGGAAGGTCACCCTCTGTCCCCCCCGCCCTAGGGTTCACCAGGACAGTGGATGCTGGGTGGGAAAGGGGAAGCGTTCTGTGCCACAGGGAGGCTGGGTGTTGGCGGCTGCCGTGATTCACTCCCACGCGTGGTCTTGCGCAACCCTCGGTCTCTGCTTCCTCCCTCATCCTCCTCCTCTCCAGCTCCCTCGGGACTGAGTGTTCCTGGGGTGTGGGTGGGCAGTGCGAGGCCCCCGGGAAGTCTCCGGGGCTNCTCCTCCTCCGCCTCCTCCTTCGGCTCGCCGCCGCTGGGCGGCCCTGCGGGCCCGCCGGTGAGTGCGACCGGCACCGGGCAGGGCGGGAGAGGGGGGGGGCCCTGAGCCTCTNGGTTTGGGGGGCTTTTTGGGGGTATGTCGGTGGAGGGGACGCGGATCGGGGTGGATAATTTATGGCGCATTTCTGTCCAGTGGAATTGTATCATTTTATGGNGCAGCCCTGGGAGTACTGGGCGGGTGGGTGCTGTGTCCGGGGTGCTGTGTCCCGGGCGCTGGATGGGTGTTGGGTGCTGGGTGCTCTGTACTGGGTGCTGGGTGCTCTGTGCTGGGTGCTGTGTCCCGGGTGCTGGCTGGGTGTTGGCCGCGTTCCCAGCAGCAGGAGCCAAAGGGAACAGCAGGTTCACGCTGGCCGTTGACCTTTGCAGGGAGCCGGGAGCGCTGCCCAGGCCTGACCCTGGCCGCCAACCAGCGCAGCCGCTTAACCCCTCTGGCACTGGACCCCCACCCAGGGACTTCCGGGACCACCAGTCCCAGTCTGCCACCTTCCCTGAGCTATGCTCCCCACCACCAGACCCCTCGATGCACAGCCCACCGGGTGCTGTGGTGCCCATCCCTATTCTGTATTACGGTGCCAGGGACCCCACTATGTGAGGAACCACTGCTGCTCTCCAGCTCAGTGCCCTGACCCCCAGCAGTCAGTGGACATGGGGAGCAGATGATGGGGTGCCTTCCTTCTCCAGGAACACCAACTGGGCCTGGGGTCTCGTCTTCATCGCCTGGTGCCCTCTTGTCCCCCCAGGGCTGTCGCGGGACACGGTGTTGGGCCACCTGGGAGCCAACATCACGTTGACCTGCCAGGACAAGGTGCCTGCAAATGCCACGGTGCTGTGGCAAGTGGAGGAGCAGGGGGCAGCAGGGGGCCGGCGGCTGGCGGAGGGTAACACGCTGCTGCTGCGGCAGCTGCGCTACGAGAACTCCGGGCGCTACAGCTGCTCCGTGGGGAGCCACCTGCTGCGCTCCCTGCGTCTGCTGGTGGCAGGTGGGTCCACGCTGGGGGGTGTCTCTGGCAGCATTGCCTGTGATGGCCCCTGTCCCCCAGCACCTCCCTGCCTTGCAGAGCCCCCTGAAACCCCCCAGGTCTCCTGCTACCGGCGGAGCCACGACAAGGATATCCTCTGTGAGTGGCCGCAGCAGGAGAAGCCATCCCCAGGGACACGGGCGATGCTCTGGGTGAAGCGGAGGTGAGTGCTGTCACTGCATCCACCGTGGGCTGTGACCCCAACAGGACAGAACATGTCCCTCTCCATGGACCCTTTCCCTGGTGCCATCTGGGACCCTATGGCTCGGAATGCTTCCCTCCCTGCAGACTCTTTCCCTAGCAGGTACTGGTGGCTGGGACTCCACAGCATGGGATGTGTTTCTTCCCCAGGGCCCCTTTCCCCAGTGCTGGCTGGGACCCCATGGCACAGAGTGTATCCCTCCCCACAGACCCTTTGCCTGACACTGCCGGGGACCCCACAGCGTTGACATGTCCCCCACAGCTGCCCCGTGCCTAGAGCATGCTGCAGCCCCTCCTGAACTGTGACCTCACAGGTTCGTGGCTGAGAATGCCACAGAGCAGCGGTGCCGCTACTTCTCCAAGGCACGGAAGTTCGTTTGCCGGGTGAAGGTGCCACCTGGCACCGATGACACCAAACACCTTGTGGTGTCCACGTGCGTCAGCAACAGTGCTGGTGGCTCGGCTGGCAAGGACAAGATCATCACCCTCAGCAGTGTCCGTGAGTGCTGCCCCATTGCTGGGGGCTAGGGTGGCTGAGGGTGCAGTGCCAGGCCCTGAGCCCCCCGCTCCCCAGCAGTGAAGCCAGACCCCCCCATCAATGTGACGGTGGAGGCACTGGAGAAGGCGCCGCAGCGGCTGCAGGTGAACTGGTCCTACCCCTCCTCCTGGGACCCCCGTTTCTACTGGCTCCGCTTCCAGGTCCGCTACCGCCCTGAGCCTGCCCCAGCCTTCACGGAGGTGAGACCCCGCTTGCTGGCATGGAGCTGTTGCTTGTTCCTGCCAGACGGTCCCCAGCCCTGTGTCCCCTCCAGGTGGATCAGGTGACAACAACATGGCTCACCATCCGTGACGCATGGCGCGGGACGAGGCATGTGGTGCAGGTGAGGGCAAAGGATGAGTTTGGCCATGGCGCATGGAGCGAGTGGAGCCAGGAGGCTGTGGGTACCCCCTGGACAGGTAGGAGGGCAACATGGGGCCCTGAGACTGGCGGCTCAGCATGGGGTCTCCTGGTCTCATACTCCCCCTCATTGTGCAGACCCTGGGGACCTCACCTCTGAAATGGAGCCTCTCAGCTCACAGGTAACAATGGTCTCAGCCCTGGGAAGCATCACACGTTCCTGAATGGGTCTCCTGTCCCCATGTGGGACAAGGGGACACCAGGGCACGGGGGCTGACCTGTCCCCTTGTGCCCCCCACACCTTTTGCAGGTCCCCATGGAAGATGGCACCTATGGGGTGACACTGCCCCCCGAGCTCTTCGGGGAGGACCGTACTAACAGTGCTGGTGGTGAGGAAGGGTTCCTGGGCCGGGGGGCTGGGACACCCAGCTCCCTTACCCTCACAACGAGCCCATCACTCTCTCCGTGTCAGGGTCTGTCATGCAACCCAGCACCCATCCTGTGGCATCCCCCTACGCCTTCCTGGTGACCGGGGGGAGTCTGCTCCTTGGCATTGCCCTGTTTGTCGGCATCGTGGTGAGGTGAGTGCCAGGGGAGTTGGTCTGGGGGGCTCTGTCTGTCCCCCCCTGACCTGGAGCTGCTCTCCTCCCCTGCAGGTACAGGCAGATGTGGTGGACAAGTGGCCAGGAGAGGACCAAGCCGGAGGGCGAGGGGCAGCACATGCTGGTCCCCCTAGGCCTCCCCCCACCCACACTCAATGACACCCCTCTGCTCTCACAGCCTGTCCCCTCAGCCCCTGGAATGCTCCACGTCACTCACTCAGATTTTTCCTCCTCAGGGCAGTAGCCAGGGGCTGAATACACTGGTAGGTTCTTGGGGACTGGATGGGGGGTCCCAGGGCTGCAGTGTGGCTTTGGGAGCAGTTCTCCCCCTCTATCCGGTGGCTCTGTGGCTGGGACCAGCCTCTGAGGAGGGGAATCAGTGCCACCCTCCATGGAGAAGCAGCTGGAAAGGGCCCCAAACTGGGTCCTGGGGGCATCTTCAGCACCATGGCCACACTGGGATGGCCGGAGTGACAGCGCTGGAAGCATGGCTGCACCAGAGCACGGGAGCTGGCCCGGGGCTGGGTTCGGGGGTCCCGCAGGGAAGGGCCTGGTCCCTACAGAACCATGGGGGTCAGGGAGCGAGGGAGGGCCTGGCTGGATCAGCGCCATACCTCTGCTCCAGCCCCCTCGGGGCTCCTTTTTAAAGCACATGTTGGGGAAACAGGACACTGTGGCTCAAATAAATGCTTTGGGTTTATACTGGAATGGGTGCTGGCAGCAGGGTAACAGAGGGGTTGTTGCAGCCCCCCCGTTGCCTGGGAGTGGCTCCAGTGGGGGGGGGCTGCACCCCCACTTCATTCACCCTCTCCCTTGCTGTGCCCCCTAACTGTGCTCCCCCCATGTTCCCCATGCTGTGCTCCCTGTTTCACCGGTGCCTCCCAGGCTGTACCCCGTGTGCTGTGCACACCCTCACGCCACAAACCCCATGCCCTGCACCCCCAGGCCATGCCTCTGTCATGCACTGCCCTCCCCATGCTGGGTTGTGCAACACCCCAGAGAGCTGCAGCTGCACCTGGGCAGGAAACCACAGGACAAGGGGAGAGGGTGCTCAGGCACCCTGGGGACAGTGTTCCCCTTCCCTTCTGCTGGCCCCCTGCTATAAAAAGACTGGCAGGATGCAGATGTGTTGGTGGGGGAGCCCCAGTACCCCTGGCCCCCAAAACTGTGGTGACTCCTGGCAGCACAAGCCCCATCCCAGCCCCCAGGACCACTGCTCCCTCTCAGCCAACAAGTTTATTTTACTAGATCATTACAGGTCCCAGTCTCACAGCATGCCCCCACCTTGGGCACCTGGGCAGCCCCGTGACAAGTCGGTTCCGGCACAGGGTGGTCAGGGTTTGTCCCAGCAAAAGAGTGACAGCCTTGCTGGACCCAGGAGTGAGCTCCCTTCAGGACTGGGGCCATGACAAAGGGGTTCTCACTGGACCCTTCCCGTGGCACGTGTCCATCGCTGTGGCCACACCCTGTCTCACGCCACAGGGGTGGGGGTCGCAGGCCACTCGTGGGGGGCATCAGTAGACGCTAATGCAGCTTGCAGTGGACGGGGTGCAGCAGGGCCATGTGCTCAGCCCCCTTGAAAGGCAGCTTCTCAGTGGAGTAGTAGTGCACAACTTCAGGGATGCTGGCGAAGACGCCGCTGGCCTGGCTGAGCGTGTACTTGTTGTCCTTGGTCTGGGCCACGATGATGTGGACGCAGCCCTGGCTGGTCCTGGGCGGCCAGCAGGCATCAGTGCTGCCGCCAGCCCCCCGGCGCCCGCCTGCCCCGCGGCCGTATCCACCCCTGTTTGTTCCCGTCCCGCTCTGATTGTTTCGGCTCCAGGGGCTGCACTTCCTCAGGAAGGAAACGCCACTGGCGCTCCCGACAATGTGCCGGGGAGGGGGACACGCCGTACCCCCCCTCCGCCCCAGCGCCACACCAGGATGCCTGGGTCCCCCCGCGGATCGGGGGGTGCCATCCCTCGGGATCTGGGTGCTTCCTCCCCATCAGGGCTTTGATGTGAACCCCCGGGGGGGCTTCCGCCGCAGCGTGGCCCCAGGGTGGGGATTCGCCCCGTCTCCCCAGGGTGGGACCCCCCCGGGGCCGGGACACCCCTGTCCCGTGGCCACCCCGACACTCACTTGAGCGCGATGGAGTACTTGCCGCTGCCGGTCTCGCTGGTGCGCACCAGGTAGCCGGCCTCCCGGCACGTCTGCAGCCGGCTCTCGGCCTCGGCCCGCGTGATGGCCCCGTGGTACCAGCTGTGCGGGGACACAGGCGGGGACGCTGAGCCCTGCCAAACACTGGGCAAACATCCATCCCGCCTCGCCGCGTTCCCCACACGTGGATCGGCCTCGCAACTCACGGCTGTTTCTCCAGTGCCAGGGCAGGGTCCACCCTCTCCCCCTCGCTGTGCTCGGTGCCCGCCGGCTTCAGCATCTTGGGGGTCCAGCTCTTCTGGCGTAGATGCTGCCGCAGCGTCTCCTCCTTAGGACGCTCCGAGCCCTCAAACTGGACTGGGAGGGACAAGATGTGAGCCCCCAAAGCCCCACTTTCACTTTCAATCCCCGTTCCCAGCTCCATCCCTGCTGTCTCCAGCCCCAGCACCTTCCCCATCACCGGTCCCATCCCCTTGTCCAACCATGTGCCTGTCCCCATCTGGTCCAGCACCCCACCAAGAAAAGCGACACGTTCAGCTACATCAAGTTGTTCAGAGCCCCATCCAATTTGACCTGGCAGGCATCACCTCTCTGGGCAACCTGTGCCAGCGCCTTGCCACTCTCAGCCCAAGAAATTTCTTGTTACCTAATCTAAAGTGCCCCTTACAGTTAAAAACCATCGCATCTTGTCCTTTTGTGACAAGCCCTGCTAGAAAGTCTGTCCCCATCCCTGTCCCAGTCGCCATCCCCATTCCCATCCCATGACTGTCCCTCCCCCATCCTCATTCCCATCCTGTCCCTGTCCCCTACCTGACAGTGCTTTGACAATCTGCTCCTTCTTCCACTCCCAGGGCTGCTCGTACTCCCCCGCCGGGCGCTCGTCATTCTCAGGCAGGCGCCCATCAGCAGCCCTCACCCTGCGCTCTGGGGTCCCCCCAGCCACCCCCTCCCCAGGCTCATAAGGGGTGTCGTAGAGCTGTGGCCCCTTCCCTGCCACCTCCTTGCCCCCCAGCCGCTTGGCAAGGTCTAATTTGGCACCACCCTCCCCGGGCTCTCCAGGACCGTCCAGCAGCAGGATGGCTTTGACCAGGGGGTCCTTGGAGCCGCGACGACGGATTTCTGTGGGGAAGAGGGATGGTGGGTCAGGGATGTGTCTGTGCGTCCCCTGAGACCCTCGACTCCCACTACCAGCCCTCAGTGCGGGATGTGCACTGGGGACTCCATGCCAGCAACGCCCCATTGGGAACCAGCTTGGGAGGAGCTGGAGCAGGAAGGGGCCCATCCTCATGGCGCCAGGTCTGCAGTCCAGCCCTGAGGCTGCTGGCGCCACAGGCACAGACCCACGCCGGTGGGGCCAGCTGGGCTCCGTGGCAGCAGGATGCTACACCCCAAGCTGGAGCTCAGCTGCACGGGAGGCCACCCCAGGGGCTCACCCCTCCCAGCCCCCTGCTTCTCCCCATGGCGCCAGTCTTTGCTTAACAGCCTGGGCTGCCCCGCACGGAAAAAAAACATCAGCAGCAAATCTTTTATTTCCAGCTTCCGGCCCAGTCAGTTCCTGTTGTTGTGGCCAGCTGGACAGTAGCCACACCAGCCGGGGTGTTGCTGGCTGGGGGGCATGGCCATGGGGAACTCTTGGGGGGTGGCACCCTGGGACGACTGGGGGGCATTGAGGGCTTTGCACTGGCCGTGTGTGCCCGTTGGATGATGGCAGCAGGTCACGGCAACGGTTGAGGGGCCGGCCAGCACGGGTCAGTGTCCAGCCTTGCTCCCACTCCTTATCTGGCCCTGCGCAGCCGCAGGAAGCGGCAGGCGGCTTTCCTGTTCCCGGAGCCTCCCGCGCCGTGTGGCTCCAAGGGCAGCCACAGACTCCCGGCTGGGGAGCGGTGCCAGCTGCGGTGCTGTGGCGTGGCTCAACATGGCACATACCTGTGATCATCTGCTGGGCATCATAGGGCTCCATGTACCCATCATTCTCCCCTAGGCGCTCGGCATCCCGCTGCCCCTTGGTGCGTTTGGCATCGTAAGGGTCTGCGTAATCCTCCAGGATGATGACCTGAGCAGAGAACAGGCATTGCTGGCTACAGGGGGCTGGCGGGGGTCCCAGCAGGGGTGGCAGAGAGCCAGGCAGGGAACAGGGACACTGGGGTTCCCAGGGAATGATGGCATCTTATCTGGGGTAAATGGAGCAGTGCTACCCAGAGGATGCACCCAGTGGCACCTTTGGGTGGGGGCAGTCCAGACCATTCCTTTGTGGTGGGTGGGAGCCTGGGGGGAGCTCTGGGACCCTTTTGGGTGACAGCAACTCCCCCGACTGGCTCCCAGTCCTCCCAAGTCTGTGCAGGGGTGAAAGTCCAGCTTCCCAGAAAAGCTTAACATCAGCCTTTGTTTAACCAGCAGCTGAGCTCTGGGGTCAGGCTGGCATGGGACACGCGGGTCATGGTGAGGATGCCCGATAACCCCCCCACCCCCACACGGGTGATGAAGGGCAGCTGGGATGAAGGCAGCTTTGAAGGAATTTAAAGGCAGTGGAGCCGGGCAGGATAAAAGGACTAAGTCAGCCAGGCTAATGAGTCGGAGACCAAAGCAGTTAAAGCTGCCAGTGCTTCGTGCTCCCCACATCTACCCCTCCACTCCCGGCTCCCGCTCCCTGCCTTACCGTCTCTGTCTTGGGGGGCTTCCCCTTGTCCTGCTCGAGGGTAGGTAGGCCGGCAGGTGGGGGTCCAGGGTGCCCCTTCCCGTTCTTCTCGGGAGCTTCTACCTTGATCAGGCGGTTAATATAGGCTTTGGGGGGTCCCTCCGCTGTGCCCCCCTCCACTCGGGAATTCTTCCGCATCTTCCCGGTGGCGGCCTGGAGTAGACCCTGCAGGTTGTCCCGTGACAGCCGGCTGCCCCCTTCCTTGCCACCCCCAGCCGCCCGATAGCCCCCCAGCTCAGCGGTTGAATTCTTGCGGCTCTTCCCGAGGCTCCCGCTTCCCGGCCGAGCTCTCTCTGAAACCGTCTTCAGGTTGGATGGGAACTCCTTGAACCACTTGGCCGCCATGGAGCTGGGGAGACGCAGGGTGCCGCAGCCCCCCCGGGGCTCCTCGACACCCCACGGCTGCCCCGCCGGCTCAGGGTCGGCTCAGCCGGGGGGCCCTGGGCAGCCCGGCCGCCCCCAGCCCCGGAAACGGGATCCTCTGCGGACTTGGGCCAGCCCGGGACGGGGGATGCGGGCAGGGGGACCGGGGCCTTCGTGGGGGGCTCCAGGCGTCCTTGGCCCCGGCGGGGACAGCTGGTGCGTCCCCAGCGGTGCTGGCTCCTGGGGCCCGGGGAGGGAACCGCGTGCCCTCGGAGGTCCCTTGCCCCGGAGAAGGGTCTCGGAGCGGGCCGGGGTATCTGCTCCAGCAGTGGGCTGAGTCGGGGGGTCTCGCCGGCTGTCGGAGGAGCCCGGCCGGGGCAGTCCCGGGGAGGTTCCAGGGGTCCGCTGCCCCTGGGGACGGGGCCCGGGGGGGTCTCTCCGTGCTCCGGAGGGCCCGGCCGGGAACGGGCAGCCGGGGGGTCCC
>VYXC01005557.1:49802-60320 GCA_013397175.1 Platysteira castanea | reverse complement strand
CCCCTGGGCACAGCTCCCTATGCACAGCCCCCCTGTGCACAGCCCCCTATTCACAGCCCCCCTGTGCACAGCCCCCCTGTGCACAGCCCCCTATTCACAGCCCCCGATGCACAGCCCCCTATGCACAGCCCCCTGTGCACAGCCCCCTGGGCACAGCCTGACAGGGCACGGGCGCTGTGTGCAGCCAGGGCACTCCCTGCCGCCAGGGCCGTGGTTCACACCACACCAGCCAAGTTCTACGTCTGGCCGTGCTGTCACCTTGCCGGAAAAGCCCGGCTGAGCCTGGTGGTTTGCCTTCCTGTCGGGCTGCAGTGCCGGGGGGCCCTTACAACAGCAAACCCTCACCCTTTTCAACTGCATGGGAAGAGGGGAGGGTTTTGTCGCAAAATTGCTCCCATAGCCCCCAGGATGGGAGTTGGTGGCCGAATACGGGCTCCTCTTCTGTACAGGCGGGAGGTGCTGGGTGCTGGCAGTGCCATAAGAAATGATAGCAATTTCTTTGCTGGTGCTGCTGGCCAGGATGTGCCTTTGCAGTGGTGCGATGCCCCTGGCAGGCTGGTGCCCGAACTGCCAGTGGGACCTTGGCTGGCTTCAGCTTTGCCTTTTTGAGGCCTAGGGAAACTCCACTTCCCCTCAACTAAACTTGGGTGGTGGTTCTTTTCTTCCCTGGCAGATTTCAGTCCCCCTCAATTTTTATGGGCCTGGGTAGGACAGGCACGCAGGCAGCACTGTCTTGGTGACTTTGCGCTGCAGTGGCGTTCGCACCAATGCGCCGCGTGTCTCCTTCGGGAAGTCTTCCCCTGTCCTTGTTCTCTGCCAGCTCCCGCAGAGGAAAGCTTTGGGAGCGCCTTCAGCAGTGGTGACGGATCGCACCACACACTTGCTTCCCTGAGAAGACAAGCTTCCCTGAGCCAGTGTGGTGGCAGTGAGGGCCAAGCCCGGCTCAGAGTGGGATGGGGCCTCACTGGGGCAGGTGTGAACAGACAGGACTGGCAGACGGCCTGCTAGACACCTGCTCCTGCTGCGCTTTCAGCCTTTACACTTGCCAGGTCAGCATCCCAGTGATGGAGTGTCCTGCAGGGCCCTCTTCAGTTCTCCTGCTCATCCCAGCCTGTAAAGCTGCCATGATTTGGGAGTGTGTGCCATGAGCTCTCCCAACCAACTTGGCGTACCCAATCCCAACCCACCCCCATCGCTGGGCTCAGCAGAGCAGCCCCTACTTCACCAAAGAGAAAGCCCCACAGGTGTTTAAAACCTTCATTAAACCCACTTAACCCACTACCTAGCAGGTTCCTGAGCTAAAGGTGGGAGCTGAGTGCAGCTACCCCTGACCCCCTAGCCCCAGGTACTAGGAACAGGGTTGGAGAGGACCCAGGACCCCAAGAGGTGCTAGTCTGGGCCAGAGGACACAGGGCAGAGCTGCTCAGCATCACAAATCCTCTGGTCCTTCAGCAAAGCACTTAAAAATAGTCCCCAAGCTGAGGCCAGAGCCACTCCTGCAGCCATCAGTAATCCCTCTCCTAACACATCTTTTTATTCCAAGGCTCTGAGCAGGACAGGGAAGCAGCTGCTGAAGTAGATAATGGAGTTCTTAGGCTCTTTGATTTTCTAATGACTTTTATTCAAACACAGTGAATTAATACGCATGGTTCCATCTTTGACACTAGTGCGTCAGTTCTGCCCTCCAGATGAGGACATGGCCCAAGTCAGAGGAGCTCCAACACCCAAATCTCCTTCCCGCAGACTCAAAACAGGGCTGTGGGGATTCAAGACAACAGGCCACAACCGCAGCAACCCCATCCATGGAGGGCTGGAGTACAAAGGCGAGCAAGAACAGTAGCTTAAGGAAAGTAAAATAAAACCCCATAGAACGGGGTGTTCACTGCCGGAACAGGTCCTGGTCAGGAATGGGAGCAGTGGTAGGACAGAGCACTGCCCATGCTCCACTCCCTGCAGCAGCTTGCAGTCACAGCACAGCAGGGACGGGGACAAGGGGCTCAGCCTCCACGCATGACTAGTGGGAAGAAACAGGACGAAGCTCAGGCCTCAGCTCACCTTACTGCTTGGCAAGAGGACAGGGAGAAGTGTGAGGTGGGAGCTGGCAGCCCTGGGATACACTCACAAACCCTTCGTCCACTGCAGGGGAGAGGACAGCCTCACAGATCTTCCTCTCCGTGCTTCGAGTTTTAAGTCTGCAGTTTACAGAGAAAAGCTGGCTTTGCCCAAGGAAGAACCCTGCTCTTTTAATGCCAAAAAAGAAAAGGGCTTTTCTTCTTCCAAGGCAGCTGCTCCCGCTCTTCCTGCAGCGCTTGGGCCCACCACAGCTCCATCGACTGCCCCACCCTGGGACCAGGGCTGCAGCAGGGTTTGCAGGGCACAACCCACCCAGCAGGAGCTTGGAAAAAATTAGTTAGACCAGCATTCTCAAATTAACAAACTGTAATTTTTCTCCAAAGATACATTTTCCATACACATCCATCATACACCGTAACAAAAAAAAGCAGTGTACATGAAATAAGAAAATAAATTAAATCCATAGCATAGGTAAGGAGGATGCTCTAGACTGGAGTAGAGTCAAAAGTTTCCAGCAATACAAGAGGCTCAAGAGTTTGTTTTAACAAGAATGCCTGCTAGCATGGGCCCAGCAAGTGTTCTGGGTCAGTCCAACTCCTTAAACAGTTATTTAGAGTTTTGAACAGCCAGTATTGTCCTGCAATAGGCAGAGCTATTACATCCTGGGAGAAAGCCAAGAGGCATCACTAAGATCCAAGTAGAGCATCCAGAAGATATTCAGATTGGTCCTGCAGCATCCACGTTAGCCATCCTCCTTGGGCGGCGTATACCAGCCTGAAACGAGGAGAGAGATCCGTGAGGGAGGAGCTGCATGGGCAGCGAGAATCTGCACCTGGAAAAGCTGCCGAAAGCAGCCAAGTCCCACTTCCCAAGAGCCACGTATCCCCGATTACTGGGATGGTTTCCCTCAGGCTTACTTCCCAACACCACACAGGCAATCACAGAATCATTCAGGTTGGAAAAGACCTCTCAGACCATCAAGTCCAAGCGATCAGTGAGGTGCTGCCTCTAGTTACACCCACTGGAGCCCAGCACTGGGCAGCAGAGTGCAGCAGCTGCACCCACACCGCGTTAGAGCAGCTGCCCCTGTCACCACCTCAGGTCACCGCCGCACTTGAGGCAGGATAAAACTCGAGCGGCTTGTCTGGGGAGCCCAAATGAGCAAGGGGAAATGCAAGCCCTGTCCCTCAGCCCTTACCATTCTTCTCATGGATCTGAACCAGGGACTTGTAGGACTGCTGTGCTCTTGTCAGGCTGTACTGGTTCTGCAAGGGAAGGCAGGGAGACCATCAGTCCAGCAGGAACCTTGAGGAGCCATCCCACACACCTTTCCTGCGCGGCCAGAGCTGGCTGTGCCCCCATCTGCCACCCCACTGCCACCCACCATCCTCCTACACTGTCCAGGCCCTACCTTATTGGCTCCGAATTGTACTCGCGCTTTCCCTTTCACCAGCGTTGCACTGATCTGCATGATCACCGACTCGATGGAGTAGGCACTACTCCAGCCCTGAGGGATGGAACACACGGTGAGGCCAGACCCGCTCCAGGGACTGTGCTCCCAGTGCAACCCAAGGGCCTTCCCCAGCTCTGCCAGGCAGTGGCACAGCAGGACCCGTCTGCAGTGCGGGGTGTGGTAGGCACAACAGCTCGCCCAGCTCCCGCAGCGACCAGCACCCACCTGTTTCGTAAGCAGCTCCATGCAGATGGCACCGCCACCCAAAACATACCTGGGAAGGAATCAAAGTTACTGCACAGATAGATGCAATCGTACCCACCTGTCGCCTTGTTTACTATAAGCCTTCTGTTTTTAACCTTGGAGTCAAATATTTTCTCACACAGTTTTATGTAAATAGAGCCGATGTTTACTTAACGGTATTTTCTGGTTTTCATTCCTTTTGTGATATGACCACTTGGATGGGCACCTTTCTTCTCCAGTGAAGATGGAGAAGGAAGTGACATGCTCTCCAATCCCTTGTAGTATTGAAATGTGTATAAAAATAATATAGTGTCAATAAATCAACGTCATTTCCTCCTTTCTGCTGAACCTGGCAGGTGTCAGAGCCTCTTTATTGTGTCTCCACGGACACACCCACCCACTCCAGAGGTGAAACATCTTCTCTGATTAGATCTCTGATGAAAAAATACGCTAAAAACTCCACCATCCCTGTCTGCTTCCCAAGGGCAAATCCATGTCAAGAAGTCACAGGATTGCACAGCACTGGATAAACCCAGTGAAAACTGCTGCAGAAAGCAGCACTGCCGAGCGAGACACATACTCACCCCCCTGACAGCACCGGGGATACAACCCTTACAAATGGTGGATCAAAAGGAAAGTTATCCTGGAATGAGAGAAGGGAAGCAAAGCCACTGAGAAAGGTGTTCTCAGATGCCTTGGCGAGTCAGGCATCTCTCTAGAAGGGGGAGCCTTACTTTAAAAGAGAAGTTGAGGAGGATGAAATCTGTTCCTTCTTTCTCTTTGAGGATTTGGAGATCATTGTGCAAAGCGCTGTCCTCGTCAACCCTGCGACAGGAAGACCCCAGAGGGTCAGTCAAGGCCGTGCACCTGAGGTCAGCCATGCTCACTGCCCCCGCACGCCAGAGCCGCCGTACCTGCACAGCCGGGCAGCCACGAGGGCCCTCAGGCTCTGGCTGAGGGCAGCGACAGCACGGGCTGCCAGCATTCTGCTTCCAGTTTGCAGAGAAGACCATCACACCCCTTTTCCATGCTGCCAGCTTAAAAATAAAAGCTGCCTAGCCCACGGAAAAGGCAGCACTGGTGTCTGGAGGGTGTGAAAACTCAGGGTTTGCCTGCTGCACCTCTTTCCGGACTCTAGGAACAGCAGAGACTTGCAGAGTCCTCTGATTACCTCATCTTGTCTGGAGATATCATCTCCTTTTTGTTGTGGAGACAGCAAGCCAGTTGCCTGAGAGAGGCTAACCCAAGGTCTGCTTGGAGCTCCCCTGCCATGCTCATGCCCCCTCTGCTCATAGGGGCTTTCTGCTCCCGTCACCAAAACCCACCACAATTGCATGAACCCAAGCTGGGCCACCTACTTCAGAAGTTTGACGTTCCAATCGTACAGGCTGTCATTCACTAGTTCAACTGCATAGTATCCTGCAAGGAGAACAGAGGTGGGTCACTGTGGGGGGACGCTGAGACAGGGTTGAGCCATCACCCGGGTTTCAAATCCCCTGGGCCCTGCAGCACAACTTCACTTGGGCACAGTCCCTTCATAAAAAGCAGCGCTTATCCAGGACAGTCCTGATGGCAGCAGTTTCTTTCTCCAAGTCCCTGGGCTCAGGAAAGGAGTAGGAACACCATCCCCCTCAAAATCAGACAATTCTCCAACCCACAGCATGCTCACTTCCACCCAGCAGTGGCAGGGAACAGAGAGGGTAAGGTGGTTTTGTTCTCTCTTGACAGAGCCACAGCCATCAAACACCAGAGATCCTCCCCCTCAGCTGAGCAGAACAGCTCCAAGGTCCATTGGGTACCCCACAGAACGAGGAGGAATCCTTCACCACGGAGCTCCTGGCAGCACTCACCGCCCTTGAAACTTGGTGATCGGTAAATATCCCTGAGCTCCTTCATTAGCCGGTCAGTGGCCTGCACAGACCCAGACACTGCACCCTGCGAGGAACAGCGAGGGGGAAAGTTGTACTGTTATGCTGCACCCACCATGGCTGTTGCTCTGTGAGGTCAACACCTGAGCTGCAACTCTGTCCAGCCTCTGTACCAGACCAGATCCTGCCCATCACCTCTCAGTCTATCCCTTGCCCCAAACAGGTCACCTCAGGCAGCAGAGCTGCAGCAGAAACACCTCTGTGTCCTCTCTGCTCTCTTAGAATCTCAGCCCAGGGGTACAAAAGCAGAACCCACCAGCCACCTCCACAGCCTCAGGTGACGGTGGAGGCACAGCTCCTGGGGGCAGAAGGGAGCCCCAGATCTTGCTGCAGCAGGACTGCCCCATGTGGCACCAAGGCCCTGGGGGCACCCAGTGCCCTCCCTGAGCTGCAGAGGCAGTTCACAGACTTCTCTGCTTCAGCCCCATTAGCCCTAGAGAACTGGTACTGCTGTACCTTTGGCTCGGGACAGCCCCTCTGATTTAGGGCTGGAGGGCTGGCAAGGGCCTCCATCACTCTTGCCCTTGAGTCCCTCTGCTTCCCCAGCCCACCTGCCCACTGGGTGACACGTACATTTAAGTAATCTTGCCTCTGGTTCTTTTTTATTTTCTCTAAAATGGCCAGGTTTTCTTTCCCAATGCCTTCATCCTCTGTCTTTCTCCCATCTGCCGGCTCTTCCTCTTTCATCTCATAGTGGTCCAAGTCCTCAGTGTCCTGGGAAGGGAAGAGGAAAGCTCAAAGAAATGTTCCTTAGCTCCTCCCTGCTCTGGGTACTGAGCTGCCCTGACCCAGGAAGGATTCCTAGTGCAACTCTCACCCCAGGAAGCCCCAGCCCCTGATCTGAGGTACAAATAGAGTGGAAGACCCAAGGCCTGGGTATTCCACTGGACTCATGCAAGCTCTTTGTTTGCTGGATTCTTTCCTGCCATGTCTCATGCCTGTTTATAATGAGCCATTACTATCTCACTCCTCAAGGAGCCCCATGTAACTGAGTGGCCCTGGATCTTGGCACAGCTGTGGCTTCAGCAGCCTGTCCTGCTGCTGATGGCTGGAACAAAGCCCAGCCCCTCGGCACAGCGCTGCCAGGCCCCTGGGCCCCCTTTGCTAGCCAAACCCCAACACGGACACCGAGCACCGGCACCACAAGGAGAACAGACCCTTGCACCCAAATCCAGCTGCATGGCGTGTCAGTCCCTCAAGAAGAGGGGGCATTTCACAGCATGTCTGGGGGCTCTCTGTAGACCAGCTCAGCACACCCCAAATGTGGTACCTGACCCCAGAAGAGCCTTTGCCCCTCACTGTTTCCCACAATAACATGTGGCAATGCAAGACTCTGATGGGAGAAACCAGTTGCAGCCATCTGGGCCCATACAGAAGTCTCTCCCAATGCACATAGGGTTCAGCTGCCTGGAGATGGCTGTGGGTATGCACAGCTCCAGCGCTGGCACTAAATCCTCTGAACAAGTGTTTACTCTGGCTTCTCTGGGCTGGCCGTGGCTATTGAGCAGTGTTTTTGGAAGGGCTTTGACATTTTTAGACTCACACAGGAAAATAGATCCTCCTAGAAAATCCCTCGAGTAGATTAACCTGCATAATGAATCTCTGTGCCAGGGCACAGTTCTGCTGCTCCACTCCTCCACAAAGCTCAACAAATCCCACTGCTCAGCACAAACCTTTGCTCTGCACGAGTGTTCTCCCTCCACAACGCACGGTGTTAGCAAAAAGCACAAGGGGGAATGCTCAGCTCCTGGGGATTTATTTCCCAGCCCACAGGAGTGGAGGCCTTGCACACACTGATCTGCCATGAGGCAGCAGATTTGCAAATTCACAAGGTTATGCTGGTACCAGTTTAACCCTCCCCCTTTTCCCCGCAGACCCTGGCAAAGCGCAGCCTTAATTTAGCAAGCAATTAACTTTGCCAAAGCCCCCAACTGCTGGGGTGCTGCTGCTCAGTGACCTGCCCCCAGGCGCCGCGGCACTGCTGACTCAGTGCCCGTGCTGCTCGCGTGTGTGAGGCATCGCTAAACGTCACCATGGAGATTCAAGATTATTCCACCCACTTCTAGAGATCTCTAAACTGCAAACCAAACAACCAGAGCCTATGGGTTCTGCAGCAAGGTGCCCTCAGCCTGCAGTGAAGTGTGGCTGCCTCCACCACTCCTGGCAGTTAGCTCACTTGCACACTCAGCCACCTGACCTAATCCTCTCTGTGGGAGTCCCGTGCAACAGTGACTTCCCCGCCAGCCACAGCAAGCCGGAAATCCCATCTCTCCCGCAGAAACTGCAGGCTCTAGAGAGCAGCAGATATTGTCCAAGCAGCTCTGCTCACAGGTCATCCACTCGTCTTTGGAGGCCAGGGCTACACTGCTCAGCCTCTGTGCTCTCCTGGGGTTTGTGAATATGTGGCAGCCAGCTGTGCCTCAGCATCCTCAGCATCAAAATGCCGAGAACTATCCAGCCTTTGATCCAAACTTCCCTGTCTGGATGCCACAAGATTCTCCCAGCCAAGACCCCTGTACCCTCACACCTTTCAGCACCTTTCTCCCTGTGCTCAGCTCTCTGGCATATTTCCTCACACACCGAGGTAGCACTTACCTCTGGCATCTCTTCATCTTCCTCTTCAGAGGACACCTCTTCCTGGGTGCTCTGTGGGGAGAGAAGCATAGAGATGGAGACTGTGTGGTCAGGGTCCTGGGAAAATGCTCTCCCACCTTCCCAGGTGCTTCCAAGGTGATGTCAAACAGGGATATACAAGCAGAACCAAATTAAAAGCAAAGAGAAGCTGAGAGCCTTTACAGAAAACAGCACCAAGGCCCACTGGAGCAGGCTGTCATCACCGAGGACAGGAATCCAACCCCTCATGCACTGTGCTCCTCCTCTGGTAACCCCTAGAAGCCTCCACAGCAAACATCAGGAAACTTGTTTTCTGAGCTCTGCGAGCCTTTTCCTGAGCCGCTCACCTGTTCTGCCGGCAGAGGCTGGTCCAGCATTTCAACATCTGGATGTTGGGGGAGGTTGTAGAGTTTGCACAGGTCAGAGATTATTCGCTTCAGGTGCTGCAAAAGCTGTGCGGAGAACACAGAGTCAGGGAAGTGTGGGGACCTCCATGCTGAGCTGAGCCTCAGCAGTGCAGCCAGTGAGCAAAGGCCCCAGGGCTGCTCCTTCCTGCTCCAAGCAGTGCTAGACATGGGTGCAAAATCCCACCCCAGCATCGAAGTCAGAGAAGCTCATCCCAAATATCTGGAACATTTATGAGACCAGAGGCAATCCACACCCCTGACAGCTGGGGACATGCAAGCAGGGAGTTACCCTCCAAAGCTGCCAGCCCTCCCCTCTCCCAGGCAGTGGAGTGTATCTCACCAACGTATTTCCTTTCCTGACTTCCACCAGCCTCTCCAGGATAGCTGCCAGGTTGGGATCATCTGACTCCACAGACCATATTGGGGGAACAGCTGGATAAGACTCCTGGAGAGGAGAAGGTGGTGTTGGTGGGATGGAGGCCATTGTGGTGCACAGAGCAGTGACCCAGATAGGGTGGGGGCTGCAGCCCTGCGTCTAGAGCAAACAGATTCCTCTGGACCACAGAGATCAGCCCACACGTGACTGATCTGCCCTCCAGCATAAACCTGGGGCTGAGGGCAATACAAACCCCTGTCTGACCATGCCGGGCTGGCTCTGTGCTGCGTCCCCCTGGCCCAGGGTGTAACACGGAGGGAGCGTGGTGGCATTTTGGCCACCCCTCTGGTTGTGGGGCCATTGAGGGTGGGAGGAAGCTGAGGCAGGACACTGAAGGTGCCCCACATTGCCCACAGGCCTCTCCCCTTGCAGCTCTGCACCAGCAGTTGCAGGAAAAGAACCGGCAGCACCCACGCAGGGTAGAGGCCAAGAAGGCACCTTTAACCCAGGACAAAGCCTCTGGCAACCCTCTCAACTCGCCCCTCTAGAAAATCCTGGTCATTGGCCCCATTCAGAATCTGCACCAGGTGCTATCCAAGCTCTGCTGGCCCTCCTCGCCTGGAGACACAAACCAGTTGTAACTTGTGATCAAAGAGGGCATCAGCACCCCAGCGTAAAAGCCATCCAGCACCAGGATCCCTAAAACCCCAGTGCGGATGAGCCAGAGCAGATAGGAAGACCCGTCGCTGCTGCCACAGGTGCCTCTTCTCCAAGGCGATCAGAGCCCCCTGGGAAACTCCCCAAAACAAAACCGGGGTAAGCAGGGAAAACGGGCACAGTCTCGTACACGGGGCCATTGGGATGGCGGGAGTGCTGCCGGGCACTGCCCCCTGGCTTCTCTCGGCGTGAGCCGCTGCCCCCAGAAGCTCGCGGTAGCTCGTACGGCGCTCTCGCAGGCCCCACGGAGGAGGGGGCCGGGGGCGGCTACCCCCCGCGCCCCGGACCGCCGCCAGGGACGTTGGGGCCCAGGCCCAGCTCACCTTGGGCCCCAACGGCGGCAGCCCCGTACGCGCGAAGGGGGCCGACTCGGTCCCGGGGCCGCCCTTGCGGTGCCCCCGCAGAGCCTGGGCCGGCCGCACCCCCTGGGCCTCACCGTGATGTTGCAGTGAATACGGACGGGTCCCGGCGGCGGCCCCCGGGACGCGGAGGCGCCGGCGCGGGCCCCGGCCCCCGGGACGAACTCGCAGCTGATCTCGTCCGGGCAGGCGCTGCCGATGCGGAACCGCTCGTGGCCGCGGTGAAAGATGGACTCGAGCAGCCGCAGCTCCCGCCTCAGGAGCCGCCCGGCGGGGGCCGCCGCCACCTCGGCCCCGCTCCGCCCGGGTCCCCCCGCCGCCGCCTGCGTCCTCGCCGCCTCCTCCGGCC
>VYXC01005557.1:19172-44248 GCA_013397175.1 Platysteira castanea | reverse complement strand
TTTAATCTCAAAGGAGAAAATTTACCTCAAAACCTGCCAGAGGGATTTGCAGTACATGGTCCAAAGGTTTCAAGCTCACAGTCATGAAAATTCCTCTGGTTTCTCGTGCCTTCTTTTAAAAACAAAAAAAGGGGGACAAAACTATAAAAAAGCAAATGGGGACTGAGCCTGCCCTTGCTTAAAAAAAGAGAATCATTTACATGCACATTTTAAAAACACAGGGTCTGAGTGACAGGGAGAAGGCAGCCAGGCCTACGAGGAAGCTGCTGCAGTCCCAATTCCACTCCAAGAACGTGGTGAAAGAAGGATGAGCACAGCCATGCATATGCCTGCGCACATTCACCCCACACTCCTTGCAGAGTGCCTTATTACGCATCAGGGACAGAGAAATTTTCTTCCTCTTGGGGTTTGCGGATCCAGCTGCCATAGCCCAGCTCTTCCAGCGTGCTGAAGAAGCACTGCTTGGCTGCCTGGTATGCCGTGGCTGCCTCCTTGGCATCCGAGTACACAGAGAAGCTCAGCAGGTCTCTGCGGTTGTTCTTTGCACAGAGCTGCTGGAACAGGGTGAACATTTTCCTCTTGGACACACGAGACACTTCCAGCTTCAGACTGAGAAGGAAGACAGTGGCAGCAGTGAGGGACAGGACACTGAGAAGAGCCAAGAGGAGCAGGGGGCTCAGGGAAAATCCCATGGATTTCTGGGAGGAGCTCTGGGCTTGGCAGGGTCTGGGCTGAGAAACGTTCTGTTTTCCTTCAGGAGTGCTTGCTCACGTCTGTTTGAAATTCCTCCCTCCAACCCTTCCCATGTGTAGGGTGCTGTACCAGTGCAGAGTGTACTCCCCACCTCAGAGCTGCCCCCCTTCCCCAGACAGTGTCAGGAAAAGGCAGTGTCAGGAAAGGCTCTTCTTACCCATCTACTTTCCCTTTGGTGCCATCCAAGACTTCAACTTCGCTTTCATCAGCAAGACACCAATTCACCGACGACTCCTTCGTCTTGCCCGTCTGCCTTGCAGAGTCATACACGCTGACTCGCCCAACCTGTGCAAGAGGGTTCCTTAGCCTGCTCCTGCTGCGTGATGCTCTTGCCCCTTTCATCCCTCACAGTTTCAGCCCATCCCAAACCACCCAGAGCCGCAAGGATAAGGTTCTTACTGACTTGAAGGCTACAGAGGCAACTCTAGTGTTCTTTTCTCTGAACTAAGACTTTGCCAGTAACCCCCAAACTGTGGGGTGACACTAACAGGGCAGGTTCTTGGAGTTGTCCTGTGTAGGGCCAGGAGCTAGACTTGATGAGACATTGTGGGTCCCGTCCAACTCAGGCTGTCCCTTGATTGTGTGATTCTGGTCACTAATCCTTGCCCGTGGCTAGAGGGCTGCTGCGCAATGACCCTCCCTGCAGAGTGCCTCGGGCACCCCCAAACCCACAGGCAAAGGGATGCGGGACAGAAAGATGAGGAGGTGCTATGGCTGCAGTACCTCAGGGTGGTTAATGTGATACGGAGCCTGGAGCTTTTCCTTCAGTGTGCTCCCATCCCTGTCCATGCGGCAGCAGATGGCACGGGTCAAGTGACCCTGACTGTACAAGTAACCTGTGCAGACAGAGGTGAAGGTGTTAAGAAACAGGATGGCACAGGTGATGGACTGGCCAAAGCCCAAGAACTGCAGCACTGTTCACAGGCTCCCAAAAGCCCACAGCATGTGGATCAGCATAGCTACACATATCCCAGGTGTGTAAGGCAACAGCTTACAGACTGCAGCATTTCTCACCAAAGACACAAACATGCAGTTTTTGTCTCACTCTCCTAGATCATATCTCCTAAAAATCCAGAACTTTGGAGAGAAACCCATTCTACACACAGCATAAAATCCATAGACTCCCCTTTCATTTTCCAACAGCTCTGCCCAGAAAGACATTTCAGTCTGTTACTCCTACACCCTCCACAAACTTTGCCATCACATGGGGCAGTGAGGCAAGTCATCACTGCATCCCAGTTCTACCCAGAAAGGACAGAGGGTTTCGCACCGAGTGTAACAGAGCGGAGATAAACTGGCTCTAGGAAGTGTGACAGCAGTGCCCCTTGCAAGCCAAGTATATTCCAGCGTAAGATCTTGTCACTGCAGGACATGGTTCGTAACCGCTCCCCGTGCTGGATCCCGTCCCACGTGGGGACGATGTCACTCGACTCCACGGGAATGGTACCTTCACCTGCACAAGAGAAGAAGAAAGCTTTTCTGAATAATGTCAGATATTCAGTAAATCAAAACCCCATCAGCAACTGCACAAGAAACTTCTGGATACCCAGAGTGAACTCAGGAGTCTGACATCAAGTCCAGGGAACAATCTGGCATTCAGTATTGGGTACTGATGAGTAATTTCCAACATGGTTGAAGCAGAATAGAACTTTGCTTGAAAGGGAGGGCACAGACCTAGGAGCTTTGCATCAAACTTCAGGTGCAAATTTCATGAGCGTGACAGTGCAACAGGCAGAGTGGGGAAGGGGAAGGGACTCTCTCTAAAACCTTCCATCTACCTCTTTTGGTTCCTGAATGCTTCAAATCCCACAACAGCACACAGAGGGGTAAGGAAGCTCTGGAGCACCAGAAAGGCTCAGAGGAGAGGACTGAAGCCACCCACCGTGCAGGGAGTGATTGCACTCACCATTCTCCACCTTGGTCCGTAGCTTGCCTTGCTTGGGGTTCTCAAAGAGAGGCTGGTGCTGGGGCTGCCCCATCTCGTTTGCCTGATCGCTGCAGGATTTATCAAAGAGTGCTCCATCTCCACACGGTGCTGTGCTAGAAGACAAACCCTCCCTGGTTAGCACTGACTGTGAAGGAAACAGCCAGGGCCAGGGGCGTGACAGTGCTGCTGACACCAGTCATTCAACCCCTCCCCACAAACCTGATGTAGAGGTGAAAGGTAACACTGCTCTTTATTCTGAGTTTCTTTCCTGCTGCTTGCTCAAAAATGCTCTCTTCTGCAGAGGAAGGATTAGACGGGTCATACTTCATCAGCTCACTGTAAAGAAACCTGCAAATAACACCATCCTGTCAAAAGGCTGCTCTGCTTCTCAGACAAGGAGTGCTTCAACTGACAGCCAGGGTCCCACATCACCCGCTCCTGCTGCATGGAAGAGCAGAGACAGCAGCTGTGGCTGAGGATGCTTGGAAAGCCAACAAACAGTGCTCGATGCACAAAAAGAGCAAAAAAGCCAACAGAGAGCAAAAAATCCAGCAGATGTTCTGCCATGCAGAGGACAAGCAGTAGAAAAGCAGTATCCTGTCCAGGGAGCAGAGGGAAGCACTGGCAGGAGAAAAGGAGCCTGGCTGGGTGCTGCTTGCATGCATCTGATCCCAGTGTGAAGAAGACTTCAAGGTTGTTAACCAGCATCTTTAGTCAGCAGCAAGTTTGCATTAAATGTAAACAACCCTGCAGGCAGCTGAATTCAAGTGGTATTAGAATGAGCCCATGATCTGTTTACAGTGATGGGGTATTTTATGGCTGCTGCTGGCCAGGGAAAACCCTGAGGTCTCCAACATCGTGTCAAGGACTAAAGAAAAACTGCAGCTCCCCGGAGAGTCCTTGAGCAGAGCAAGGACTGATTTTGCAAGGAGAGGCAGAGTTCACTCCGCTGTGCCAGAGCAGCCACTGCTGTCAAGATTAACAGCTGAAACAGACAGTAAGCAAGATGCAATCCTGATTCATCACTTCCCAGGGACCCGCCCTACACTCTTTCCCTTGCTGAGGAATGCAGAGCACAGCGGCAGCACACAAAGGCTTGAAGGAAGCAGCTGATTTTTTTGTTCATAACTGAAGGACAGACATTAACCAAGCAGTCCAGCTTATCTCACTTCAGGTTTCAAAAACTAAAAAGTGCCACGGTGGGGGAGGGGAGAGGAGGGGAGGGGAAGGGATTGTGCAGTTTAGTTGGGAAAACCCTTTCCAACCTCTGAAAAAGGATTGCTGACTTACCAAAGCAAACATATGCAGTATGTTTTTTCCTGAATCCTTCTACATCCAGACCCAGAAAGGCCAGGAGACCAAGCCTGCAGTGGTGGCATGGCAGGAGCTGTGCTCAGGCTGGAGAACAGCCTGTGCATCAGCCCAGCAGCCTCAGCAGGAGGCTTTATATTAAGTACATCAGATGCAGCTCTTGGGCTCCTGACAAGTCTCCCATTCAGTACTTATTTGGGCATCATTCAGGCACAGACCCTTCTTATCAGAAATAACTTCCCTCTATTTAACAACACATGGGTAAACAGTGTCTGAGGACCACAGCACCTCTCAGCACAGCAAAGAACTAGGGGTGTGTTTCACTACACCCCTCCAGAATGGGTAAGCAGCTCCTGGCAGGCCTCTCTCCTTTTCCTTTGGGTTTCCCCTTTTCTCACCTCACAAAGCCTCTTCGAGAAATGATTTCTGCATGACAGTCATTTACTGTCTCCCCCTTCAAGCTTAGCTCTTCTCCTTTCACACAGCGATTACCTGAAACAAACAAACAAACAAACAAACAATTAAGTAATAGGGCAGGTGTCAAAGTCAAGATGGCTTCAGAGACAAAGGGAGGAGGTCTTAATTCTTGGGGGTCCTGAGCAGCAGCAGCACCAGCATCCTGCCCATTAAATCATTATCACAAGCAGTTTAGAAGATAAAGGGACATCACTTTAGGGACAGACTTCAATCGCTGTGAGTTTTGGGTGACTGTACCTTCCCGAGGCCTTTTCAGCCCATCACTCCTGGTAGAAGCCTGGCAGTGAAGTAGGGAGGAAGATAAGGTATGTGCAGCTGCCAGAAACTGGGGGATCATGTGCTGGAGCACACGAGGAACCCATGCTCTGATGCACAGAGTAGCACGCAGCAAGGCAAGCCAAGATTAGGAGCAATATAGCTTCAGGCACATTGACTTTGTTCTCTCTCTCTCTAACCAAATCACTCGTGACACCATGTGAGCCCTGGGAACATTTTGTGACCTCTCTGAAGAAGCCTACAGCAACAGCCACTTCTGAGCTGTGGCTGACAAGGAAATCTAGCATGGAAGCGAGAGCTCGGTGTGCTGGAAGAAGCTGTTCATACCCGTTCCAATGCTGACCACCACTCCCAAGCCCTTATTTCCTCTCCGCATGACGATGGCAGCCAGGATCTTGCGCCCAAGCAGGCTGTGCTGGATGCGAGCAGTGAGGCTGTTGAAGCGCTGGTGGCTCAGCATGGCCATCTGATCGTGGAGGGTGCTGCCACTCACAGGGAGCTGGGGTGGGGACACAACAGCACAGACCATGAGCAGGTCACACAACACAGCTCAGGAATGAGCTAACCTGAAGCACAGCTTTCCAAGCAGAGGGCAGAACACAGAAGACTTTGAGCTTTGGGCAGTGCTGTGTCAAGGGGTGGGTGAAGTTCTGGGTATTTCTGGGAAAACCTCATCCAAGGCTTTGAGTTCCGCTTTGGCCACATCCAAGACAGCAAAAGGCTGTCTTCCTGGCAGCAAGTGACATGGGCTGAGGAGTGGCCTCCTGAGAATGCCACGAAAAACCCCGAGCATGAAGGAACAAAACCATCCTGCCTATTTCCAGAGACTCAGCCACGGAAACTTGTTCCTGGCTTTGGAGGAATTCCTCCTCTAGCTGCCTGTGAGGAGAGTGCACAGTCATTCCCAGTGCAGACCAACTCACCTCCTCCAGCACTGCTGACTGACAAATCCTCCCTGACGGCTTTGCTATTTAGAGCCCCAGCTGCTGTGCTCAGTTGTGCTGCCTGGAATGAGGCTTTTCAGAGATCACAACACTCTTAAGCGTGATTTAAATCAGCCCAGGTTTGGGACAGCCATCCTGACACAAACAGGGCTTTGTGTTTATCTAATGCATGCGTTTTTTTGAGCTGACACACAGTTTTTAATGCAGGACAAAGAAATTTGGAAGAAGTAATAATTAAAATAATTAAAAATAAGCATATTAAAATAAATAACATAATTAAAATAAGCATGTTCCTACTCTACCACAGGAACACATTCCAGTAGCTTGTGGAAGAATCTGATAACAATTTAGCCCTAAAGCAGAGGCCCATAGGACAGAAGGGTATGCCTGCGCCCTGAGGAAACATCTAACCCACTTCAGGAAAACCACATCAGGTTATCTACAGCTGCAGAGAACAAAGGGATCATGGTTGATTTTGAAGGCATTTTTCTGCTAGAGTGAAAGGAGGAGCATAGGCAGGGCTACAAACACAGTCCCCACTCTGGCAGAAGATTTACCTCGGCGGCGTTCATCCCTTCCATGCGCTCGGTCTTCTCCGATTCCCCAATCAGGACTCGGAGCGCTGCATCGGCTGCCTCCTGCTTGCCCTGCTTTTTGCTGTGTGCAGTTACAGCTGGGAACCAGCGGCCTCCAACCTTCGCCTGATAGACAAACCTATGAAGAAACCAAAAAACCTGTGGATGTCAGTTTGGTTTTTACATTCTCTAAGTGGAGAGAGGAGGGAATCAGAGGGATAAGGTTTGGCAGAGGCAGCAACTAGCCCTGCTACCATCTCAGAAAGCATTGGTAATTTTGAGCTTTCTGCCCTTTTTTCTAGGACAACAGCAGCAGTGCAAAATTTCCTTCTCCCAGATGCTGCTACTCACTTGGGGTCGTGGGGAGGTCCTGACTGGTCAATGAGTTTGAACTCTGCAGCAAACCCATTGGAACGGGCATATTCCAGCAGGCCGCTGACAGGATTGGCGTTAAGGTATTTGATGAGCTCCCCAATGCCCCTCGTTTTCACCGCCTTGGATTCATCTGGAGTCCCGATATTGTGCACGGACTGGTCGCTGTGAGGCTAGAGCAGAGTCAGACAGGAGAAGGCTGTTAAACATTGAGCAGCTGCATTTAGCACAGGCCAAGAGCAGGAGCAAACCTCTGCCCCACACGACCTTGTGGACTGAAATCCAGCAGAATAGGAAATAAAAGGTGGGGAACACCTAATTCAAAACACTTGTGTCTTATAAAGAAACTCTTTATACCTGTTCAGGCAAGACTTGTGGTACAGACTCTCCAGAAAGAATCTTCACAGCAACTTCTGCTGCCATTTGCTTTGCTCCCTTCTTGCTGTTTCCTACCACAGCAGGGAAAATTTGGTCACCCATTTTCACACAGTAGCTGAACCTGACAGGACATTATAGCACATGAGAAGTGTTAACCATAGGTGTCTCCATCTGGTTATTATCCCTGTCTCCCACTTCCAGGTAAATCCTTCTGGGTTATCTTCAATTTATCTGCAATTGAAATCTACTGTGATGGCCCTAAACACTCCCAGTAGAGCACTGCCAGGTAGGGTACAGGACTGGAACCCACTCCTGCTCTGGTAGAAGAAACGGTATCCTTTCTCTGAGAAAGGGCATCACTTTGGGTCTCTTTCTGGAACTAGATGTCTTGGATGAGCCATGCCCAGAATCCTTGGGTAAGAGGAGCACTCAGCTAGGTCAGTGACAAACCCAGGGATGTGGGCAGCATGCTGAAGGGGAAGGAGAGTGAAGAAAGAGTTTCCACCCTCCCTCAAAGGTGACAAGAATACGCCATACCTAGGATCATGAGGTGGGCCTTCCTGAGAGAGCAGCTGGAATTCAATTATGTTCCCTGATTTTTGACCATACTCCATTAAGATGCTGATAGGGTGCTTCCCAGGAAGCAGGCTGAGGTGAGCTGCTGCCGATGACAGCTCTGGCTCCAGCTGAAAAGGCTACAGCGGGATGGAGGAAATCAGTGTCAGACTCAGCACTGTTTGAGCAGCCTCACAAAGCAAAGGAAACAGGACTCACCAATTCTGGTTCCGAGCTGTCGGAGGGAAACGGCTCCTCACATTTAATTCCACCAGGCCTTCCGTTCTCCGCTTCACTCATCAGGACCCTCATCGCGTTAGCTGCTGCCTCCTGTTTAGCCAACTTTTTGCTCCCCGCTTCTGCTGGTGGGAATCGGCGTCCATTAATCACTGCCTGGAACTTAAACCTTTGAAAGAGAAAACCAAAGGGGTAAATCGAGAGGCAGAAGTGTGGTCTTCTCAGAGCAAGCAAGGCTGCTCTTGGAATTCAAGGGAGAAGAAGCAGCCAGCTCCTCGCTGGGAGAGTAAACCCAGGCTGCCATGTGCAGAAGACAAAAATACCAAGGGTACCCGAACAGCACTGCATCTGGGCCTTGTTTCAGTGCATTTCCAGAGCTGTTCACAACAGAGGAGCAGCTCCACGTTTTGTTCTGCAGGAACAGTATGAACTGCCTTGTTCCACCACAGGTGCCAGAACAGGTAATGGCTGTATGCAGGCAGCAGCTCTGTTGTGGCTCCTGCCCAGGAACAGGAAAGCTTAAAAGCAGCCTGCACTGTTTCCTTTGCACCTCGTCATTTGGGGTCACTCCTCCCTCTGGCATTCTCCGTGGCTATCCAGGGCATTCACACCATCTCAGAAAGGTGCCGCCTCACATAAACCTCTCGCCTTTGACATTTCTGCCTCCCCCACTCCTGTGAGCTCTAACAAGTTTATCTTCCATCCTCCAGCTCCAGAAACCTGCTTCCAAGGAGACCAGATCTGGAGAGGGATTACGGTACTGAATCCATTCAGATCCCTTCTTAAAAAAAACCAAAACAACAAAACCCTGGGACTCCATCTTTAGAAATTAGGCCAATTTTCCTGTCTAGCGAATCTATTGACATATCCCAGTGTGGCACATATGGTGCTTTTCACGGTCTCGCTGGTGCTCAGTAACAGCCATGATGCTGCAAGGGGAAGCAGGACTCCAGAGACTGACTTGGCCAACTCCAGTGCCATATCACATGTTCAGCTCACAGAACCTGCTCTGACCTGCTACAACACAGAAACGTCCAAAGTGGGGCCACCTCATCTAACTTAAGACACCCACACTCAAACACTTTGTTCTGGGCTCCCTTTACACCATTTTCAGGGTGAAAGCAGCTTAGAAATACCAGTTTCCTCCGATACGATCAAACTGAAGGCAAGTAATTGAGATGGGACCTAGTGAAGAGATTAATCCCATCTTGGCTGCTCAGAATGAGGAGCAGGGTTGTCAAAACTGGGCTATCTAAGGTTAAATTTTAGCCTTGTTTTATTTTTTAAGCTGATGCAAGGAATCAACTAGGCTAATCCTCCTGAAATGAAAGAAACATTAATTGTAGGCCCCTTCAGAACGGCTGAGTGGGTGAACTTAGTTGAAGTTAGACCATTTTAAGGAAAAAGAGCTTAGAAAAGGTAGGACATTTTCTTACCGTGGCTCATGAGAGGGTCCATTCTGCTCCAGCATGATGAAATCACAGTGTTGGTACGTGTACTGGGAATATTCAGTAAGGCCACTCACTGGGTTCTTCTCCTGACAAGCTATCAGTTTCTCTACAGGCATACATGGAAAAGCAGTTTCAAACTGGGCAGCATAACTGGGGGAAGACTGAGAATTCATGATACATTCTGACTTATCAGGCTGCTTGTTGATAGCGTTCAGATTATCTGGGATATCATCTGTGGTCCACTTGCTGTTTTCTGAGTTATCATAATTACTCAAACTGGAGAATTCAGGCTTACTGTCCTCAGATGCATCTGCTTCTGTATCACTGACACTGCCCTGACCAGCCTGCCCCAAAGGCTGTCGCCCATTGTCTACTCTTTCTTCTTCTGATGCCATCACTGCTGGAGAAGCTGCAGTTGTCTCCTGGGGAGATGGAGGGACAAAAGAAGAGGGAGGACCCAACTCAGGAGGTGTGGGATCTGCCACTTGCATTACTGTGCTGGCCTTCAGCCTCATCTGCATCCTCTCGCGTTTCCTGTCTGTCAGGGACCATCGTGGTGGAGTTGCGTTCTGCTTGTGGACATCTCCCAGCTTTTCCAGAGCACTAAGAAATGCATTAACGTCCTTGGCCCTCGAAAACCCAATGTTTTTGGCAAGATTGAGTGCTGTTGTTTCCACCACACTGAACAAGTAGTTGCAGATTTTCTCCTTTGTCTCAGCCATCTCTGTGTCTCCTGAGCCAAGTGTGCTCCGCTCACCTCCTCTGCTCTCACAAGCCGGATCTGTGCAACTGGCACTGTGGTCAGCAGGGCTTCTTTCTCTCCCTGAGCTGGGGCTGGCAACTCTCCACAGTGGTGGTGTCTCTCCCCCTTTGTGCAACTTGCCTTCTCTGAGGAGTTTATACAAAACACGGTTGACCTCTTTCTTTTGAGTTTTAAGTTTACGTGCGAGATCATTAGCCGTGCAGGTCCTCCCCTCCCCAAGCTGCCTGAAAACAGTCAGAATTTCTTGTTCATAGTTTTGCCCAGCAAGAGACAGTCTTTGGAAATTCAGCCTCACAGTGTCAGATTCTCTCCTTGAGTTTTCCTGACGATAATACTGCGGAGGGCAATACCGAGGAAAAGTCTCAACCCAGGGATGCTGGCTGGAGAACCTACGCCCTCCAGCCCTGCTGAAGCTGGGCTGACATCTGTCTGCAGGAGCCGGTGCCGCAGCTCGCCCGCCTCTGGTGCGCGACTGCTTGTGAGATCCCTGCCCCTGCAATACAGAGACTTCAGCGTCCTGCTCTGTTAACAACTGCTGGTGTAAAAAGGTTTCCTGACTAGTTTCTTTTGGGGTACGAGGGTGGTGAAAAAAACCTTGATTAGTGTTGGGGCAGTTATGTCTTGACTGGGTAAGATACGAGCCTCTGCCTCGCCCAGCGCCTCTGATCATAGCGCACTCCTGGGACCCGTGTGGGAACCAGGCTGCCGATGAGCCAGGAGAGGAGCCGCCACTTACTCCACACTCTCCCGCCCTGAGGAGAAAAAACACAGGAATTCAGAACGTATTTACACAACTACAGGATTCCAGAAATGCAGCTTAAACAGCTTCTCGGCTACTGAGGCATTTCAAGCATCTTCTCCCTTGTCAATTTTTTTTTTTCCACTTTTCTAGGGGTCTAAATTATCCTGTAAATAGAAACCGCAAACTCTGGCCGCCCAGCAGAAAACCAGCAGCCCCAAATTGCAGGTGAAGTCAATCACGAGAAGCAGCTTTGACACAAGCGGCCCTCTGCTCCTGTTAGACTTGATTCCAGCACAGGGCTGGGTGGCCTGTTCAGGATGCACTCCTGAAACACAGTAAGCTCCACTCCCCTGCCCCAAGAGAGAGAAGAATCTCAGACCTACTTTGCAGTCTGAGAAATGGGGGCATGACGAGGTAAAGGAGTGCAAGGAGGTGAGCTGGAGCAGCACAAGCAGCTGGAGCAGCTTGCGTGGTCACACAGAACGGAGCTGCAACAGGCTTGCAATTATTTTCAGATTCATGGCCAAAACAGACTGAAATCCCGAGAGTCCTTTTCTCCCTGGACACTATGTGGTCTGTAGAGGTAAAGCATGACACGATAGGGGAATGAAAGTGGTAACAAGCAGAGAAATTGGATAGGTGCGCAGCTCGCAACAGTATGACAAGTTTTTTTGGATTGTAGCCCAAATTTCACTCTATCACACATAGTCGTCCTGCCCCTCTGGGGTACAGGACGTAAGACAAAATTATTAACATGCTTTTTAAAAGTAAGGAGTCCAGCCCAGCATATTCTAATTCTCTGATAACACTTGCTGCGAAACTGAGAGGATAAAGACACGGAACATGATACACACTGCTGGGTCCCCGTTCTGCCTGCTCCTCCGTGACCTCCTTAAGGCACCTATCGTCACTAAGATAGTTTTCCCGATGCAAGTCTCACCTTTATAAAGCTCTCCATCTTCACCAAACACACCTCAAGGCCAATTTAAATTTTCCTTTCATTAAACAACTGCACTCGGCTGCCACCACTGGGACTTATTTTTACAATAAACACGGGGAGGCTGAGTGCAGCGCGACGGGCTCCCACCTCCCCAGCTACGAGGGAGCCCCACTGCTGTCCCCCCGCTCGGTGACCTCGTTTTACAAGTGTTACCTGAGCCAAGGGCAGGGCAGAAATAGGAAGAGAGGTTTGAAAAAAACGGTCTTACCTCAGCCTCGTCCGTACGCCAAATTATTTTATGAGAAAATACATGGGAAAAAGAAACCCCGACCCGCAGAACGCGTCCCCGCGGAGCGGCACCGAGCACCCGCCAAGATGGCTGCGAGCTCCGTTTCAGTTTCGTTTCCCGCAATAGTCGCTCCGCTCCGCCCCGCCCCGGGAGCTCGCAGCGGGGGCTGGCCGGATTTCGGGCTTTCCCACAGACGCTCTCGGCTTTGGGAGCAATCCTGAGGTTCCTTACCAGCGGGGCAACCTGGGGAGGGAGAGCGAACCCAGGAGGGCAGCTCCTTCCCCCGGTGTCTACGGCGTTGCAGCCCCGTCACTCACGAGTAGCCGCCGGGACGGGGTCCTGGTCCGCACCAGAGGAGCGGCTGCTCTCCCGGCTTGGAGAGGGGCTGCGGGAACACCCGTCACCTTCAGCTACACCCCCGAAGGAGATCCAGGGACCGCGGCAGGACGGGTGCCACCCGCACCCATGTCAAACGACGTTCCCGGGCCCGCGCACCCACGGCGGGGGTGACGGCACCGCGAGCACGAGGGCGAGGCCCCCGAGCCCGGAGGGCAGTGTACGGGAGGGTGGGCTGAGGTTCAGGGCGGCGAGCACCGAAAGCCGGGAGTCGAGGAGAACGTTTTATTCTGCGCGTCCCGCCCTATGGAGCCCGGCCCCGAGAGGGCCCTTGGGGAGCCAGGACACGGTCGCGCCGCATTCCGGAGGCCCGCGGGGCTGCCTGCACTGGAGGCCCGGGTCCGGCAGCCGCTGCAGGACACGCGGGCCGGGAGGGGCCGAGGAAGGCCCGTCAGGGCCCAAACCCGGCCCACGGCCACCCCCTCCTCGCGCCCCTTTACCTTGCCGCTGCCGCCGCTGCCGGCGCACGGTGATGACGCGCGCGAACGCCAGGCGCCTGCGCAGGGTGCGGGGGCCGCGCAGCAGCCATGTTCCCCCGGGGCAAGCCGCGGCCGCCATCTTTGGTGCGGGCAGCGCCGGCGCCAGCGGGGCCTGGCTCGCCCGCTCCGCTGCAGGAGAGGCGGCACCGCCGCCCCACTCCCTCGGCTGGGAGGCAGCGCCACTCCCGCCGTGTCCCAGGGCATCACCTGCCGCACAGGGAGCGCACCGGGGCGGCGGCGCGCCTGGGCGCTGCTGGCCATGCGTCTCCGATGTCGTTTCCCCCACGCCCCCGGGCCCGCGCGTGCGCCCTGCTCGTCGCCGCAGGTGCCTTCCCCCAGTGCCCGCCGTGCCAGGTGGTCCTCAGGACTGGGGGGCTTCTCCCCTCCTCCATGGGCCCCCCCGCGACCCGTGGGACGTCCATTTCCTATGGGCCCTCTGTGGTGGGGCTCCACTGTGTCCATTGGGGCCCCCTTTCTCCCTTGGGGCTCCCTTAGCCCCCTGTGGTCCTCACCATGGTCTCCCCCAGCGGGGCTCCTCTTTTCCCACAAGCTTCCCACTTCCTGTGGGACTCCCCTCATCCCCATTATAAAGCATGATTTTAATGCCAGAGGTGCAGCAAGTCACGTCCCACCCTCTCCCAGGTTCTTTCCAGGCAAATGGAGATATTCCCCTCCCTAATCGCAAACCAGGCACAGTCCTTGCTGCATGTGGATCCTCCCTTTCCCAGGCAAACACCATCCCGATCGTGTGAGTTGGAAAACTACCATCAGAGAGCAGATTGATCCTGTGTGCTGCTCCACCGCGCGCATCGATAGCTGTGTGTCATTTACCATCTGGCACAGGGATCCGAGCGGGTGCCGTCCGGGAGCTGCACCCTGGGCAGTGCCACTGTGGTATTCACACTTGTGGGTATGGATCATAACCAAAAGGCTTGGGAACCGAGCTATGAGATGCGTGTATGGACCAGCCATGGGGGTCAGGTTCTTCTTCCAGGTGACAAGTGACAGGGCAAGAGGCACTGGCCTCAGGTTGCACAAGGGCAGGTTTAGATTGAATATTAGAGGAAATTTCTTTATGGAACGGGTAATTAGGCACTGGAACAGGCTGCCCATGAAGTCATCATCCCTGGAAGTGCTCAAAAATGGAGCAGGCACTTGGGGATATGGGTTAGTGGTGGCCTTGGCAGTGATGGGGAATCAATGGCTGGAATCAATGATCTTAGAGGGTTTTTCAGTCTCAACAAATCTGGAATTCTATAATTCTGTTGCTGTTGTACAACTTGTGAGCAACTATCACATCCAGGACCATCATCTGGGAGTCCTAGACCCTCTTCTGCCAGGATGGTGGGTGTGGAGGGAGCTGGGAGGGATGGGCATGGGTTCTGGATGAATTTTGGGAGTCCATCTGCCTACATTTGTCCATGAATGGGCAAAACATACAAAGACAAGCTCCTCAGAGAACCCTGGTCCTCACCAGCAGCTCTGTGTGTCCCAGTGGAGTGGTAGCTGTAAGTGCCTTCAGGTGAGGACCCAATACCCACTGTGGCCTCTTCCCTGCAGCTTTCCAAAGGCATTTCAATGAACTTGGAGTAGTGGCAGGGTGCAGAAATGGTGAGTCAGACCTTAGAACTGCCAGGCTCAGCTGCTGCTCACGTTCAGTGGAGGTCGTGGATTGTTCAGGGTTTGGTGGTTTTTTCAGATGATTTCTGGATTTAGAGATTTTGGGGATTGTGTGTCATAGTGTGGTTTTGGTGTGGTTTTTTTCTGTAATGGAGAGACTCCTTGCCTAAAAAAGAACCCCGCACACTCACTGAAGTTGTCACATCTTTGTTCCTAGGAGGATCTGGGAGCACAAAGTCTCCTGCCTGGGACGAGGCTCACGGCAGACCATCAAACATGGGGGTCACAGTCCACATAAACAGTGTCTCCCACTCACTTCACCAAAGAACAAATGACTCCACAGCACACAGAGCACACAACTACTGACTCCTCGATCTGTTGTTTTTCTTTTTTTCACTCCGTTTTAGTTGCTGGTGATGGCTCCCAAGCTTTGCCCCAGGCTCGGTGAATGTGATTCATCTTGGCTGCTGTGAAGATGGAATGGGAAGGTTCCAGCACTGCTGTCTGCTGCCTTGGTGTGACATAGGCTGCTCATGAAATCATGTGTTGCTGGCACTGTGGGGCCATGTATCCTTTTGAATTGCAACACCCTAAATGTGACAAACAGCCACTTCATCCGTACAAGCTCATTCTCCTTTCTCGTTCTTCATGGAAAATTGTCAGACTCCCAACCTGTTTCCATAGGAACGGGCTGGGAGACCAGGAGACCTCCAGCTGCGGAAGTCCCAGCATTAACACAGCCATGGCATCTACTTGGCCATAAGAGAAGCTCCTGCGGCCTCTGGAGATCGCAGTCATTGGAAAACAAATCAATTTGTGGTGGAGATAAGGAGCTGATAACCAGCTTACCTGAGGCTGCCCGGCTGATTTTAGTGGAGGATGGAGGAAGCTCCATTACTTGCCCTTGGATGCTGGGACTCATCCTGCTCCCCTGCTTCTTTGGGGGCTGCCCCAAACCTCCCACTTTCCCTGAGCAGAGGCTTCCCCGCAGGATGGCAGCATTCACTAAACCTCCACCCTCAGCCAGAGATGCCTCAGGTGTCTGCTTTGATTTGCTTCCCTCTCATGAAATGAAAGGAGAGGAAATAAATTGTGGCATAGCTCCCCTGCCTGACTTTCTGCTCGGATGCCAGTTCTCAGCTCAGGCTATTGTTCTGCAGAGTTTCATTTTAAACTCCTTTATTAGACACACTAAAATATCACTTTCTTGCTCTTGCAGGCAGCCTGTTCCTGGGTGAGAGATTTGCACTTCTTAATCAGCTGATGGTGGTTTCTAGGGGAAGGCAGCCCTGGGAGTAGTGCTTTATCACCTGCCGTGCTGGTGTCTCATCCTCTCCGCCCCAGGGCCATGCTGTGCTTTCACACTACTGCTAAGAGTTACAGTTAGGGTTTGGCCTCCTTGCAGAAGTGCCCATCAAACACTCCAGGCTTCTCATATGTGGAGTGAGGAGCTGGGCTGAGCTGGTTCCCATGTCCTTTGAAGCGTTTCACTTTCTCCAGTCTGGCTGCAGATGTACAGATGGGAACTGACATGGAAAATCTCCCTAACTCCAGAGCATCAGTTCCCCTAGGAGGGAAAAAAAGCTTTATTTTCTTCCAGTGGATTTTTATGGTACCTGTAAACATGGAGCAGGTAATGCGTGGAAGATGCTGCCCCATTCTGAGCCTGCTGCCTTGGTATGGCCACCAGAGCAAGGAGCTGCGTTCCAGAAAGGAACTTCTCTCACTGCTTTGCTCTCTATTGCTCCCAGCAGACAGGTTCCCAGCTGGGGAAGCAGCAGAACTATCCAGGGAATTGCACAAGCTTTTGCCTTGCTGCTCAGCGAAGGAGTGAGCCTGAGCTTTTGTACAACCCCAGCAGCTGCCGTGTCTGTGGTTGCAAGACATCAAGCAGGGATTACTCATCCTGAGAGCTCCCAGTGTGGAGCAGAGGGGAAGGGGGCCTCCCGACTCCTCTGTCTGTGTGATACTCATCCCCCTCAGGCATCAGCGTGCTTCAGGGATGGACAGTGTGCTCCCGTGGCTCAAAGCTGCAGTGGAGCCCAGCAGCGAAAGGCAGGTAGGCCTGGCACGTCTGCAGCAGCAGGAGCCGGTGTGCTGACTCCCACGGCAGCTGCAGTGGTGGGAAGCAGCACGGTTTTATTCTGTCTGCTACAAAAGGTACCCTTGACAAAAGGCAGGAGAAGACAGACTGTGGCTCAGTCACCAGTATGGCAGGACATGCCACGTGAGCACGGCCTTCACTTTAAGTTCTTGGTTGCTCAGGGGCTCTTTTCATGTGGTTTTAGAGCCACCACAGCATGTGTGGCCAAATCTTCCCTGGAGCGGACTCCTTGGGCTCCTCCCTCCCAGTGTCATGGTGGCCAGGGGCTCCTTCAACTTGGAGAGGAGCTGTGGGGAGACTGGCAGCTCAAAGCATGCTTCAGATGTCAGTCTCTCTTTGGCATGGCTCCAGCCTGTCAGCCTCTCCCTTACCAAGGCGTTGACTCAGATGATGGCCAAAGCTTTGCTGCAGGAGGTCAGACGAGGACCCTGGAGAGAGCGTGAACCACCCAGCTTGTTCTTGGAGGGGGACTAGCAAGGAGAAGGGGGTTCCTTTCACTGCTCTTAGCACATCTGATGCAGTGGTTCCCAGAGTCAATCAGCTGAATTAATGAATCCTTCCTAAAGCCAGAATTCAAAGATCTTCCTAGAACGTGTCAGTTCACGTGGCATTAATACTGCCTTCTATGACCTTTACATCACCATCCAAGCCCAGGTTCCCCTTTTTGCCCTTTCATATTTAATATTAAATCTGATTTATCTGCAAGAGGGCTTTATCATATGCTCAGGCAAATCAAAAGGATTTCACAATCCATCCCTGAGGCAGAGCCATGGTTGGGAAAAGCATTGACCTGAGGAGAAAAGCATTGACCTGAGTGCAAAAGCATCACATGCACCCTGGACAGACCTCTCCACCACTACTCCCTTGCCACTCATCACACTCCAGTGCCTGAATGTTACCTGTGTTGCTTGATGTACTTACTGACCCCACCCTTTTTCTTCAAGCTCAGTTCTCAACAAACTCCGGGGACTGCCCAAGGCAGCAGCTGCTGCTCTCCACTCCTCTGGATTTATGTGCTATTGAGCACAGGGAGACTCTAATGGACCATCTCACAGGGAAAAGCCTGGCACAGCTGGGTCTCTGAAGGACCTCCTTGCATGTAGGACTCCTTCGTGCCTCTCATGAGATCCCATTACACCTCTTTCACTGCTTTTTCTTTATTTGCTGCAGATAACTTTTTTTCATGTGGCACAAACTGACCGCTGCAGGAGTCAGTGCCATGTGCTGATGGAGACACAGCAGGGTTGGCTGGAGGGAGTGATGGATGGCAGAGGAGATGCCGGTTGCAGATCACAGGGACATGTACAGCACTGTAATTGGTTGGCTTGCACAGATTTCCTCCCAAACAGCATTTTTTAATCTAAAAGAAAGCAAGAAACTGGAACATGTCTTGCTTCATTCATGGCTTCCCTGGAGGCAGCAGCAGCACGTTAAGGAAAAAAGAGAAGGAGGAGGAAAAAATAGTCAGAAGTACCAGGTGGCTGAATATCTTGCAGCTTAATTGATTCCTCTTTAATTAGAACAAAACCTGTTGCACTCAACCAGCATTCAGTGCCAGCTTTGGAGAAAGCAGCATCTTCCCTGGCCCTGTACCAGCACAGCTTGGCATGGAGGGAGGAGAGGAATCTCAGGGAACCATGTGAAGCTGACAGTGCCTCTTCCACACCTGGGAACTGGGGCAAACTCCAGCTCCTACAACTTTCTTCAAGGCAGCAAGAGCAGGATGAAGGAGAGCCAACACTGAGCTGCAGCAAGGGACTTGGCTGGGATTAACTGGAGTAACTGAGACTTCACAGGGATTTCTGTGCCTGGGCCTGACCTCACTTGGGAACTGCTCACCGCTTCTCCCACAAATCCAGTTATTTTTAAAATGGGAAAGAGCTCAGCTTCCTTTGCAGTGAAATGGCTTCTCTGCTTTTTGCCTCTTAAGTTTTGACTGGATGTCCAAACCCTTGCATGGGTCGGAGACCCCCCACCTGCAGGGCTGTGTCTAGCTCTGGGCCCCCAACATAAGGACATGGAGCTGCTAGAGAGATGCCAGAGGAAGCTGCAAAGATACTTCCATGGCTGGAGCACCTCTGCACTGGAGATGGGCTGGGAGTTCAGCCTGGAGAAGAGAAAATTCCAAGGAGACCTTAGAGCCCCCTCCAGTGCCTAAAGGAGCTCCAGGTAAGTCAGAAAGGGACTTTGGTCAAAGATCTGGAGGTACAGGACAAGGGGCAATGGCTTCCCACTGCCAGAGGGCAGGGATAGATAGGATATAGGGAGGGAATTGTTCCCTGTGAGGGTGGGGAAGCCTTGGCACAGGGTGCCCAGAGAAGCTGTGTCTGCCCCTGGATCCCTGGAAGTGTCCAAGGCCAGGTTGGACGGGGCTTGGAGCAACCTGGGCTAGTGGAAGGTGTCCCTGCCCATGGCAGGGGGTGGGACAGGATGTCCCAGCTCAAACCAGTCTGTGATTTCATTAAACCAGGTTCTGCACTGGCTGGTGCAGGTTAGGTGGCAGTGTCAAACCTCATCCCCTGCAGCACCCGGTCACATCTCAAGTGCTTTTGGCAATGCCACCTTTATGGTTTTAATTCTTTGGTCCTTGTGACATGTGCAAGGGCTTCCCCTGGTGCAGGGTGGCTGTGGGGGCTCTCCTGTCCCCTCACAGCTTCTTCCCAGCAGACCCAGGAGTTGGACCCCACTCCTGGCCCTGGGTTACTGAAATATCATCATGGATGAAGTGACAACTTGTCTGCGGGTTTTGTAGGAAAGCCCTCACCACCAAGTGCCTTGTGATGGCTGCTGTTGTTCCAACACAGTGACTGCTCCCCAGCAGGAAACCCCAAAATAATCATTTAAGTAGCAAAGCGTCATTTTCCAGCCAGTCCCTGCTGAAAAACCTTTCTTATGGTGCGAGCACCAGGCCAGCAGTCTCTGGGAAACCAAGATGATTTCTTCCATCCATTTAACATGTAAAGAGACACAAATGCTATTAATACTAGCCAAGCCTCTCATCAGGCAGCTCCGTCCTTTGTGGGTGCTCCCAGGAAGTACAGGGAGAGAAGAGGAAGCTGATATGGAAACGCTATGGCTGAGCAGGAAGCTCAGAAGGTAAAAAGCAGCCTGCCAGCCCTTGCATGCCGCCCCAGCCCTGCTCTCAGCACTGGGCAGGGGACCTTGCAAAAATGGCACTGTCACAGGGTCCAGCGGTTAACTAATCCCGTTGGAATGGCCTGTAGCAAGAGCTGGAGCACCCCTCGGGGCTATGAGGGCTCAGGAGCTGTTTCCGTGGTGCCAAGCTGTTTGGCTGATGTTACCCACACGGCTTGGAAGGCGCGATCTGGCCTGCAGACCTCACACCACTGCACTGACAATTAGCAGTAATGAATGAGCCCGTTGGGTCCAGGAATCCCACGGCTGGGTAGATGAATTAGCAGCGGAGCAGCCTTAATTTCACCTTGGAAAAGGAGCGCATCCAAGATGGAAATAGCTACAGGACAGGCCCCCACCTCATTTTATCTCTGCAGCAAGTGCAGGAGAGGGCTTCCTGAATGTTTTTCTTCCTGGGTACAAGAGCTGGGGAACCTGATCTGGGTTGCCCAGCTGGAAGTCACATCTCCTCCCCACTTACCACCCACCCCACCCCCTTGTAAGCAAAAGCTTCTCTGCAGGGACTGAGACTCCCAGCTCCCGACTGGGGAAATGCCAGCATGTAGAGGCCATAGCTCAGCACCAAAGCAGTTGCCTGCCTCATGCAAAGCCTCTGTTCCCTGCCTCCTCCTCCCTCGCCCCCAGGAGCTGCCTCCCACATCCTGCTCACTCCCAGCAGGCAGATGCTGTTTCAAACCTGTGCCCTGTGGAGCTGCTTGCTTGGAGTTTTCCTCTCCCTTGTGGAAGGCCAGTAATTCCCTACTGTTTATAAAAAGTTTTACCTGTAAGGAACTGTTTAGCAAAACAACGGCTTTTTTTTTCTTCTTTTTTTCCCCTTTTTTTCCTCTTTTCCTCGGAAGTGCACTTCCCCTCCTGTCACTGCACATTCCAGCGTGGCTGCAGGCACATTGCACGGGGCTGGGTACAGGTGCCCAGACCTTCACACCACCGGCATCCTCCTCCTTCCTCTCACTCCTGGGGGGACTGGGAAAGCGAAGGGCAGATGCAGGGAGGTGGAGATCCACACTATGGTCGTTATTACCTTGCTCTTTGGAGAAGCTTTAATGCTGAGCCATTAATAGAAACAGATTTCATGCTGCACATAAAGATTGAACACATTTTGCCTTGCCTTCATGGGCAGCATCAGAACTACAGCTGCCTTTGTACAGCGGGGCTCTGCTGCACAAAGCCATTAAGACTGGAAATGAAGCTCCAAGGGTTTAATCATCTATCAGAGAATCCCCTGGACTGCTGGAGGTATTTTTAGGATTTAGGGGTATTAGCTCAAAACTAAAAAAGCCCAATCTATCGATTCATCACAATTCAGCTACTGCACATCACCTTCCTCCTCCTCCTTCTCTGCTGGCTCCACAAGACCCATAGCCATGCTTAGCTAGGGGAGTTGTTCCTGTTGGCATCCTCCTAGCCCACATATGGGGATGGAATTTGGGGCACCAGTCCCTCAGCCTGCCATCTTCAGAGTGAGCTGAAGCCAGCAGTGCCCTATTGCCAGGCTCTGAGCGAGGCTCAGAGTGGTGCCCATTGGGAGAGGATCCAGCTTCCCCTTATCTTAACCAATGCATTCACTTTGGGAAAGTTATTTGTGTACCCTTTGCACCCTAGACAACTTTTATCCTTGTTTCTTTAGAGGTGAGGGATGAACTGGAGGGAGCAGCCCAGCTCTGATGTTTGAGCAGAGCTGGGTGAGTGTGGGGAGCCTCAGTGCAGAGCCAGAGGAAAGAGCACCTGCCATGCCATCAACCTCCTATGCTCCATTCTTGAGCCACAGCCCAAGAACATGGGAACCAAAAATCCTTTTTGGGAGCAGGTCTGGAAAACCCCTCACTACTCCCAGAAAACAAGGCATCTGGAGGTTCCCTCTGGTTTTACAAAGTGCCCAGCAGCTCCTGGCATGGGGGGTCCAGAGACGTGACCCTAGCCTCAGCTTCCCCCTGCACAAGGGAACAGGGATGTGTTCCCTTCACTGGGGCCTTCCCAAACTGTGCAGATGGACCCTGAGAAGCACAAAGCTGCTACTTGAGGATGAACTGGACAGCTCAGCATCTTTGAGGGGAATCACTGGACCCAGCACAACCCTCGTGGCACAAAGTTTCACTCCAACATTGCTCCACTGTTGGCCCCAGTGGCAGAAAGAAAAGAGCTCTCACGGCTTGCAGAACAGAGGGTCTGAGGCACTGATAGCTGTACGTATAGATCATATATTTGTGTGTGTAACTCTGCACAGAGCTGCATCCTTACACACCCGCACAGGTAAATACTTCTAGATACTGACCTCTTCAGATTAAAGTCCAAGGCACTTTTTACAGTGAACAGGTTAAAGCCATAGTTTAAAACATGTCTGTTTCTGGGTACAGCTCGAGTTTATGGCAATGCTGTGGGGACAGGCTGTTGTCATACAGGGCAGTCGCCACTCCTGCCCCCCAGCTGAGAGACCAGCCCTGAAGGAGGAATGTAAGCCTGGGCTGGATCCTGGCCGCAGAGACATGCAAGCAGCTCCCACTGGCAGGTGCATCGGCAGTGCCGAGACCCCAGCGGGGGAAGAACACTTTGGGTGGAAGAAGGAGCAGGGCTGGGTGCACGGCTTGCAGCACCCAGAGCACCAGGGCCCCCAGCCAAGAGCACCCACTGGGCAGGTTGTTCTGGAGCCCTGCCTGGTGTCTCATGGGGCTCTGGGGTGGCTTATCCCATAGGGAAATAACTAATGCCATGGAGAAGCTTTTTCTCTCTCCTGCAAAAGCCCCTCTCTACAACCTTGAACCCTTTAGATACCTTTTGGGAGGGAGCTTGGAGTCAGGTGACAAGAAGCTCAGACCAGTACAGAGCCTGGCAGCAGAGTCTTCCCCTTCCCAAACTGCTGAGCAATCACCGCCACCGCCCTCCACCAAACATACCTGGTGGCATGGCACAGGGCTCTGAGCTGGCTGGGAGATGCTGGGCAGAAGCCCAAGGGAGAGTGGTGCAGAGGACCAGGAACCCCCTGGCAGCCCCAGACCTAGCTGGCAGTAGCAGAGGCTCAGCCCTGGCCTCAGAAGAACCAGCCTCCATCAGAGCTGGTTTCTGCAGGGAGATTTCAGGTCTGGAGTCCAGCAAGGAGCCTCCAGAACTCATGGCAGCTCATTGCTGCTAGGGCTGTGCTGGGTTTGACTGTCCTGGAAGGGTGAGACCTTCCACCAGCACAGCTCTGACAGTGGTAACATTGGCAGCATGGCAGTGACTGCAGCTCTGATCAGGAAGGGCCAGTGTAGGGACTTTTAGACTTTCTCTGGACAAAAGCAGCAGGAATTGGTCCCATAGGTGCTGCTCATTCCCGGACATGTTATGCTCTGTGTGTGAAGACTGGCCAGGACAAAATGTGGCTGCCAAAGAGCAGTTTAAGACTTATGATCCAGCAGGGATCAGATCCAGCAGCTCAGGGGTTGGAAGTAAGGAAGTGATGCTCTCTGAGGCTCAAGGAGTCCATAGAATCACAGAATCATTGACTCACAGAATGATTCGGGTTGGAAGGGACTTAAAGCTCATCTCGTTCCACCCCCTGCCATGGCAGGGACACCTTCCACTAGAGAAAGTTGCTCCAAGCCCCGTCCAACCTGGCCTTGGACACTCCCAGGGTTGGGGCAAACACAACTCTGGGCAGCCTGTTCCCAGCTAGAAGGCTGAGACAAAGCAGTCCCTGCAAATTCATCTCATTTCTCTTTCATGCTCAGGGTTTTGCCCTCCTATGCCATCATACCCTGAGGCTGAGCAAAAGCTACAGCTCCCCAGTGCAGGGTGTGAAATGTGAACTGGACATGTCCCAGTCTCTTCTCCCAAGTAACAAGTGAAAGGACACGAGAAATGCCTGAAAGTTGTGCCAGAGGAGGTTTAGGTTGGATATTTGGAAAATTTCTTGCATGTAAGTGTGGTCAGGCTCTGGTACAGGCTGCCCAGGGCAGCAGTGGAGTCCCCATCCCTGGAGGAATTTAGGAGATGTGTGTGTGTGGTACTTGGGCACATGGGTTAGTAGTGGTGGGCTTGGTGGTGCTGGGCTAACAGTTGGACTTGATGTTCTTGGAGAACTTGTCCAACCTTAACAATTCTATAGTTCTATGAAAACGTGCTCCACACTGCTTCCTAAAGAGCCTCTGTCCTGGAGGAAAAGGGGGAGTTTGACTCTTGCACAGCTTGCACCCAGTGAGTGGAGTCCCTCTTTCAGCTGGAGGAGACAACCTGGGGGAAATGGCTTTCCAGAACCTGGGAAAAAAGGGAAGCCTGACCTTTCCCTAGGGAGAAACAAAGCTCTGGTGCCATTGGGCTACACAGGGATCCAGACCTGCTAGGGGTCAGCTTCCAAGTAACAGGAATGAACACAAGGGGGGTAAAGGACAACGACTCACGTTCTGCACCTCTCCCTGCCTCCCTGTCCCCCATCCTCACTGGCAGTAGTAGCTGTACTCAGAAACAGACATTTTTGGCAGCAGCCTGGCATTGCTGCCTGCTAACAATCGTGTTGGGTACAAAACCATAATTGAAAGTTACCATAACCATCATAATATAGCAATATATTTCATAGTTAAAATAAACTATTATGCTTTCCCCTATCATAAAAAAGAAGCGAGCAGTACAGAGGCAAGATGCAAACCCAGGTCAAAGCTCCTTAAGTCTGGACTGAAACATCCATGAGTTTGCAGAGAGACTGTGTAATTTTTCTGGTATTTCTAGGATAGTTCGTTGCAGGCGGTGCAGGAAGGAGAGTCGTGGAGCAAAAAAGGCCTCCAAGACTGCCAAAAATGGGACTGGCTGGTTAGGTGGGTCCTGGAGGGACATTGGGCATATGCCCCATTGGAGTGTGGGGTCAGATGCTTCCCACCTGCAGGAGGTCGGCATCTCTTTGCGATTTTCCTCTTGTGCTGTTCCTCCACCTTGGTCGCTGATCTCAGCTCTTCTCTCTGTCCCTCATGGTATCCAAAGTGATGATCTCAGGTGTGTGGATAGGACCGGCTGGGGAGCCTTTACCAGAGCTGTTTGCTGGAGCCGTGCCAGCCGAGGCTGCTGGTGACCAAGAGCTGCTGCCAGGGAGCAGGGCATCAGCTCCGGGTGGGCACGCTGGGCTGGGCTGGGCTGGGCTGGGCTGGGCTGGGCTGGGGGCTCCCACCCCACCTGCCCTCACCGTGGCCTCGGGGTGGAGGGGGCTTAGTCTCGGTGCTGGCCATGGTGGCGTCCAGCGCCGAGGGTCATGGGTCAGGGCTACTGGCACCAGTGCTGAAGAACTGGCAGAGGTGTGGGTGAAATACAAGGGCGCGGGGGGTGGGAGGTGGGGTGGGGGCTGTGGGTTGCATGGGCGGCAAGGCGCGG
>VYXC01005557.1:1255-19102 GCA_013397175.1 Platysteira castanea | reverse complement strand
GCGGGGGTGCATGGGATGCAGGGTGCAAGGTGCAGGGCATAGGGTGCAGACCCTGGACTGCCAGGTCCCGGGCAGAAGCGTTGTTGCAGTGCCGGTTGTGCTGAGGCCAGGGGAGGGAGGTTGTGGGGTGCGCAGGGATCCATTGCCCCAGCCCTGTCGAAATCGCACTGCAGCAGCAGCTGCTCTGCCCCAGAACAAGGGTCTCTTGCTCCAGTTGCAATCCCAACACTCTCACTGTGGTCCTTGCCACCTCCAGCCTTGGGGCCTGCGAGCTGACAGCACCTGCTCTTGTCTCGCTTGGTTGCATTTCCCAGACTTGATCATGAGCCTGTAGGGAGGTTCCTGGGTTCCTGCTGGCAATATTGATCTTTGAGGATCAATACTTCCTCTGGCTCTCTGATGCCCCAGGACACGTCTTCACACCTTGCCCCAAGCACAGCCCCATTCCATGGGCAGTTTGCTCCTATCTGAGGCCCAGAAAGCTTTTTTCTCCACTAGCTGCCTGCAGGCCAGGGAAAATGCTGCATTTCAGGCTCTTTCTTGGAATTTGTAATGTTTTCTCCATTGCTATGCTGGGAACCTCCTGACCGAGATGAGCAGAGCTTCTGCTGGGCGAGATGGACAGGAGGCATCCACAGGCATATGGGGAGCAGCAGCTGGGCTAAGAACAGATCATGAGGGGCTGCCAAGGCAGCAGTGAATTCCCAGCCATCCACGGGATATCAGTGATACTAATTACAAGAGCTTGGAAGAGCAGCTCATTCCCAGAAGCCGAGTATCTCCCAGTGGCCAAGGACCAGTAGCAATGGGCACATGCCTACCTGAAGGCAGCAGGGATGACCATGTTCAGCCCCCTGCTACCAACACCTCTGCAGCACAGGGAGCTCACTGTGCAGCGCTCCTGCCGATGCCTTACAGCCTTCCTCCTCCTCCTCCTCCCCCTAGGGCCAGCGTGGGGACAGCACTCCTCACTAACTACGGCTTATTTTCTGTGTAACTCTAACTGCAGGGCACAGCGAGGTGTGGAACCACCTCACACCACTGGCAGCAAAGAAATTCTTCGGCACTGGGGGTGTAGGGGTGGTGGTGCGTGAGGATGGTGCTGCCTCTGCCCCTACGTGCACACTAAATCCAGCATTATGTATGGAAGGGAAAAAGTTACAAAGGAGAACATTACAGGCTGAGTATACCTGGAGTAACACAGTGACTGATTACAATTACTGACACTGCTGAGTGAGGTGTAATTAATATTGCAGAGTAATTACATGGTTACTTCATCTGTTTAAAAATATATAAATATTCTCTGCTGAGTTTTCATGGAAAGCAGCAAACCCCAACCCCAAAGTTGGAGCCTGGCACAGCTCCATGCAAGGATCCAGGAAAGCCAGAACATGACACTGGCAAAGAACTGAGGAGCAAAAGGGGAGAAATGGTGAAAGCAAAACAGAAAGTGGCTGGTTCCAGAAGCAGCCAAGTGATGCCAAGGGTACCTCAGNCAGAACAAGGGTCTCTTGCTCCAGTTGCAATCCCAACACTCTCACTGTGGTCCTTGCCACCTCCAGCCTTGGGGCCTGCGAGCTGACAGCACCTGCTCTTGTCTCGCTTGGTTGCATTTCCCAGACTTGATCATGAGCCTGTAGGGAGGTTCCTGGGTTCCTGCTGGCAATATTGATCTTTGAGGATCAATACTTCCTCTGGCTCTCTGATGCCCCAGGACACGTCTTCACACCTTGCCCCAAGCACAGCCCCATTCCATGGGCAGTTTGCTCCTATCTGAGGCCCAGAAAGCTTTTTTCTCCACTAGCTGCCTGCAGGCCAGGGAAAATGCTGCATTTCAGGCTCTTTCTTGGAATTTGTAATGTTTTCTCCATTGCTATGCTGGGAACCTCCTGACCGAGATGAGCAGAGCTTCTGCTGGGCGAGATGGACAGGAGGCATCCACAGGCATATGGGGAGCAGCAGCTGGGCTAAGAACAGATCATGAGGGGCTGCCAAGGCAGCAGTGAATTCCCAGCCATCCACGGGATATCAGTGATACTAATTACAAGAGCTTGGAAGAGCAGCTCATTCCCAGAAGCCGAGTATCTCCCAGTGGCCAAGGACCAGTAGCAATGGGCACATGCCTACCTGAAGGCAGCAGGGATGACCATGTTCAGCCCCCTGCTACCAACACCTCTGCAGCACAGGGAGCTCACTGTGCAGCGCTCCTGCCGATGCCTTACAGCCTTCCTCCTCCTCCTCCTCCCCCTAGGGCCAGCGTGGGGACAGCACTCCTCACTAACTACGGCTTATTTTCTGTGTAACTCTAACTGCAGGGCACAGCGAGGTGTGGAACCACCTCACACCACTGGCAGCAAAGAAATTCTTCGGCACTGGGGGTGTAGGGGTGGTGGTGCGTGAGGATGGTGCTGCCTCTGCCCCTACGTGCACACTAAATCCAGCATTATGTATGGAAGGGAAAAAGTTACAAAGGAGAACATTACAGGCTGAGTATACCTGGAGTAACACAGTGACTGATTACAATTACTGACACTGCTGAGTGAGGTGTAATTAATATTGCAGAGTAATTACATGGTTACTTCATCTGTTTAAAAATATATAAATATTCTCTGCTGAGTTTTCATGGAAAGCAGCAAACCCCAACCCCAAAGTTGGAGCCTGGCACAGCTCCATGCAAGGATCCAGGAAAGCCAGAACATGACACTGGCAAAGAACTGAGGAGCAAAAGGGGAGAAATGGTGAAAGCAAAACAGAAAGTGGCTGGTTCCAGAAGCAGCCAAGTGATGCCAAGGGTACCTCAGCAAGCTGAACACCAGCAGAAACTATGATGGAGTCTGAGATGCTGCACTGGGGCAGGCATGGGCAGCAGTGCCATTGCCGAGATGGTGCCAGAGAGTGCTGCTGCCCTCCACCAAACCCAGCAGAAGTGGCATGAAGGCCATGGGCTTTGTTTTAAACAGATGAAGCACCTGCCCCTGCTACCACATCATTTGCCAGTGAGCTCCTGCTTGATCCTGGTGGATTCAACACTGCCAACGGGGCTCAAGCACAGATGTTCCCAGCACAAGTGGAGATGGCTGGAGCTGATGGGGTGTTTCATCCAGCACTTCTGAGACTGCTGCAAACAGCCCACTGGCTTTGCAAAATGCTGAGAGGCTCCCAGCAGGCAGTGATATGAGGGGCAGGGCACCCGGGCTGGCCTGCCAGCCCCATCACTGGCCACCAACACTTTGGCTGGGGCAGCCCTGCGTGGCCCTGCACGCTGTAGGCACTGCTTTCCTGGCTCTGGCATGTGTCTCCAGGCAGGATATGACACTAAGGACCAGAAAGAAGTGTCCATTGTTCTTCCCTGGGTAGAAAACACTCACAGCTCCAGAGAACTCCCCAGGAAGGTTACAGCCAGACATTGTCACCCAGCCGTCTGTGTGAGGGGGCTGTCCTGTGGGTCCTGGCAAGGAGATGGGATGGAGCATAGGCAGCATCAGCCAGAGCCTGCATAAGGAACTCCCCACAGCGGCATCTGCCTGGCGAGATTTGGCAATGGTGAGAGGGGCAGGGGGTGAGGGGAGTGCCCCAGGGAGAAAAACTCTCCCTCTGGTGTCTCCGTTGCTTCAGTGCTTCTGACTTGGTGTTTTGTTTTCTTTTCAAATGTGAAGACCTGAGATTGAGCGTGGGTTTTCCGTCTGCCACTGGACGCCGCGGCACAGGCTGGCCCGAGGCATCACCTTCTGTCCCCTTCCTTCACCACGTGTAGAGGCACCTGAACGGGGATGCAATTCCCGATACCAAGGCGTTGGCAAAGCTCTGAGCATTGCTCGGCACTGCTGGTCCCGCTGGCTCCAGCTGAGGGGTCCTGCAGCGGTCCAAGGACCAGAAGAAAGTTCACAGAGACCTCATGATCTGTGTGGAAATGCTTCCCCTGTCCACGGTGGGGCCGAGGGGCTGCGTTTTAGCAGCTGCTTGAGCTTGTGTAAGGGGTGGGGAAGGAGGTGGAACTGACCCCAATGGGGCTCTCAGAGAGAGGTGTTTGGGCAGTGCCCCCCGGCACACCAACCCCTCGGGCCTCCAGGACAGCGGCGAGCAGGCGCTGCTGCTGCTGGCGCAGCATGTCAGCCATCAGCAGGGGCAGGGAGTTGAAGCTGGCACTGAGCTGCTCCAGCTTGGATTCCAGGCCACTGATCTGCTTTTCCAGGTCCTCACTGCGGTCGTTTAGCTCGGTGATGAGGTCGTACATCACGTTCTGCATCTGGGGAGGGGACACAGGGGACAGTGGCGGGGTTACTACCATGGCTGGAGGGGTTAGTGCCACTGCCGCTGGCAGAGCTCATTCCTTTACCCCTTTCTGCCCTGAGAGCTGCCCGATCTCAGCCCACCCCAGGTTCTCCAAGGGTTCTGTGACTGCAGTTTGGCTCATCCCTGGCCAACAAAGCAAGGAAACTGCTGGGCCTGTGCTGCTGAGCAGTGGTATCCCTTGCAAAAAGGGTTGCAGGGAACCCCTGGCTCATGTATGTGCTTCTCCTCCTGCTTTGCAAGGGCATCCATCCCATAGCAGCTATTCCTTGCTGACATTTACTGAGTTGGAGCATTTTGCGGTCAGCCAGGTCTGCTTTAGTTTTTCTGAGTGAAGAAAAACACTCAGATAGTCTGGCCAAGCCACAGGGTCCCTGTGGGACTTGCCTTTGAGAGGTCGACAAGGGTGTTGGCTTGGTCACTCAGCTTCCTCTGCTCCATCTTCACGCTCCGTAACCTGGGGAGAAGGAAAGAGCTGTACTCCCTCCCCTGCTTCAAACTGCATCTGGAGACCTGCCTGCATCCCGGGCAATGGAAAACTGTCCCCACGCCCCTGCCAGGGACAGGATCCTGGTTTATCTGCAGCTCAGTCTGCCCCCAGCCCACCACACAGCCTCTTACTGGTGGATGGCTTGTAGGAACTTCCTCTGGTGCTTCCTGACTTTAGCATGGTCGATCTTCTTCAGCAGCTTGGTGTGCTTGTAGATAAGCCACGTTTCCCGCAGGACGTTGGCTGCTGCGTTCTTGATCTGAAAAGGAAGAGTTGCTGCAGGTCATCAGTCATGTGAGATTTCACAGAGACACTGGTCTGGCTCTGCCATGAGCCAATGTTGCAAGAGCACTTGACCTGCCCCAGCTGGAGCGAGGTGCTCAGCTTTGCACCCCCGTGGTCTCCTGGACTGTTGCGAGGGATGATGGGCAGTTCAAGCAGGAGGATGAGACGGCAGAGCTACTGGTCCCTGGTGCACCCACATCCCCGTCCTGCTCCGCACTCATGCTCTAGCACCTGGCTCTTTGCCTACACATAAAGCCTCAAGAAAAAAGATCCCCAAGTTTTTCTGGATTCCTGCACCCAGCTGCCACTCTTGGCAGGTCCCAGTTGTGCTGCCGGCACTGGGACGTGACTTCCGCAGGCTCCACAGCTAAACCGCAGCTCTGCTGCTCATTCTGGGAGGAACTGGCTGCTGTCTGCCTGGCCTGGAGCCTGCAGATCCATATCAACAGCCAGTGGAGCAGGGCTGACCAGCTGTTTTGCTTTCCCAGCCCGGTCACACCAAGGTCCTGACTATTCCTGGGGTGTCAGGGCTCTGTCTGGGGCTCTGCTCTCTGGGGTGAAGTGGGTGCCCTGGTTGCATCCCACCACTGGTTTCCTTTCCAAGGGCTGCACTGATGCTCATTTTGCCACCATCCTCTCTAAAACATACCCTGGTGTGCAGAGCCCATTATATGGCACACCACTGTTGGTTTGCCGATGCTTTGCCATGACAAGGCTGCCGAGAGCAGAGACGTCCTGCAGCTCCTGCATGCTACCAGGGATGTGACACCAGACCATGTATGACAGTGACCCCATGGACGCCCCACTGCAGGCTCTGGGTCCCTTCTCAGGGGAGCCTCACAGTGTGGTTCTTATCTGTGCTGAATCAACGAAATCCAGTTGTCTGCCTGACACCAAGAGAAGTGAGATCATGCTCTGGAAGAGGAGGGAGTATGCTCCCAGAGGGAGTGTCACCTAAATCCCTGGAACACAGCTGGTGCTCTTTGTCTCAGCATAACACTCTTGCCTGTGCTGCATCCACAGCACTGGGACAACTTCCTCAGCAGTGGTACCTGCAGGACCCTCATCCAAAGATGCCAACACCTTCCTCTTCTACTGTACCCTCACACCTTCTGACACCTTCTGAAGTGCTGACACCTTCTTCCACTGTGGTACCCACAGGATCCAGAGGTGCTGACACCTTCCTCCTGCCATGGTAGCCCAAATCCCCAGCTCCTGGCACACAACATGGCCCCCCTCTCCTGCTGTCCCCCATGCACCTTACCCGCTTTGTCAGTTGTGTGTCCATCATGAAGTTGTGGACGTGCTTCTCAGCTTTGGTGAGCTCCAGCTTCCTGGCCACCACAGCCACCACCAGTGCTGTACATCCAGCACCCTGTGCAGGGACATCGGTTGGGGAACAGTTTGTTATCCTCTTGTAACACCAGCACTCCCACCTCATCCTTGCAATATGCTAATTAACTAAAGCTACATGTCCTCCCCATTATCCTAACAAGGAGATATTACAGAGCCTGGGTGTCCTTGGGTGGCTGATAACAGGCTGTGTAAGGAATGGGAGAGGTCAGGGCTATTAACAAGGCCAGTAGTGGTCAGTGGTGAGCCTGTGCTGCTGCAGACCACAGATCTGCCCCATGCCAGTGCCCCGTGGGATGGGCAGCCCTCCACTCCCAAGAGAGGTCTGGGGCGGGAGAGCAGTGGGGAAGCACCAGGCAACATGGGTGAGAGCAGAGAAGAGGCCCCAAATCAGGGCCCTTCAAACTGCCGTGTACCCCAACTGCACCAGCTGGGAACTCCCCTATCCCGGCAGTTAGGGCCAGGTCTAATTAGGGCCGGGTCTGTGTGGCAGCCATCATCTCCAGTGCACGTTTGTGCCAAGGTGCTCTTTCCAGAACCTCCCTGCTGTGCTCCTGAGCTCTGCCCGCTGCTGCTCATACCAGCTAAGCCACTTCCCCCTAGAGCTCTTGAAGAGCGCTGTCAGCCTGGCAAGCTCTCCTTAATTTAATAAGGAGTCATTAATTAACCTGATACCCTGAGCTGGATCCTTCAGCATCCTCAAAGGTCTTGCTGCACACTCAACTCCCACCACCTCTCTCTTCCTGGCAGGGCGACTACCCCTGGTGCTGTGCCTGGGGAAGCCCAGCAAAGCCCCAGTGGACATGGGTGTCTCCACTCCTGGGGGAGCTGTGCTGGGTGTGGGGGGACATTTTGCCAGATGGTGTCTCACTTCAAAGTAACCACTGCTTGGGGAAGAACTTTGGGAGCCTGCAGCATCGGAATCCTCAGCTGAGCCAGCAGCTTCTCCTCTGCTGGCAGTTGCTGCATCACCCCCATCCACAGGGATTTCCTCCCTTGCTTGGCTCCCACCAATAACACGTGTCTTGCTGCGTCTGACCTCATCCAAGACTGATCAAAGACTTGCAGATGATAGAGAATTAATACCCGTTGGTGGAGCCTCCACAGCTGATGGTACTCATGGGGTGTCAGCTGGGGCTGCCCAAGCTGGGAGGAGGGATGGCTCCATCCCCAGGGCCTGGAGCTGAGGTGGGCAGAGCTGGGGTGCTGATGGCTGGGGTGGATCTGTGGAGGAGCCGTGACCACAGGGCCCCCAGCTGCTCCTTCAGCAGCCCAGGCTGGAAAGTCCCGCAAGCCAGGAGATCTCTGCCTTGGGGCAGGTACGCTGGAGGCCCTGGAGAATGGTGACCTTTTGGCCAGAAGGAAGGGAAACCATGGCAGATGAGCAATGGAAGCCAGATGGTGTGGACCAGGATGGTGAAGGGACACTCAGGTGCCCTTCTGCTCCCTGGTGACATCACTGATTCCACCAAGGGCCATCTACCTTACTGAATGTGGGTCCAAACCCACCTGAAATTCACCAGCCGAGACAACTCTATCAACTTCCAGGCTATGAGACCTCAGACCTGAGCCATTAGGCCTTGTACATGGACAAAACAGCTGGAAAATGGGTCCTCATAAAATCCAGTGGCCCTGCCTCTGCAATGGGGACAGGCAGAGCCCACAGAATGGACAACCAGCTTGGCATGGCTCTTACCATGATGCCAGTGAGCAGGCAGACTCCCTTCCCGCAGTAGGTGTGTGGGACCATGTCACCATAACCGATGGAGAGGAAGGTGATGGAGATGAGCCACATGGCACCCAGGAAGTTGCTGGTTACATCCTGCTGGTCATGGTACCTGCCAAGGAGACGCGGACATTGGTGTCACAGCAGGGGACAGGGATGGATGCAGCAGAAACGGAGGTACCTGGGCACAGTGGCTCCCCCGGCATGGGCTGTGCTGTGGTACAGGATTAACAATGCAGTAGGATGTGCCACAGTAGCAGTGGTTGCACAATTTCTGGCACTGGAAAACCCACATGGACAAAATGAGAGCAAAAACTCAGTGGAAAGGGCTTCTGCTTTCAGTCAGACCTGTCACCACATCCCAGTCCTGTTGTGTGTCCCCAGTGTCACGCGATGCTGCAGCGAGAAGTGGCTGACGGGAGAAAGAGCCGCGGCTGTGCACAGCCCCTGACCACAGCAGCCACCATGGGCATCCTCGCCTGCACCCTGCTGCTGCTGCTGCCCAGGCTGTGCAGTGCCCAGTGCTGTCAGCAGCCCCAGCAGAACTGCTAGGGATGGATCCTGTCGAGCCTCTGGCATGTGCTTGGCTTTCAGGAACAGGGGAACAGCTCACGTGTTCAAGACACAGCACATGTGGAGTGGCTGCAGCTTTGGGAATGCTGCAGATTTTCCAGGTCCGTGCTGAGATGCGAGGTCAGTGACCACTCTGGCTGTCTCAGACATTGGCTGTGGCTCCTCCAGCAAACACGCAACCAGGGGCCCCAGCTGCCTGCAGCTCCCCAGGGCTGGCGCAAGCACAGCCAAGCCATGCAGGTACGTTTCCTGGGGGATGAAGTGCTCACTCCTGGCAGCAGAGCAGGGCGTGGCCCAGTCTGCAGCGGGACTCAGCCCTAGGTTGGCAGGGGCAGGCAGTGCCTTTACCCCACTGAGAACAGGATGGTTGTTCTCCTGCCTCCCAGGCAGGCTTCTTCACAGAATCCAGAGAGGGAAAACAGATGGAGCTTTTGGCAATCTCAGCTCCAAGATCATCACTTGCAGAGCAGTTGGGTTTTCTCCTCTTCTGAAATGTTTTTCCCTCAACTGGAGACTCAGATGAGATCCTGGTGCAGGAGAAAGCACCCTCAGCCATGGTGGGACTCACTCTTGGCAGGGTTGGCCAGGGGAGCTAGATCCCATAAGCACAGTGGAGTTCCCCAAAATTCCAGTGCCAGCAGTGGGACATGCACACTTACCCTGGCCAGTGTATTCTCCTGAGGAGAGCTGAGCCTACCTCATCCCACAAGATGAAATGCCCTGATGGGACAACCCCCAGTCATGCTGGACAGGGGGGTTACCGGCCTATTGGACAGAGGGACATTTTCTCTTCTGAGCAGCACTTTGAGCAAGAATCGATAAACCAGAGGGACCGGCATGCACCACAGATGTGGGCAGGAAGAGGGGCCGCCCACTTATGCCAAGGGTTGCTGCAATCAGTCAGACCCCAGCACGGCTTTCTGTTGTCCCCTTGTCTGCCCGCCCCCACTACGGCCACGGCCGCCCTCTCCCCTGTGGCGGCTGTGAGCATCGCCCTATTGCCGTGCCACGGCACCGCGGCAGCACCACCTCGGCTGAGCCCACCCCGTGGCCGTGGGCAGCCCCCGCCGGCGCTCCGGGCCCGCTGCACCGCAAGGACCCGTGCGAGCCCCGTGCGCGCGTCGCGGGCAGCGTGCTTAGCGACTCTCTGCCTTCGGAGAGGGGCGGCCGCGCGGCGCGCACGGGAGGATGCTGCGCCCACGGGCACCGAGACCGCGGACCACAGCGCCGAGGAGACGTGCTGGGGCCGCGCCACCCCAGCCAGAGGACCACGTCCTGGAGAGGCACAACCACCTCCAAGCTGCCTGGCCCCAGTGGGTGCCAGGTCGGGAATGGTCCTGCAAACCGCAGCAAATCGGTTTCCAGTGCCAGTGTCATCAGTGTGGACAGAGGGACACATCCTGGGTGGCCCTTGTGGGAGCTGTGTGACCCCCGGGGCTGGGGTATGCACAAGGGATAGCGCGTCCCTCACACATGGAGCATGTGCCAGGGGTTGTGCATTCCCCCAGCCCTGCGTCCCCCAGGACTGATGCATCTCCAGCCCACCTGGGTTCGCTTCTGCCACTCTGTACATAGAGGGAGGTGATGGCAACTGCGGTGCTGATGATCTGCAGTGCCTTGTCTGCTCAGTTTCTGGGGTTTTTTGTTTCTAATAGTTCTTTATTGCATTTTCCAGCCTAAGCCTTGCCAGGTGTGGGATTACCCTCCTGTGTGTGTCCTGGGTGCCTGTCTGCCTGCTCCCTGTTTAGAAGGCATAAACCACAATTTCTCAAACAAAATTAGGCAGTGCCTGAGGATCCAGCTCATAAGGAGAGCATCATTAAGGGAGGCAGGAAAGCAAACACAGCCAGTAAAAGCTCATAAAATCTGTGTGCCATCCCACACCACTGCCGCAGCACTTACAGCTGCCCTAATGCCCCTTTGCAGCATGACCAGAGCAACGGGTCCCACCCTGGGAAAGAGGAGGGGTGGCCTACCTCTCACTTTGCAAGCAATCTAGGAGCAATCTGGGTGTCCCAGGTAACCCTGGGGTGCCAGCTGGTGTGATCCCTTGCACCTTAGTTCCAAGGATGGCACAAAGCTGCCACAACAGGACAGCTTGTGGAGGGCCTGCCCTCTCTGCCCCAGATGCTGCTGGCACCTTGCACTGTGGCTGTGGAGAAAACCTTCTGGCACAGCACTGGGATGCCACCAGCGCAGCCCCCTGGTTCCCTCAGTAGAGAAAGAGTGGTGGCAGATCCCTGAGAGATGGAGGTGCAGTGATACCCACCAGGCCGGTCGCCACAGCAACCCCGGCGCTGAGCACGCCGATGCTGGCACGATGCCATCAGGCTGTGGGTTTGTCACCGCAGTGTTGTCATGGCAGTCAGTTGCAGTGATGCTAGAGCCTGAGCCAGGCCCTGTCACTTACCATCAGCACCTCTGGCCTCTCCCCATACACAGCCCCCCAGCTCCCACCATTCTCCATGTCCCCCACCTGTGCTCCTGGGGCTTCTGGCACCACACACTGTCATCTTGCACAAGGACCCTGCCTGGCCCAGGTACTACGCTGTGAGGACAGGGCTGACCCTGCTGTCCTTCCTGCCTGTGCAGACAATTTATCATCTGGTAACAACAGGGCTCGGTGGAGGGAACCCGTGGCTGCCAAGGCCCCAGAGCCCTGCATCCCTCCTACAGGGACATCATAGCTCCACTGAACATCCCAAACTGCCATGAATCCCCAGCCACAAACTGCTGAGCATCCAGAACCACTGCACATCATCATGCATTCCTGAACCGCTGCACATCTTGAACCGTGGAGCATCGCAAACCTCTGCACATCCCAAACTGCTGCTTGTCGTGCTCACGTCCTGAACTGCTGAGCATTCCAAACCACCAAGCATTCCAAACTGTTGAGCATTCTGAACTGCCAAGCATCCTGAACTGCCACATACCCCAAACCACTGTTCATTCCGAGCCACTGTGCATCCCAAGGCACCGTGCATCCCAAACCCTCACCTCTCACACACGCGAACTGTCCACGCAGCGATGATCCAGAGGGAAATGCTGAAGACCAGCAGCACTGTCCCAGGGCAGATGGTCATGAGTGTCTTCATGACGAAGCGGGTGTTGAAGTTAATCTTGTTGAGTGCCCCAATGCTGCGTGAGGAGGCGTCAGTGAAGAGCTTGCTGTGCAGCAGCATCACCCGAGCAATCAGGTAGAGGCGCAGGAACATGGGGATAGACAGGATGATGTCCACATCAGCCTCTGCCCGAGAAGGTGTGTAGGAGAAAGCCAGGCGAGCTGTCCAGAAAAACTTGTACTCCCCAGGGATGGGGTGTATGGCACAAACCAGCATCTCCAGGCTGATGTAGAGAATGCGCTCGTACGTCATCGCTATCCGCCAGTCGTCGGCTCCATTGTCAATCACAAAGAGCTACCAAGATGCAAAACCACGCCATTACTAGTGGCCCCAACAACTTGCCCACTGGCAACCCTCCCTCCACAGGCAGTGGGGGTCTGACACCAGAGCCAAAAGGGGCTGGGTGTGGCTCATCCAGGAGCGCTGGGGGTGGATGGAGAAGAAAAACATGGGAATGAGCCACCACCAACCTCTCTGCTGCCCTGCTAACGCGTGTCAGGGATGGTCACGTCGCAGGGGACACCAGCAGCTTTAAGGTGCCTAGCCCGGAGCACACGCCCAGGCACAGCATGGGAACAGCTCACTCAAACTTTGGCTGCCCGCCTCCCAGAATGTCCCCCTCACCCAGGCCACAGGGATGGGCAAGCCGTGGTGCCACAGAGCACCAGCATGAGCCACCCCAGCCCCTCTGCTCCTGGTGCTGCACTGATTTCACTGACAGTCATTACACCCTGAGTGCCAGGGCAGTTTCTGGGGAGTGAATGCCACAGTGAGAGCATCCAGCTGCTGGCGGAGATGGGATCCAGTTGTCATGGCAACTGATGGTTCATCCTGGGTACACCAGCTCCTCTGTCATCACCAGCGATGGAGGTGGGGTCTCTGCAGGAGCTGGGGAGATGGTAGCTCAGCTGGCCTCTCTGGGATGCCATCAGAGCCCTGGGAGTCACCCACCCTGCCCTGCCTCGGCAGGGCTGTCCTGAGGCTGCCATCTGCTTCTCCCTGGTGTGATGGGGACAGCAGCATCACCCACAGCAGCAGGGATGTGCTCAGGGCCTCTCTGCAAGCAGCACCTGGCAAAGAAGCCACCAGGAAGGGATCCAAGGGGGATGTGGCAGCCGGTGCTACTGTCCCCGTCCCCAGCCCTGCAAGTATGAAACGATGCTGGCTTGCTTAAGGATCCGGGGCTGCACACAGGCAGGGCAGAGGATGAGTGGTGGGTGGGGAGCATGGCCGCAGCTGGCACTGAGCCTGGGAACAGCCCTCCTGGCCTGCCAGCGGCCACAGTGCACCTATGCCAGCCGCCTTGCTGGCACGGCACGGCACTTGGGGCTCTCCCTGGGGATGGCAGGAGCCACCGGGACTGACTCACGGAGTGGCCGTCCCAGCCACCTCCCTTTCTGTAGGGAAAACTCTGCTCCTTTTAGCTGCTTTGTTTGAGAAATTGTTTACAAAAATGCTCCAAGCTGTCAAGGGAGATCCTCAAGCATTTAGCGAGCTGACAGCCTATTCCTTCCTGGAAAAGGGTGTTAAAATAAACAAATCAGCAAGAGGAAAAAGGCAGGAGCCTTTTGATTGCATGGTGAGGGGCTGCCATAAGCCAGGGAAAGGAAGGAGCAAGAGAGGATTTGGGCAGGATTCCCCTGAGCCAGCCCCTCTCAGTTCTGTACCTGTAAAGCATCAATATGGGTTTCCATGGCAACCTAGTGTGGTTCGGTGGCGCCCAAGGGGGCATTCCCCGACACAGCCAGCATCACTGGCTCCAGCAGGGAACGGAACAAGTGTCGGCCACCACATCTCCAGACAAACAAAGCCCAAGAAAAGCTACCAAGACATCTCATGGGGACTAAAGTTTCACCAAAACCATGAACAGCCCCAGGCACTCCAACTACAGCGATGAGGGGTCTCTGCGCTCCCAAAACACTTTGGCAGGAGCTGGTAGCATTGCCAGTACTGCTCTCCTTCACATGTTGTGATGATAATGTGGTGCTGGCAGAGGATAGCAGAGAACCTGAGGCACAGGAAGACCTTCAAGCATCCCAAAGGACTAATTAAAACAATTAGCAGGATGATAGAATCACAGACTGGTTTGGGTTGAACAGGACCTTAAATCTCATCTCATTCCAACCCCTGGTCACTAGATCAGGTTGCTCCAAGCTCCACTTAACCTGGCCTTGAACACTTCCAGTGATGAGGCAGCCACAGACTCTCCAGACAAGAGAGGAAGCCAGGGAATCCTGAGGGAAGAGGATGTTGTTGTTTCCCAGAGGCTGTGAGGTCTGACAAGTGCCATGGCCAGGTGAGGACAGTTCCCCACCTTGGCCGAGAGATACAAGAAGTTGAGGATTTACAGCTCTGGCAGCCCCATTCCATTTTGGTTGGATTATCAGCAATTCCTTTATAACACTTTATAACACATAGGGCAACCAGCAGCCAGTACAACCTCGTTTGGAGCAGACCAAGTCAAATTCATCTAATTCCCTGTCCTGACAGTGTAACGGGCCTGGCAGAGCAGCTGGGACCATGGTGAGGCTCAGTCCCCACGTGCAGAGGGACAGCAGCGGAACCTTGGCTCTGATCAATGCAGGAGGGGTAGGATGACCTGTGTGCGCCGGGGTGGATGTTGTGTTTGCAGAACCCACTGCCAGGAACAACAAGCAGAGGAAACAGTGAGCACTGGGGCCATGGCTCGCCCGGCTGACCCCAACCACCGTCATCCTGGGGTAAATATTATTCCAGCAAGAACCAGAGCTCTCAAATATTTGCCTTGAGTAACTCACCCCGAGGCTTGGTCCCCATGCAGGCAGGCTGAGCTGGAGCGGGGGCTGCCAGGACAGAGGCAGGCAGGGAGTGGGATGCTGCTGCCAGCCCCCTATATGGCAAAACCCCTCGGTGCCCCAGCCCCAGGGGGGACAAGGTGGGATTATGGTGCACTCAGGGCCAGGGGCTTTGACATCCCTTCTCAGGATGCTCCTTCTCCTGACTGGTGATTCATTCCTCCCGTGCCCAAAACAGGCTGGCACTGTGCCGAAGCTAGGTCACACAGGGAAGCACAGCCTTCCTGGAACAAACTGGGAGTCCTTTAACTTCCCAGGGAGGAAGAGAGTGTGCAGCCCTGATTAGGAAAGGATTTCATGGCTTTTCTTGGCACTTTGACTGGTCTGAGCCTTTCCTGGCTACAGTCTCCCCCAGCCACCAGCATATCTGCCAGGCACCCGGGGCCCAGACAGACCCTCTGGGTGCCTGGCCTGACTGCCCCCCAAGAACCCTCGCTGCCCCCCAAGACCCTGACAAAGAGGAACGAGGCTCCAGGATGGAGCAGGATGTGAGCTCAGATACTGTGTCCCACTCAGGTGGTTGGCAAACCCCACAGCAGCCCCTCGCCAGGCACTGGTGATGCCAGGACCTACCTGCACCTCCCGTGTGTGGTAGGCGATAATGAGGCCCAGCAGGATGACGGTGGAGAGGCTTATAAGGCATTTCAGGGCCAGGGAGAACATGGAGTCCTGCAGGGTGAAAGCAGGGAAGGCATTAGGGGGTATACAGCTGTGGGACTCTGCTGGCCCTGGACCCCACACCCCAAAGAAGATGCTGCCCCCAGCACCTGCTATCCCTATCCTCAACAGCACTTTTGCTGCTTCAGCTTCCCCCCCTAAGCAGCTTGATATGGTAATAAGGGCACCATAAGTACCGTCAGCACCATCAGCACCACTGGTATCACCAGCACCATATGCCCTCTCTCCAAAACTCTTTCTAAACTCTATTCTGCTGAGTGCAGTTCCCAGCCTCCCCTCTGAGATGTGTGATGCCAGTGCCCTGGCCCCATCTAGCCTGAGCCCACTATTACGGTATCCAAACAGATGATCTAACTAGACCCTCCTGCTAATTAGTCTTATGTAAATTAAACCAGCCCCTGATTCACTGATGGCTGAACTGGCTGGTCCCCAGGACCCCACTGGGAAGAGCAGGAGTCACCGTTCCCTTTGGATACTGGTAAACTCAGGTGTGTGCCAGCCACAATCCAGCCCCACTGATGCCAGGGCAGCCCTTCACAGAGTGTTGTTACCGAACCAACCCACCTTTGGTTGTTACCAAACTGCACCCGTCCCACACCTCCGCGCCATCCCCAGCACGCCGAGCCCAGCGTGGTGAGGCCTGGCACACTCGTGGCATGCTGTCCTTGGCTCCTCAGTGTGCTGGGCTGGCTTCAGCCTTGCTTGGCTCCCTCTCCCCAGTGTTCCTCATCTCCACAGGGTGTTTGCACGCAGAGAAGGGACTATTTGCTGCGGAGGCGGCACTGCATTGTTAACAACTTGGCTCTGGCTGTGCAATTGTGTGGATATAATGGCTGGTGCTGAGAAAAGTGCTGGGACTAAACGCTAGCTATTAACAGGCAAACTCCAGGGCAGCATCGTGCCGAGGCAGCTCTGGCAAGACCCTTCCCAGGGACACAAACCCCGCCTGACTCACAGGGCACTCACCTGGCAAGTGTTACATGCTACATTTACCAATGCCTCCTGCCAGTGCTGGGTCTGAAGAGACCTGTCAGCAAGAGTCGTTCCTGGATCCCAGGGTCACAGCAAACAACATGGGGTCTTGGCCGAAGTGGGGCAAGACCTTGGCACCCCTGGCACATGTCCTGCTCCACCATGTGGGTGGCAGGATGCTTCACTCCGCTGGTGCTGCACAGGTGGTGGGAAGCAGCAATATCGTCCTGTGGGCAGGAGAGGCCCTGTCCTGCCCACAAGCAATTGACAGGCAGGGAGGAGGCAAACCCTGGCCACTGTGTCCTTGCTTCCCAGTTCAGCCCTGGCACCCTCTGGCTGGGAGCATGAGGTGGCGTGGCTGGGGCCTTGGGGCAGAGTTGGAGCTGCACTGGCATCCCCATATGCCCGATGGCAGCCAGCCCTGATCACACGCACTCCCACACCCATGGTCATGGCCCTGCCGGTGAGCTCTGGTTTCTCACCGGGGGCTGCTGTGGGGGGATTTATACACAGCTGCCCGCTGCTGCAAATCTGACCACGGTCCCGTGGAGGCCGGAGCCAGGGACTCTCCTGCACCCTGTGGTTGTCGGCACAATTGTTTGTGTCACACTGGGGCAGGGGCACAGCAGCGAGTCACAGCTGCTGCATGGCAGCGGCGCTGACTCACGGGGTCTTCCCCAGCTGACACAGCAGCTCAGCGTGGTGGGGCCAGCATGGTGGCGGTGCTGCTGGCAGCTCGGTCAGGGTGGACAGTGCCCCTGGCGCCAGGCATGCCGGCACACGGAGCCTGCGAGGGCGGCTGCGACTCAACAGGTAGGAGACGCAGGTGGGGGATGGTGGTTTGGCTTCGCTCCTGCCGAAGGGGAGTGGGAACCACAAGAAAACGGCGCTGGCATTGAAACATCTTTCTCTCTCGGCAAGAGTGCCAGGGATGCCGGCTTGGCACCAAGGCATGCCCCTCAGACAGAGCAGTGGAACTGCTGCCCGCAGCCCCCACAGGCCCACTGACCCCGGCAGTCATGGAAAGCCCGGGCTCAGTAATCGCCCCACCAGGCTCCTCGGTGGGGAGGCAGCAGGGTTCCCCAAACCCACAGGACCCCAGCGACATGCCTCCCTTCCTCCACCTCCTCTGCTCACGCTGCCCTCCGCACTGCCCATGCCGGATAATGGCAGGAAGTGGTGAGCAGCCCCTTCCCACCCTGCTTCTTCCCCTCCCCTGGCGGCACCATGGCGTGGGGACCCCCGCGGGCTGCACCCCAGCCCCCTCAGCCGTGCCGTCCCGCTGACGCCCATGGGTGCTGGTGGGGGTGCTGATGCCTTCCCCTTTCTGGATGGGTATAAATAACATGACAGATGTCTATACAAAGAGTTATTCATATCGCTGCCAACCAGCGCAGCCCGGGAGCAGGAGCTGGAAGGGACGTGGGGGGGAGAATTATAAATAAAAGACACTGTCCTGAAAAAAAAAAAAAAAAAAAAAAAAAAAACAAAAAAAAAAAAGAGGGGGGGGGGGGGGGGGGGGGG
>VYXC01005556.1:176492-186875 GCA_013397175.1 Platysteira castanea | reverse complement strand
CCAGGGCGTCGCCCAGCCACTGCCCCACTGGCCCGGGGCAGCGGAGGTGGCTCAGGGAGGGTTTGGGTGAGACCATCCTGTTCCTCCTTCTCCTCCTCCTCCTCTTCCTCCACAAAGTGCCAGTTGGATAGGAGCCGTGGGGTGTGGGATGGACGGGAGCTGTGGGGTGTGGGATGGACGGGAGCCGTGGGGTGCGGGATGGATGGGAATCACTGAGCTGTGGGGTGCTGGAGAGTGGCTATCACTGAGGGTGGCGGGGCAGCTGCTGTCCCCAGCAGCGAGCAGGGCTCGCGGGCCGGGTGAGGCGCCGGCCGCAGCTCGTCTCCTCCAGCCCTGGGGCCGAGGGCAGCACTTCCCCTGCCGGCAGCGAGCGCCGCGANCGTGGCCGCCGGGCACCGGAGGTTTGGGCAGTGCCTGACCCGCACCCGCAGGGCAGCGCAGAGGGGCAGCGCTGCCCCGGGGGACTGCGCTCGGCTCGGGGAGCTGCACCCTGGGAAGCAGCACCTGGGGTCCAGCAGCGAGGCCCCGGGAGATGCCGAGCAGGTGGGCAGGGTGTGGAGAGGGGCCTCGGGAAAGCTGGGGGCCGGATATTCTCATGAGGTTCCCAGGGGAGGAAATGCAGCTGTTTCAGCCTCCTCTAACCCCAAAAGGCTCCTGGAGCTCCTTCAGACGGAAATGAGTGGAGCAAACGATCCAGATCCAAGGGCTGGGGTGAGAATTCCTGCAGCCTGGTTTGCCAGCCAGTAAAATTAACCAGTGGCTGGGGAATGTGGTAAGTTCATCATCAGCTGGAGACTTTCAGAGACCTCGTCAGAGCCCGAGGAACCAGATCTGCTGATTTCCTCCTTTCTGAAACCAGTGCAGGCAGAAGGAAACCATCTCAGGACGCAAAATGTCATCTACCCCATCCGTGCCGGGCTGGGGAAAGAGGAAACGTCGCCTCCCCCACTTCTCTGCTGGGAAGGCGCCCGTGGCTCCCCTGCAGGGCCCCTCGCAGCACGGGCAGGTGCTGGGCAGGGCTCTGCCGGGGACCCCGTTTTGGGAAGGCACAGCTCCCTCCCCGCTGCCGTCCTGCACATCCCGGCTCCGGCCACGTGCTGCCCTCTCCCCTGACATGTTGTCCTTGGGTGCAATCTCCCCCAGCCGCCTCTGTTGGGAAATATCTTCATCCTGCTTTGCCACATGGTTAGCCTCCAACAGAGGTTTCCTCACTGGGCCTGACTTCTCACCCTGTCCCCTCCTCCCAGCCTGCAGTATTTACCAGGGAGCAGTTTGTCATCAGCCAGGAACGTGGCCTTGACCCTGGGGCACGGGGGAAAGTCCCTCAGCAGCACCTCTGGGGCCAGGTCTGCCTCTGGTTGCCCCCCAAAAGGCTCCTTTCTCTGCTGTAAGAGTGTGGTTCCCTGTACCCTGTGCAACTTTCACCCCCTGTGATGGTACCCACCACTGCTGGGGACTGTCCCAGGGCACAGAGGTGGCTGCTGGCACTGGGGGATGTCTCCAGGATGGTCTCAGGGTTGGCAACAATCTGCTCTCAGGCGCAGGGTGGGATTGTCGTGGTGTCCTGTGCAGAGCCAGGAGCTGGATTTGATGATCTTTGTGGGTGCCTTCCAAGAGAGGATATTCTGTGGTTCACACCAAAAGTGATATTTACACATTTCAGGTCCCCAGGAGGGCCAGTCTGGGAGGCACCTGAAGTCACCTGGCACCAGGAGGCCGCCCCATGGACCCAGCCTGCACGTGGTGGCCTCTGCCATGGATGAGTGGCTGCTTACCACAGGCCCCTGGCGAGGCAGAGTGATGCTCCTGGGCTCAGAGCTGCCAGAAGAGCCCTGTGGAGACATCACCAACAGCACTGACATTCCGTGTTGAGCTTCTCTCCAGCACAGGGACAGTGTCCGCAGCCCTGTGACCATGAGGGATGGAGATGGGCACAGGGCCAGGGAAGGGTGGGAGACAAGGCAGCCCTTGGCAGGCCAGGGCACAGGGACGGGGCTGCTGGGCTGCTGGATGGGCTCACTCCAGACAGCTCTGTTGGGTTTTTTCCACTGAAACTTCCACCAGCTCAGCCTCGGTTTAGAAGGAGCTTCCCAACCAATTCCCTGTCTCCTGAAGCCTCTTTTACCTGCTGCCATCAGCACACGTGCAGCTCGAGTCAAATCACTTCTGCCTGTGCTGCTGCTGCTTGGTTATTTTTGGCTTTGCTCTCCCCCTGCCTCCTGCAAACCTCACAGTACCATTTTTTATACATTTCCGTCCACATTATCAATGTTGAGAGTGAATCGCATTGGCCTAAAAAGGAGCCTTTTGCAGAGGCACATGAAAACCAGTGCAGGGACAGACACGGCCCCATTTACAGTCACTTTTGGGGATTTAGTTTGTGGGATTTGATCTAGTTTAGTGGTGGGCTTCCCCTGGCACTGGGACAGGGCGGTGCTGGCCATGCCAAATCCTCCTGCTCCGTGTCCCAGCACTGTCCCCATGCTGTCACCGGGGCCATTGCCACCTGGACGTGCCGACCTCCAAACCCAGCTTTCGGTTTTCTTCCCGGGGTCTCACATCCCTGTTGGTCACTACAGCTGCCCGGGCCGGGCAGGGTTGGTGTTGCAGAGCCCTGAGGAGTGAGAGGCGCCAGGAAGCCTCTTGCACAGTGCGTTTCCTGAAGCACAGGTTTAGGGCCTGTGACTCGCTGGCACCTGTGTCCCCGCTGCTTCCCCCCCACGACCGGGCAGCCCCTGAGTCCTGCGGCCCCGCCAGGGCTGCTGGACCCTCCGCAGGCAGGAACTGCTCCCGTGCAGGTCCCACCGCCGGGACGGGGCGAGGGGCCACGGTGCAGTCGACCAGCCGTGGGAGGTGGATTCAGTTACTGTCACCCTGTGCTAACACCTTTTTTCCCCTTTCTTTCGTTCTTCTTTTTTTTTTTTTCTGCACAAACATGTTTGTCGCTGTCAGCAGCAAAGCCCAGGAGAGCGTAACCGGCTGGTGCTTCCTGCCCGCGCTGGGCCGGCTGCGGTCGGGCTGCGGGGCGGCGCTGGGTGGGACCGGCACCGTTATCTGCTCCGCAGCGACGGCTCTTCCTGTGGTCGGGCCACGTGGGCAGGAGGGGGTTAAAAGCAGCCCCGTGCCCCACAGGGGCCCATTGCTCCCCGGCCAGCACCCCGTGCAGCACCCCACGACACCGGCACCAGCACCCAGCGTGGGCCACCGGCACCTGGCTTGGGCCACCGGCACCTGGCGCTCGCCACCACGCCTGGCACGGGCCACCGGCACCTGGCTTGGGCCGCTCACCCCCAGCGTGGGCCACTGGCACCCAGCGAAAGCCGCCCGCGCCCTGACCCGGTAATGGGGACCCGTCGAGGCGCCCAGGCGGCGCTGGAGGAGCAGCGCGGGTGTCCAGGGGCGCTGGCGGCCGTGGCTCCGGTGCCAGCGCCAGGGGGGCAGTGGGTGCTGGGCCCATGAGAGGTAAGGGGGCCCTGCCCACAGCGGGGGCACCGTGGGGCGGCAGCGGAGGAGGTGCCGGGCTGGCCGGCGGGCGGAGGCGGGAAGTGCCCAAAGCAGAAGTGACACCCGAGGGGGATTTGGTGGCAGCCGGGATGGGACCGGGTGGACGTGGAGGCTGGTGTGGCAGGTGAGGCTCTTGGGGCTGGGTGGTGTCAGCCATGGGGACCTGCAGGTGACCCCAAAGGGCTGTGGGGCACCCAGAGGATCTCAGAGATGGGGCGAGGGCAGCCCAGGGGGAGCGCCAGGACAAGGAGCTCCTGTGGCCACGGGGCAGGGGCATGGGGCCAAGGGGGCCTCAGTAAGGGAGGGGGGAACAGGGAGGGGCCCCATGAGGACATTTCTGGAGGGACCCGCTGCCACAGGGTCTCCCCCACGGGGTGAGGCGAGGCGAGGCAGGGGGTCCCTGTCACATGGATGGCGTTTGCCCTGGGCTCGCCACTGCAGGGACGAGGCAAAGGAGCCCTCTGTGGCCAGGGTGCCATCTAGGTGGGGTCCCCTCATGGGGACGTGGCATGGTGGGCCCTCCGTGATGCAGATGGGATTTGAGGGACAAAGATTTGAGGTGGGTTCTCACCCTTGGGGTCCAGACACAGAGGTCCTCTGAGACTGGGATGGGGTCTGAAGGGCAGCAATGGAGTTCAAGGTGGAATCTCCCATGTGGGGACAAGGCAAGGGGGTCCTTTGGGAATGGGATGGGGTATGAGGTGGTCCCCATGGGGTCAAAGCAAACACCCTCTGTGCCCAGGATGAGGTTTGAGAGGGGGTGATGGGGTTTGGGGTGCGGTCCCTACCAACAGGGACCAGGCATTTGGGTTCTCTGTGACCCGGCTGGGGTCTGAGGTGGGATCCCTCCTTGAGGGACAAGTGAGAGCTTATTCCTGTGACTAGGATGGGGTCTGATGTGGGGTCCTTCCTTTGGGAATGAGTCAAAACTGTCCCTTATGACTAGGATGAGGTATTAAGTGGCCTCCCTGTCTTGGGGAAAAAGTGAGGATGTCCCCTGTGCCCGGGACAGGGCTTGAGGTGGGACAATGGGGTATGAAGTAGGGTCTCACTGGTGGGGACAAGGTGAGGATGTCCCCTGTCCTAAGGGTGGGGGTTCTGGGGAGACAAGGGAGGGCAAGGCAGGATCTCCCCCGTGAGATAAGGATGTCCCCCGTGCTTGGCGTGGCTCCCAGGAGGTGACACTGGCAGGGAGTCTCTGTCCCGAGGCCGGAGCAGACCTGCCATTCACGTCCTGGCCACCCCAGGCCGGAGGTGGCCCACGGCGGCCGTGGCCCCGCGCGGGGGAAGGAGCTGCACGCCGGAGGAGAGCGACCGCCGACAGCGACTGAGAGACAGTGCAGTCACCCATAAAGTAGAAAGCACTACTAAACAGCACTGCAGGGTGTAGTGTTTCCTACTTTATGGATGAGTGTACTGTGGGCTACGGAGAAGAGAGCACGGAGCAGCGCCGGGACCCGCGAGCCCGCCTGGAGCCGCGCGGGCCGAGAGCGGCCGACGGGCCCCGCCTGGCCCCGGCACCCGCCCGAGCCCCGCCGCCCTCCCTGGGGACGCCCTCCTTGTCCCCGTGTCCCCCCAGCACCCGGGATGGCCACGTGGCCGGAGGGGCTGCTGGCCCAGTGTGCCCCCAGTGCCACCGAGGGACCCGTCCCGCTGCAGCCAGCCTCGCGCTGGGAGGCCAGGTAGGCAGCAGAGCCTGCAATGCCCGCTTCCCCATCTTCACTGTCCACGTGGTGAGCCCTGGGAAGAGCTGGGCAGGGGCAGCCACGTGCAGCGGGGGAGGCAAAGGGGGCTCCTGGTGGTTGCTGGGTTCAGCAAGGCGAGGGACTGCTAAATAAAACTCTTTCGGTATTGACTTGTGGATTTTTTTATTCGGTTCCTGGGAAATGCAGAACCGGGGAAGAGCTCCTTGCCGTGCCCAGGGCCACGTGCAGTGGGGTCATCCCGGATTGGGAGCCTTGGGGACACCACGGGTGGGGGTGGTGGCCAGCAAATCTCAGCCCACTGACACGGGACTGTCCTCTTCAGTCCCTCGAGGGTCACCAGCAAAGCTGCTGTGTCCCGTGGCAGCCCCAGCCGTGGTCACAAGGCCACGTGAAGCCAAAAAATCCTCCCACAATCCCAGTCTCCCTCCAGCCACACAGCCCTGGCCTGTGTTTCCTGGGGGTCTAAAACCAACCCAGCTCCCACAGAGGAGGTTTGGTCCTTGTTCCCAAACGTCAGCTCCCAAAACCCCTTCAGGAATCTTCCCTTTGGCTTTGACTCCCCATGTCCTGCCTGTGGGAGAGCATCTAAAAACAGTAGAAAAAATATTAAAAATACTTCCTTTTTTTCTTTTTTGAGCCCAAATATCGATGGAAAGTTTTACATTTTTTAAAACTTCTTGTGCTGATCTCAGGATCATTTGAGGGGAGTTAAGAGTTTGTGGTATTTTTCTTTCACTGGGCTGTCCAGAAAGGACTGGGGTGTTTTACTTCTCCTTGCTGTCCCAGCTTTCCCACGTTCCCTGGCTTTGTGGCTGTTCAAAGGGGATGTGGAAGGAAAAAAAATCAAATCAAAACTGTCGTCATGGTCACAAGGAGACAAGTTTTTAAACAGTAAAAACGAAAAAGGGCTAAAAAAAACCCCAAGCAGCCACTGCAGGCTGCCCTGAGCAGCTTTCGGTTTGTGAGCACCGGGAGGGAAGGGCAAGTTCACACTTTTAACATGCAAAATCTTTGACAATTTACCTCCTAATAATGTATATTCAAGTATTAAGAAGGATAAATATCCAAGTTTCATGACCAAGGACTGTTGTGGTTACAGCTACTACTCAGTGGTCACTCTTGGGAGAGACGGTTGGAAACGTGGTTCTTGCTGAGAGCAGCAAAACAGAAACTGCTACTTTTTTCCTGTTTTTTTTAAATAAAACCCTCCATTTTTTCAAGCCCTCCCTCCATCCTGAAGGCATTTGAGCAGGTTCCTGCAAGGAAACATGTCCTGTCCCTGCTGGGGTGAGCGCCCGGTCTCTGTAGGACCCCGCTGTGTTCATCCCTTCCCTGGCTGGTGCCACACAGACTGGGTGGTCCCCAGGCCCTGCTGCTCTGCTGACCCAAAAATGCCCCGAGCAGGGCAGGGTTTGGGGCTGAGACCCCTCTGAGGGCTGGGGGGGTGTGGGTGCCCATCCCAGCACCCCCAGGATGGCTCCGGAAGGGCCTTAGGGACCGACAGAGCCCAGCCAGGCTCCTGCCAGGCTCTCCCGCACAGCCCCAGTGCCTGAACTGGTGTTGCCACGCCACGCCACGCCACGCTGTCTGGGGCTGCCATGGCTGGGCTGACCGTGACCCCTGGCAGGGCCAGCCCAGCACACTCCTTTCCAGGTGGTTTCTAACAGGGCTGCTGTCCCAGTGCTGCTGTCCCAGTGCTGCTGTCCCAGTGCTGCTGTCCCAGTGCTGCTGCAGAGAGCGGAGCCGTTCCCTGCCAGTGCTGCTGGGGACGGCAGGATCGGGGGAAGAGCGACTGCGGGCAGTGTGGCCATGTGCATCTCCCCCTCGGAGCTGCTCCAGGACACATCAGACCTCAGGCTCAGGAGGTGGGAATGGGAGCTGGAGGGCTCTGCTGGCAGAGCAGGTGCCTGCTGGTGTCACTGCAGGTCCCTGCAGCCACCAGCGACACTCGTGCACGGACAGGGATCGTGTGCTGGAGCCATTCCCAGGGAACTGCTGGAAAGAGGGTGGGAAGGGCTTGGCACCCACCAATCACCTCAGCCCGGAGATGCCCCTGAGTGCTGGCACATGTCACTGTCCCCACACCCTGGGGACCTCCCTCAGGGCTGCCTTGGCCCCTTGTGCTCATTCTTGTGCTTCTTTGCCAGGTGAAACCACAGCAGAGCTCCCACTGCCCACTCCAGTCCCTGCTGGAATCCTCCAAACCAGGGGAGGGCCTTAGGAGGACTCATCAGGCACTAACTGGACTTCATTGCCTGTAGGACCTGCGGGTGCTGGGCCAGGAGCATCAGTGAGGCTCAGCCCTGGTTCTTCAGGCCTTGGCTGAGCTTTTATGCAGGTAAAGCCCTGTGGGGTCTGATCTCTCTGGATCGTCCCTGTAAGAATCTTGTCTCCAGCTGCTTGTGCTGGCTGCAGCCCAGACCAACCAGCTTCTCTCTGGCCCTGCACCTGGCTGGACCCACCTTTGCTGGAGCCTTATCTGTAGTCCCAGCTCTGTCTCCTCCTGATCCTGGCTGGGATCCCTGTCCTGGTTCACCTGGTCTTGTCTGGGGCTGCCGAGGGACCCCATTACCTCTGCCCTGCCCAGAAGTTCTGGGATGGCTCCCTGGGGTTTGAGGACACTGTGTGTTCTGGATCCCACCTGGGTTCCCATTTGCTGCTCACTGGAGCAGCCCTATCCTTGCTGCACCCTGACAGAGAGGACAGGGAGCACCTGGATCCCTGTCCCTGTGCCACCAGGCACAGCCCTGGCTCCCTGGAGACCCTTGGAGAGCAGTGGGAGCTGCTGGAGGGCTCTCCTAGGATCCTTTGTCATCTCCCCACATTTGAGCTGTTGATCTTGAGCTCTCCAATGTCACTGTTTCTCATCATTTTCTCTACATCATCACCTCCTTTCCCTGAGCCTGTGGTTTCCCATCCTGGGAGAGTTCCAAGGATCTTTCTAGGTCTCCTCTGCAGGGAGCACAGCTCCTGGCAGATCCCTGGGTGACTTGGAGGACCAAGGGGACCTGTAGCACCCCATCCCCCTAGCCCTTATGAGAACTTGGTGACTTGCAGCTCAGGGAGCTCTTGAGCCACTGAGTCTTCAATAGCCCGGATGAATTTTTCCTCTCTCATTTTTAAGGAGACTTTAAGGACTTATCCAGCTGTAGGCCGGCCAAGGTGTGAAAGATCATCTCCAGCCTCCCCAGCTCAGGGCCCCAGGAGATACCCTCTCCCAGGAACGGTGTGGGGGGTGTGGACCTCACCTGACTGGGGCTTTCACTGCAGGCTGTGGGCGATCCAGACATGAACCTGGGGGATCCCTGGCCCCTCCTTCTCCAGGGCAGCAGCTCCCAGCAGTGCCGTGGAGCCAGGTGGGTCTGGCACAGAGGAGTGGGGTGAGGGAAGGACTCTCAGGGGACAGTGGTGGCCCCACAGATGAGCCAAGCAGAGCCTGTGAGCAGCGCAGGGCAGCAGGGGCACAGAACAAGCCGGGGTTCTGAGAAGGCTGTGCAGCCACACGAGGTCTTATCGGGGCGCTTTTCTCCTCCCACTGCTGCTGCCTCCAAATGAAACCTGCTTGTTCTGTCTCGACAGGGAGCTGAGCAGTGCCTGGGCATTCTTCCACACCGGTTCAGCACCTGCAGAGCCTGCCTGGTCCCTTGCCAGTGGGAACGGTCGTGGGCAGGAGCTGAGGGGATCTGAGTGGGGGGAGGTGGTGGGATCTCTCCTGGCCCATTCCTGCAGCAGCAGGAGTCACTGGTGGTTTGAAGGTACATGAGTACCAGAACACACAGGAAGCTGGGATCAGTTTTCTGGAATCTTCCCTTTGGTCTGTTGGCTGCATTTTCGGCTCATTACAAGCTTGGGGCTTCCCCCCCACCGCACATGAACACCCCTTAGGAATGGGCTCAGGGATCTGGGATTCAGGTGGGATGGCAGAGTCTGCACACCGTGAGAGGTGACTCTAGCCACACCCAGAGGTGAGAGAGACTCTGCCAGACCCAGTGGTAATTCCCCACACACAGGACCCATCCAAGAGGGTCTTACACCCGCGGCAGTCAGCAGGGAATTTCCTGTCTTGATGGTGACTTGCCTGTGCTGCCGGGGCTCAGGCAGAGGTGACACACAGGTGGTGGCACTGGGTTCAAGAGGTGACACATCTGCACATCTGGATGGGCTGGAGGAGCTGCTCAAAGGAGGTGCCGACAAAGTGGTGTCTGACAGGGGCACTAAGGACGCCCACGGTACCTCCCTGGTGGCCCAGGCAGATTCTCCTGGGAGCAGCACGTGTGAAATGCCGAATGCCACCCCCGCGGTGCGGCAGGGAGGCACCGGCAGTGGGACTGAGAGCTCTTGCCATGCACAAGGACGTGGGAAGGCAGGGCCTGTGCCGGCTGCTCAGGGCTTTGGGCATCATGAAGCCCTCTTGGGTTTGAGATCAGCAAACCTTGCTCTGCAGTGGCTCAAGCACTGAGTGGGGCTGGGCAGCAGGGCCAGACAGGTGTCCCCCGGGGTGGCCCAGTGGCTCTTCCCTGAGCATCACTAACACCGTGCAGCCTGAGGTATGGTGTGATCTTCATCAAAGACACAGCACGGCAGGGAGGAGCAGAGAGAGACAGAGCACGCGTCTGCCTGCTCCGTGTGCTCAGCGATGGCAGCGCCCGCTTGGCTGTGGCGTTATGCTGCGAGCTCCTGTCGCCAAGGATCGTATCCGCCTCCCCCTCCCTCCCTGCCCGCACCACCTCTGCCTCTTGTCCGAGACTGCTGCAGGCGGGGCCCAGCCCTTGCCAGAAGAGGGTTGTTTCCAGCACGGTGTCAGGGAGGTACCGCGGTTAGCTTCACACGGAAGGAAGGTGTGCGAGCATGCCTGGGACAGAACCGGGCATCCTGGGGCAGAGCTGAACATCCCCGGGGCAGAGATGGGCATCCTTGCAGCAAATCAGGCATCCTGGGGCAGAGCTGAACATCCCCGGGGCAGAGATGGGCATCCTTGCAGCAAATCAGGCATCCTGAGGCAGAGCTGATCATCCCTGGGGCAGAGCTGAGCATCCCTGGGGCAGAGATGGGCATCCCCGGGGCAAAGCTGAGCATCCCTGGGGCAGAGCTGAGCATCCCTGGGGCAGAACCGGGCATCCTGGGGCAGAGCTGAGCATCCCCGGGGCAGAGCCGGGCATCCCTGGGGCACACC
>VYXC01005556.1:163556-175934 GCA_013397175.1 Platysteira castanea | reverse complement strand
CAGAGTTGGATACGCCTGGGGCAGAGCTCAGCATCCCCGGGCCAGAGCTGAGCATCCCTGGGGCACAGCTGGGTATCCTGGGGCCAGAGTCGGGTATCCGGGGCCAGCGCTGAGCAGCCCTGGGGCAGAGCCGAGCAGGGTCTCGGGCCGGTGCTGTCCCCAAACCCCCGTCCCGGCGGCGTGCGGGGCTCCGAGGCTTCCCGGCCCCGGGAGCGGGGGCGATGCGGTGCGGGGGGATGCGGGATGAGCGCGGCCGCCCCNCCTGGGGCAGAGCTGAGCATCCCCGGGGCAGAGATAGGCATCCCTGGGGCAGACCCAGGTATCCCTGGGATGGAATCGGGCGTCCCTTGGGGCAGAGTTGGATACGCCTGGGGCAGAGCTCAGCATCCCCGGGCCAGAGCTGAGCATCCCTGGGGCACAGCTGGGTATCCTGGGGCCAGAGTCGGGTATCCGGGGCCAGCGCTGAGCAGCCCTGGGGCAGAGCCGAGCAGGGTCTCGGGCCGGTGCTGTCCCCAAACCCCCGTCNGGAGCCATTCCCGGTGCGGGACGGAGCCAGCCCCGGTGCGGGGATGCTGCTGCTGCGGCCGCCCCCGGCCCCGGCCCCGCCGCGGAGGAGCGCGGCCCGGGCTGCTCCCGCCGCCGCTTTGATGCCTTCGGCTTTCCCTTGCCGGCTCCCGACGCGCCGGGCAGCCCTGGCGGGTGCGGAGTGAGCCCAGCCCTGTCCAGCCATGCAGGAGCCCGGCGCGGCCCCGGGGCAGAGCGGTGCCCCCGCCGCCTCCGCCCGCCCGGACCTGGACACGCGTGAAGGCGCGGGGGGTGACGCGGCCGGCTGCCAGCTGTCCCCGGGGTCGGAGCGGGACGGAGCACCCCAGCCCCGGGAAGAGCCCTCGGGAACCCCCCGCGTCCCCCCGCCGGACCCCCAGCGGGTTCACTCCGCACCGGAGCTCGTCAGGCCGCTGCGAGCGATGGACCGGACAGACAGACACCCCCAGGTAAGGCGTGGGTCGGGGTGTTTGCTCATTCTAGGGGGGCCGGGGGATGTTCCCTCGGTACGAGACGGGCACAGGGAATTGGGAGCGCGGGGCTGCGGGCGAGCCACCCACAAACCCATCCCCGCGGGGCCGGGACCTGCCGCAGCCGCCACGCACCCGAGCGAGAGAAGGGAGCCCTCGCTGCCCTCAGCAGGGGTTTCCAGCTGCCTCTGCCCGGGAAGACGCTGGAGCTGGTGCCGGGTCTTGCCGGAGCCCCGACGGGGCCAGCGCTGGGCAGAGCCCACCTGGAGCAGGTACAGCCCTGCACCAGCCGAGGCTGAGCCATCCCTGCGGCATCTCCCGCTCCGGCAGCATCAGTGGCTCTGCAGGCAGTGCAGGGACATGATTCACTGCCACCCCCTCCCAGAGCATCCCCTCCCCTCTGTGGGGAGCCCTGGGGGGCTTGGGGCATCTCCACTGCAGGAGGAACCAGCCCCTGCAGGCAGCACCCGGGCACCTCGGGGCAGCGCAATGCCGGCCCCTGCAGCATCTCCCTAAAAACAGCCCAAAAGGCTCCCTCGGGCTCTCAACGCCTTGATCTAGGTCACAAAAGTTCATCAGCTCACCCCGTTTAGGACGGCTTGCCCATGGGGAACATCAGCCATCTTCCTGGCGTCTCCTGGGATCTGGGGAAGATCTGTGGTGCTTTTAAAACAGGGGAGAAATCGGCTCTTGGCCTTTTCTTCTTGAGCACGGGGGAGAAGGGCTGACCAGTGCTGGTCGGGGTTTAGCAGGGGGTTTTGAGCAAGGCTGTGCCGTGCTGCTGAGCCCAGCTGGAGAGCAGCCTGGAGCAGCCGGCGGGAGAAACGGCGCCCCTGGAAACCCACCGAGGGAGAACATGATTTCACTCCAGCACAGCCTGTTAGGGGTCTGTTCTGAAGGGCTGTTTATCGTGATGCTTGGGGGAAGACCACACTGATCCTTGGTCTGACTCTGACCCCAGCCCTGGCTGTGTCAGAAGCACCACAGTCCAAATATGGGACAGCAGAATGGGATGGATTTCTGCTCCCAGCCCTCTTTTGTATCCCAGGAGTGCAGTCGGTTGTGCCAGACTTACGGCCTTCAGAGAATCCTGGAATGGTTTGGGTTGGAAGGGACCTTGGAGACCATCTTGTTCCAGCCCCTGCCGTGGGCAGGGACACTTTCCACTGGACCAGGTCACCCCAAGCTCTGTCCAGCGCGGCCTGGAACGCTTCCCTTTGGGAGAGCTGGCTGGCAAGGGAGGGAGTAGGTGCTGTGTCCTGGTGGGAGCTCGGGTGGGAAGGCTGGGGTGGGAAGGAGGGCAGGTGGCTGGTTCAGAGGGGTGTTTGTGGGTGCTCCAGCAGCTGAACTGCACCTGTGGGGTGGGGGCTGAGCACCAGCTCGTGCTGATCCCTGCAGAGGGTCCCCCCCATTGGTCTCTGTGGAGGGGACTGCTGAGCACCTGCCAGCATTTGCCTCGGTGCTTGGGCTGCACTGCTGTGATCCTGGAGGCTCCTGGCTTGGTGGCAGCCTTCCCACTCCCGTGGGATTGTGGCAGTGCCGAGGTGGTACCATCACAGCTCCGGTGTACTGGGGCAGCACCATGATGGTGGTGGTGCTGTGATGCAGTCCTACTCTGGTGCCAGAGGGATGGTGCTCTGCTGCACCATGGCAGTGCCACAGTGGCACTGTGATGTCACTGGGGTGGTGCTGGTGGCACCATGGCAGTACCATCCTTACCACTGATATTGATCTCCAGAAAGGTTACATTGTGTTTTTCTGAAAAAAAAATTATCCAGCAGTTTCTCCTGGAGCCAAGTGGCTTTAGGGATGTGAAAGGCTTCCAACTCAGCCCCAGGAGGGAGCTCAGTGCTGCTGTCCCCAGCAGAGCAAGTGCTGGTGCTGCTGGGCTGTGGAGTGGCACCCTCCAGCCTGGGGATGAGGTGCTGTGTTAGGTGGGGCCAAGCCAGGCTTGCACAGCTCCCCTCCAAAGCTTGGCTGCTCCTGGCCAGGCTGGGACACGCCCTGTGTGTCCTGCTGCCGGAGCCAGGCTTCCTTTAGGAGATTTGTCCTTGGGATGTCAGAGCTGCATCTTGTGAACAGGACAGCTGCCTCCAGGGAGTCCTCTCCTGGTGTGGGAAGAGCCTCCTGAGGGCTCGTCGCTGACAGAGTTGATTAAAGGTGTTGATTTTATGATGAAGCTCTGGCTGTGTGTCCCAGCCTCCGCCACCGCTGCTCAGCCATTCCCTGGGGGACAGACTGGGGACATTAAGCCAGTCTGGAGGTCAGCTGAATCTTGGCGTTCTTGCCTGGGTCTCTCCTGAGTGCAGAGTGGGGAGTTGTTGCCCTTCTCCCACCTGGGAGCTGGCAGAGGAGCTCTGGAGTTCAGGGGGTGGGACAAGGGGACACACCTGGAGCCTCCCATCCAGCCCCTGCCTCCAGAGCTGGAAGAGGCTGATTATGTCCTGACCAGGCAAGTGCTGAGGATCTCCAAGGGCTGGGATCCCACCAGAGGAATGTTCTCCATAGCCTGGTGGGAATTTTCCTTGTTGAGACTTGTGCCCACATCCCTCCATCCGTTTGTCACGTGTCCCTACATCCTGCAAGGCCCTGCAGGCCTTCCCAGCTCCTCAGCACAGCCATGTGTCCCACCATGGCCCCACTGCAAAATGCTGTCTGGGGTTGTCACAAGTGTATCCTTCCTCCTGGGCCTTTGGAATTGCTCTGGTCCTGCTTCCCAAAATTTCTGTGTGGACATGAGATGTAAGAAATTACTTTCCTGCTGAGAATCTCCAGGCACTGCAGGGGTAGGATCCCAATCCAAATCATGAACATCAGAGAAGGAGAAAAATGCTGTCTGTGTAGGAAGAATGGGGTTAAAGTGGCACAGATACAGTCTGGCTGGAAATTGGAAAGTTCCCAGAATGCTGTCAGATGGATTTTAGAGCACTTCCCACGAGAGCTCAGTTGCCTGCGTCTCCTAGGGGATGCTGCTCCAGTGGGATCTGCTTTGGCCCTGGAAAGCTCAGGGTGGTTTGGGAGTGGGTTGCTGAAGGGAAGGCTCCCTCCTGGGGCCCTACATTGGACAAGGGGAGAGGCTCAAGGTCGTTCACTTTCTGCATGTTGCCTGCATCCTTCCGTGCCAGGATTACTCATCTCCCCAAGCTCCCCACAGCACTCATGGAAGGGATGAGCTCAGCTACTGACCATCCCCTGCTCCCATCCCAGAACCACACAGGCAAGGGGCACAGTTCGGGTGCTCTGAGCTGGTTCTCGTGACGCCTTCTTGATCACAAGAGGTTGCTTTGGATTTGAATTTCTTAAAATCCAAGCCTCAGCTTCCCTTGAGGTCATGTGGAACTGAGAATATACAATAAATCCGTAAACCCAATTGAAAATGCTTAAATCAAGGAGCCCTCCAGTGAGTAGGTATTTAAATAGCCACAAAAAAAAACCCTGTTGGTCCCAGTGGGGTTTAATAAAACAAAGTAGAGGCACGGGAAGAGTTATAAAATGTCCTCCTGGTAAATGTCCTCCACGTCAAGTGCTCAGGCCAAGCTGCATTTAGTGATAAGCTCAGTGCCTTCTGCAGGAATTTGTGGTCTTTCAAGAGCTTCAAATTTTCCACTGGCAAAGCTGGAAAACTGTTCATTTAGTGTCTGAGGGTGTGTAGAGCTGCACCCTTGACTGGGAAGGGTAGGTCAGCAGAATGAAGGATGGCAGTAGCACAAGGAGACCCGGGGCAGTGGAGCCAGTTCTTGCCATTTCCTGCAATCCCAATTAGAAGATTGTATTCCATCAAAATCTGAGTAAATTAATTTTCCTTGGCTTGGCAGTGCTCAGCCTCATGCAAATGCCTCAGTGCTGTTTGCTGCAGCACTGTGGGTGCACGGCCACCTCAGGCAGCTGCCTGCCAGGGACAGCCAGTGCCTCTCCGTTCGTGGGAATGAATGGAAAACGAGGCAAAGTGAGACCGGGAAGGGAAAGGCAGTGTTCATTTTAGGTCTTTTTCTAATTAAGCTCATGCCCTCTGTGCAAAGACGTCCAAATAGCTTGGCCAGTGTTGCCTTGGTTTTTGCTAAACTTTCTGTTTTTAACCTTGGAGTCAGATTCTTTCACACAGTTCATGTAAATAATAGCCAGTGTTTACTTAACGGTATTTTCTGTTTTTCATTCCTTTTGTGATAAGAGAACTTTGATGAGCACCTTTCTTCTCCAGTGGGATTGAGAAGGAAGTGACATGTCCTCCAATCCCTTGTGGAGTTGGGACGTGTATATGAATGTGAGATATGTCAATAATAAACATTATTATTCCCTCCTTTCTGCTGAACCTGGCAGGTGTGAGAGCCTCTTTATTGTGTCTTCCCAGACACAGGCCAGGTCACTCGTGTGGGACGTGGAGGGTGAGGGACACCAAGCAGAGCCTCCTCACTGTGCGAGGCTGGGGAGACAAAGCGGGTTTGGGTTAGGGCTGTCACACCATGATCCTTCACCTCAGCATCTTTCTCGTGCCCTCTGGCTCTGGTCTCCCTTCTCATGGGGACCACATGAAGAGAAATGGCACGTGCAGTGCCAGCAGCCTTGCCCCCCTCCTGCTGGGAGTGCGGGCGTTCTGCATCCCACACACCTGCCCAGCGTTCCCAGAAAACACCCAGTGGAGCCTCAGCTGCTGCTGCTCTTGCCATGAACGTTTCCGTACAATCATTAAGGCTGGAAAAGACTTCCAAGGTCATTGAATCCAACCCTGGCAGCAGCCTCTGGCTCTGCGGTGGGTGCAAGCAGGTGATTTCCCCTCTGTCTCTTGTTAAAGCTGTTGGAGATTTGGGGCTTCTCAGTCCAGCACAAAATCCTATAAATGCCCCAAGTGAGTTCCTGCTTTACTGAGATGAGCAAGAACACTGATCCCAGCCTAGAATCACAAAATCCTAGACTGGTTTGGGTTGGAAGGGACCTTAAAGCCCATCCAGTGCCACCCCTGCCATGGCAGGGACACCTCCCACTGTCCCAGGCTGCTCCCAGCCCCAGTGCCCAGCCTGGCCTTGGGCACTGCCAGGGATCCAGGGGCAGCCACAGCTGCTCTGGGCACCCTGTGCCAGGGCCTGCCCACCCTCATAGGGAGCAATTCCTTCCTATCTAATCATGCCACAGCCTGGGCAACTACAGCAGGTTTTCAGCCAAAGTGACCCAAAAGAGAAGGTGCTCTTGGCCCCTGGGAAGCTGCCAGTGATTTGGAAAACAGGAAGAAGTGGGAGAGAACTGCAGTGCAGATTTCTGGCAAAAACTGACTTGTACCTACCAAAGCTGCCCCTCAGCTCCCTGATGTACTCTGCTAGGGGGAAGAGCAAATATGCCTCTTCAGAGCTGAACATGGTGAGGAATCGAGTATTTCCACTTAATCAAAGCGCACTTGTGACCGTGGATGTTGCTGCTGAGGCTCTGTGGTGAGAATGAGAGCTGATGTTGACTTTGCAAGCCATGATCCTATTAGAGGGCTGTGGCTCTTCTCTATGGGCAGGGGATTTACTGAGCTGCAGCTCAGTGGCTTCCCCGGGTGAAGGCAGAAGTCTCATGCCTTTCTTGGGAGTGTTTCTTTGGATTAGAGTTTCTGTTACAAGAAAGATGAGATATCAGAGAACAATCACCCCTACTCCAGCCATCAAATACCAAACCTGGAAAGAACTGAATTTTATCATTCTTCACCAGGGGTTTGGGGGTTTTTTGCATGCCTACAAAAAAGAATTATCTGACACGTGTCATCCAAAAAGAGTCCAGATGCTCCACAAAGACCTCAGGGTGGTCTGGGCCTGAGCCTGCAGTGCTGGGAGCTGCAGACTGACCTCAGCTTAGAGCTAGGCAACAAAAAGCTCCAAAAATGTCTTATAGTAAGCCAGTACCCATGTTTTAGCTCAAATGATTTGCAATGTGCATGAGTACACAGCAGCAGAGGTTGCAAAGTCTTTCTGTGTTTGCACTGAAGTTTTTCACACATTGCTTCCCACATCTACATTTTGCAGGTTTTTTTCTAGTGGAAATACCATTGCATGAGCTACTTCTCTGCAGATTCAATGCTTTGTTCAGCAGCACCCAGAAAATTCTGCAGTGGGGGAAAAAGACCGCTTAGTTGTCTTGGCTTCAAAATGTTACAGCCAGGTTTTATGGTGCACAGCCTGTCTTCCACACGTTCCCCACGTGGGCAGTGAAAGAGCAGTGTCCCCTCAGTGCACTGGGGATGGAGCACAGTCCTGCTTTACCAAGAGTGGAGCTTGGCCAGATCTTCCTGGAAGCTGATAAGAGACAAGGGAGACACTTGTACGCCAGTGTTCAAAGGGTAGGACAGGCTTTGTTCCTGCTTTTCACCCTACAGAGTGCAGATGTCTTTCTCACGAGGTGTGTAGGGGGCAAAGACCCTGCAGGGGACACGGGGGTGGCCGAGGGTCACACAGTGGCCCAGGGGCAGGAGGGTGATGTTCCTGTGCTGGAGGAGTGTTGCACAACCCGGGGCTGCTGCAGGTTATCTGATGGATCAGCTGCAGTTTGTGGCCGCACACATCCTGGGATTGCAAAAGACTTTGTGCTTAACACGGAGGGAGCTGGGTCACAGCTGGGGAAAGCCTGTCCAGGGCCACATGGACCTTGTCATGCTCTGCTCCAGGCAGGTCGTGGCCAGCTGAAGGCAGGGACACGTCTCTGTAGCCCACTGGAGAGCAGGGCCAGGAGCAAGCTGGCCAAACAAAAGAACTGGTGATACCAGCACAGTTCAGCACCGTGAGAACCTGTACCCTGAGCAGCACCATTCCCCTGCCAGAGTCCCCCGTGGCTTCTCCAAACCCTCCGTTCCTCACAGCTCTCTGCCCTGTTTTCTGTCTGATGGTGAGGGATGAAGAATCACATGTGCAGCACCTCAGGAGCATTCCAGAGCCACCCTCCCAGCTGCTGTGAGGTATTTCAGTGCCACTTTCTCTCATCTCCTTGCAAATCCTGCTGTCTTTTGGATTTGCTGTTAAAGGTGAGGAATTGTGCCGCATTGCACCCTGGACCAGGCTGCAGCCTTGGATTTTGGAGAGCTGATCCCCTGCCTTGGGAGTTTATTTTCCACTCACATTCCTCCCTGTCTCAGTTTTGCAGGAACATTAATTTCTCCCTGGTTGGGAGGCTGGAGAAGCTGAGCTCATCAAAGGACAGTGAGCCAGGGCCATCAGGGCTACTGAGCTGATTATTCTCCTCCTGGAATAGCTGGGTTTGTGTTCCTGGGATTCGTAATGGTGCTTCCACAGAGGGCTTAAAGACAGAGAGGACCTGGTTTTGCGAGACTCCAATTTTAGCTGCGTCTCATTTAAACAGTCAGTGAGGAGCATATGAAGAGCTGGCAGTGGTCAGAGGGTGTGCAGGAGAGGATGCCTGGGGAAATGCAGAGAAACAGCACGTATAGAGTGACTGCTCCCCTGAATAGTGCCTCAGTATCTTCCAATTCATGGCTCCAGCACTCCTCATGCTGGAGGCAGGATCTTTGAAGTTAATAGCCTTGGATGGATTTTTTCTTCCGTGAATTTGTTACATGGGGTGATAAAAATCAGATAAATGAGGAAATCACATAAATAAGGGCAAGTCATAGGCTGGAAGAGGGAAGGGCAGCAGGGGAAAATGCTGACTGAAGGAAAGGGGAGTTGGCAGCACACGGGGCTGTGGGGAAGTGCCCTAAAGGCGAGGGCACAGCAGAGATGTTTGTGTCTGAAACCAGGAGCGGCGCAAAATGCAGGAAGGAAGCAGGACAAGCGCAGTGGGACACGCTGCCTGTCAGAGGAGTGGCAGGATTACCACAGCCTCATCCCAGCCACGTCTCTTACTTCTCCCACACCTCTGGCAGCACCGTCCCTGCTCCCTGGGCAGGGATGTGCCGGCTGCTCGCTGCGCCGGCAGCGCCGGGGCTGGCTCTGCTCACTGACCGAACAGGAGGTGAGGCTATTTTTGTCCTGCTTTTGACATGCAGTGAGGGCACTGCAGAAGAGCAGCCTATGGAAAATAACTTTGTCCTGTGAGGTGGCTGATTCCCTTGAAACTGGCTGGAAGAGGAGAAAATGGATTGGCAATGACAGGCTTCATTTCCAAGTGAAGAGGATTGAGAAGTTAAGGGAACTAATTACTAAAGTCAGATGGAACGAACAGCTAAAGGGCTTTGACATGGTGGAGGCTTGGGGACAATGATTTCAAGGGAAGGAGAGGTGGTGGATTTAATATATCCAAGACAGCAGGAGAGCTGGGATAGCTTCACCTGGGAAATCACTCTGCAAGGTGTCTGCAGAGGGGGGTTGTGTTCAGAGATGGCTCCTGCAAAGCAACCCAGCAGCTGGACCCTGGATCAGCTGCAGATGGAGAAGTCACTGCAGGGCATCTTGAAACTGTCAGTGGTTTATACACCTTCAAGTTAGGTTTGTTTTCAAATCAACCGTGTGCCTGCCTGTTTCCAAAGGCCACCTGAGACCTCCTGCTCATGGGGCCACCTGGTAAATTCCTCCTCCCTGTCTGGCTCTCAGCAGGGGTTTCAAAGCACGGCAGGGCGCAGGCTTTGGCCGCTGCCCGGGGCTGGCTGGGGGAGCCCCGGGCCGGTGGTGCCGGGCGGTGCCGCACGGCCCCAGCCGCACTGCGGAGCACAGGCACAGGCTGCAGCAGTGCCTGGCTGATTTACTGTCCCCCAACAGCCTCCTGCAAGTTTTCTGCAGGACTTCAAGGACTGTGCTGGATGCTGGGTGCTCCAGAGAGATTTTGCCTGCGTGACCCATTTAGCAGCCTGGCTGGGCACCTCTCCCTGCAAAAGCTGCTGCAGCTCTCCAGTGCTTTTTGAAGCTTTCGGGTGAAAAAGCAGCAGTTTTCTGGCAGCTGCCATGCTGAGGCTTTTCTTTGTTTGCTGTTCTCAATGCATCTTGGAGAAACTTTGGGCTCTACCTGCCAAGAGAGATGACAGATGATGCTGATTCCCCTGTAACGGAGGCTTCAAAGCCATGTGCCTGCTGCTCTCCTCCCTCAGCATCCCTGCTGTTCTGCTCCTGCCTTCCTCTCATTTTAGAAACTTTCCTGTGGCAAAAGAACACGTCACTTGTGTTAATTTTTAGGTTAATATTTTAGTGGCCAAGGATGCTCCTGATCTGGGGAATGTGGCTGCCTGGAGACCCTCTCTGCTGCCCCATGGTGTCAGCTCTGCCTTGGCTCACGGAAAACCTCCCTGACTGAGGGATGTATTTGGATTCCAGCTCCTGCTGACACTTCTGTATGTCTTCATCAGGATGAGTCACTTTGGGGGGAGCCTCTGTGTCTGTCCTCCCTGACGATTTCTCCCCATAAGCACTGTGGGAGCCCCGAGCGCAGCCGGCAGCGAGGCTGCGCCGCGCAGCGCGGGATCCTTAAGGAGCTGCAGAGCGGTTGATAAATTAAAAGCCATTTCATTATAGGAAATGAATGTTTAATGAGCGTGGGATGACGTCTAGACAGCCCTTTGGTTCCAGGCTCTCCGTGGTCTTGGAGGAGGGCTCAGCTGACGCAGCCAGTGCCGGCTCAGAGCCGACGGGAAGGTTTGGCAAAGCTTTTGTGGGCAGCGAGGTCCCCGTGTGGGACAGACGTCCTGGCACAGCAAGGATCTCCTGCCTCCACGTCGTCTCGCTGCTGATGTCCCTCGTGCCTCTCTGGGCAAAGCCCCAAGGAGCTGTGGCCACAGAGGGACGTGCTGGCACAGGGGAGGCTTGGCCCCGTGCCTGGCCCCAGCCTGAAGCACACAGCCACACTCTCCTGCTCCGTGGCACCTTGCCCGGGGAGGCTGCAACATCCACAGAATGGGAAAGGACATGCCAGTCTTTGCCATGTCGTGGGCCTGGAGTCGTGCCACGAAACCTGGGCTGAGCTGGGGACAGCCTGGCAGGGTGGGGGTGAGTGTTATGAGCCTTTGCATCCTGCCCTGATGAAATGGTTTATGGCTACAGAAATGGGTTTCAAATGCAGAAATTTCAATGTAGGTCCCCAAAAGGTCCCCATGCCATGCTGGAGGTGCTGATTGTCCCCTACTTAAACCCCATGCTGCTGCTGTCAGAAGTCCTGGCTGGCTGGTGGGAGAGGCAGGGGCGCATCAGCTCCTCCTCAAAAGCTCTCCTGCTCCCGTCCCAGCGCAGAGGCTGCTGGCTCACGGTGCTCGCCCTGCCTCAACAACAGGCAGGAATTTTGAGGCCTCTTGGCAGTGGCAAGGAGATGGAAATAATGCACTTTGACTTCATCCCAGGGCTGCCTGCGTGGCTGTGGGGGTGGCAGCAGGGGACCAGCCCGAGGCGCTGTCATGCACAGCACAGGAGACGCTGGTAGGACCCCTCTCCCCATGAACCCACCCTGCTTTGTCTCCTCTTTGCCACTGCAGTGTCCCCTGCGTGGATTCCCAGGCCGAGGAAGTGGTTTGCTGTTCCCGGAGCTGGTGGTGGGGGAAATGCTCCCTGGGACACCTCACTGTCCCTGTAAAGCTGCAGGGGTGGGACTGATGCTGCAGGATCTGGTACTGGGCACAGAGCTGTGCACATGGCTCCCAGGGGAGCTTCTTGGCATCCCTGGGATGCTGGGTTCAGGGATTTCCTGTGTTCCTGGGCCTACCCTAACCATCCCTGGGAGCAGCCCTAAGTTGTTGGAGAGCAGTAGAGGGCACCCAGGTGCTGCAGTGTGATGTCCCCAAGGAACAGTGGCCTGGAGTGCCTAGGAGGGAAAAAAATAGAGGAAAATATATTCTTGCTTTCCCACGTGTGGGTAGCAGTGCAGTCTCCTTCCACGGGGCATTTCACTCCATCTTTCACAAACCCTGGGGTTTCTGCAGGGAGGGTGGACATCTACAACCACTCTGCCAAAAGCCTGTCAGCTTGTGGCACGTCATATCCTGGTGTCTCAGGGGCTTGATGGGACCGAGGACACCACGTGAGGCTGATGGGAAGGGCTGGGTGTCATCTTCTGGGGTTTTTTTTGTTGTTGTTTTCAACCTCCTTCAGCTATGTTTCCCCTCCCTGCTTCGTCAAGGCGTTTCCATACAGGTGTGAGAGGCTGGGAGAGCCATGGGCACGGCACCACGCTGGGGAATTCAGTGGGAGGGGACTTTGTGGCACTGGTCTCGTGCCCTATCTCTACACTGGACACAATGGAGAAACCGGAATTGTTCAAAAGTGTCGTGAGCTTTAGCCAGTCTCAGACCTCCTAGAGCTGAGCTCCTGTCTGAGCTCTTGCTGCCCGGAAAGCTTGGGCAGCATTCCTTTGGGACTGAGGGATGTTTGCCCCGTAGCTTTGGCTGGAGAGCTGCAGGGCAGAGCTGTGCCCCGGGCAGAGCTGCGCACCGGGCAGAGCTGCAGGGCAGAGCTGCGGGGCAGGGCTGCCC
>VYXC01005556.1:100219-150753 GCA_013397175.1 Platysteira castanea | reverse complement strand
TTTTTTTTGTAGGGGGTTTCACATGTGCAATCCAGGTAGAGATTTTGGGGACTGAAGTCTTTTTAGGTGCAGCTGCCCTGCAAAAGCGGGAAGCTCAGGGGATCGGTAGGGAAACACAGGCCATCTGCATGCAGAGTGTTGCTGGGTGGCAGCTCCAGCTGCTGGGCTGGCAGGGGCATGTGTCACACTCAGATGAGACGGGAACATGCCACAGAACATGGGTTCTGTGCTGTGTTTGGTTTAGATGTATTTGAACTGGGGACAGAAGTGGATGAGGAATGTTTCCCTTGTGAATTATTTCAGCAAATTAAGACAGTTCACAGGGAGGTTTAGCAGCTCCTGTCTGTCTGAGGGGTAGTGAGTAGCTGCAGATAAGGAGGATATCTGTGCTCTGTTAGGTGTCACTGGAATTAGAATAGGAGCTAAAATAGCACAGCTGGAGTTAAAAGATGAAAATTTTAAACAGCTGTGTTGTTTTGTCCCCCACACCTTGTCCTCTCTGCTGTTCTGTGTAAGTAGGAACACTCCGTGCACATGGGAGCAGAACTGTTTCTGGATTGGAGGCTTGGGGAAGAGAGGAGTAGTTATTTTATTTTTTCATTTTCCTGACTTTCAGAAAAATCTTCCTTGGTTTCTACGTTGTATAAGCTTGTCACAAAGAGATAGAAGATAATAAGAAAATAAAAATAACTAATACAGCCCTGGGTCCGAGAGGCTGGGCCTGAATTTTATATCCAATGTAAGAATGTGGGCTTGCTCATCTACTTCTGCTTGTTTTGTGCAGGAAGTTGAACTCAAGAAAAAGCGCAAAAAATGTGAAAACCTTGAGCATGAAGTGAGGAAAAAGCATAAAAGATGCAAAGAACTAGTAAGTGTTCTTGTTGCTTACTGTTATGAGCATAGTGGGAGAAGAGGAGCCAAGTTGTTGTGTGCCTCTCTTGGATTCTCTTCAGTTCGTCTTAATAAGGAATCACCAGTGTTTCTGTTTATTTGAAAAGTGTCACAAATTTGGGGCTCCAGCCCTTAAGGCTGGGATTGTTTATTTAGTCTTTCAGCTACCCGTGGGCTGAATACAGCTGCATAAATCACTGGATGAAATTCCGTGGCCTTTTGCTAGTTTGGGGAGATACTTAACCATTTTCACAGGCACTCCAGACAGGTAGCGAGATGGTAATACCACCATCCCATTGTCATTTTCTTGTGCTTCTTACTTGTTAGCTGAAATCCTGTTTAATTCCAGGGAGGTTTTGCAGGTGATAGCAGAGCATCTGGATCTCTCCCTTCTGTTTCTGCTTTGCTTCACTTAAGAGATCACAGACTGGTTTGGGTTGGAAGGGACCTTAAAGGTCATCCAGGTCCAACCCCACCGTCTGGCGCAGGGCTGGGTTCTGTTTGAGCAGTGCTGCTCACTGTTGCCTCCCACCCCTGGAGCAGCATCCCACCAGCATCCTGCACCATCAGGAAACAGGAGCAGTGGAGCTGCTCTGAAGGATAATCTGGAGGAGTCAGAGGGAGGGCCTTGGTGTAGTAATTCCTGTTCTTTCTGGACAGGAGATCCAGCTGCAGGAGGTGCAGAGTGAAAATGCACGACTGGCCGAAGAGAACTTGCAGCTGAGTGAGAAGGCTGAGTGGGCAGGACAGGTAAAAGCAGTGTCTTTGTCAGGGTGGCAGCATTGGCTTCTGCAAAACCAGTGAGAAGAACATGCTGTTCTCAAGTGTCCAGCTCAGTAATGGTCATGTGCTGATCTGGGCTTCTGTTCCCAGCTCCTTCTCTGGACAAATGTAATGCCCAGGAGCTAGAAAGTCATTTGTCAGTCCCGTGTGTCAATTTGCCACCATGCATAAGGCTTCCTACGTGTGTAATAACTGCAGTAAGTGGAAATGTTTTGTCTTTGCTTGCGTTGCTGGTAGTCGTCAACCTGTAGTGCACCCTGGAACCAGAAATTCCTTGTGGTAAGTGGAGAAGGCAAAGATGATTTCAGCAGGCTACTGAATTTTCTGTCCTGTTGTCTGTGTTTAATCCTACCACGTAGGATTAGAAATGCTTACAGACCTCTGTGCTTGTTTTTTTATCTCCTTATTATGTAGCCTGTTCCTCTCCCTGTCTCTTCCTCCTTGCAAATGGAGAGGGAAGATGAGTCTAGGAAGAGAAGCAGTGTGCAAGTAAAGTGTTACACACTGAGGCTTGATACAAATGCTCTTTTATTTATTTTAAGTGAAAACCAGAGGGAGAGTAGGTTCCTGATTTTGGTATAATTTTCAGCAGAAAGCACAGAAATAAACCGGTCTTTGTTGTTTATACAAGGAACACCTATGGCTGCTTGTGCTTACTGAAAATCCTTTCTCTTCAGGTTGAATCTGAGAATGCTGACCTGAAACTGCAGGTTGTTTTGGTGACTAAGGAACGGGATTCAGTAATTCAGACGAATCAAGGACTCCAAACCAAGCTGGAGAATCTAGAGCAGGTGCTGAAGGTCAGTAGGATCCACCTGGCTGGAAGGACTGTCCAAACTCCTACTGCTGCCTATGGATGGCATGGTTGTCTCTTTGCCTTTTTTGACCATTCTTTTGTCTGTGTGACGACTGGGAATTCTGCTTCTGCAGGATCCTGGAACATGGCTTTCCAGACTGGACAGAAGTGCTTTGGAGGGGCTGCTTCAGGGATTAGTGTGGGAGATAAGGTGGCCGTCACTGATTTGAGGGTTTTCTGCGACTGTGTTGCTCTGCCTTGTGATGGGAATTTCTTACTTTGTGCAATGATAACACGAAATACAGGCCCTGGTTTGGCTTTGTGGCCCTTGGTAGAACACAGGACGGGGTTTCAGGAGTGTCACCCCTCAGCTGTGTGTGCCTTGTCTTGCAGCACATGAGAAATGTGGCTGAGCGGAGGCAGCAGCTGGAAGTGGAGCACAAGGAAGCACTGCTAGTCCTGCAGGAGAAGCAAGAGGAGGTCCGGCGGTTGCAGCAGGTAGGTGGGGTGTGACAGGGGGTTGTTTTCCTCTCTGCATGGACTCCTGCACCCTGTTTCCTCTGGAGGTGTGCATGGAGGAGGCAGATGTGAGTTTACAGGGTAAGAGAATCTGAGTCCAGGTGAGCTCTGGTGCCTGAGCAAAGTGAAGGGCTTTGCTTGTGAACATCAGTTCTGACCTCTCACAGCTGTGTGTCCAGAGCCCAGAGATGTTTCCAGTGGTTTAAATAATGAAATTATGGAATCATTAAGGTTGGAAAAGCCCTCTAAGATAATCGAGTCCATCTGTTCCCCACACTGCCACATGCCACATGTCCCCAGGTGCCACATCCACAGGGCTGTTAAACCACCCCAGGGATGGGGACTCCACCCCTGCCCTGGGCAGCTGTGCCAGGGACTGTGAAGAATTGGGACTTTCCCAATATTCAACCTGACCCTCCCCTTGCACAGCTTGAGGCTGTTTCCCCTTGTCCTGTCCGTGTTCCCTGGGAGCAGAGCTTGACCCCCACTCTGGCTGCCCCCTCCTGTCAGGGAATTGTGGAGAGCCAGAACCCCCCTGAGCCTCCTTTTCTCCAGGCTGAGCCCCTTTCCCAGCTCCCTCAGCTGCTCCTCACCAGACCTGTGCTCTGGTCTACAATGGACAACCAAGGTAGGATGACAGTGGAAGTGAACTCAGGTTTCTGGTTTACTCCCTTCCGTATTTTTATTTAGGCGCAGGCAGCGGCAAGAAGGGAACATGAGGGAGCAGTACAGCTTCTAGAGGTAAGACAGAAAGAAACAAGAGGGGTTGGTGGCTCCAGATTTGGTACCTTTTGTTTATAGTATCAGTTTGGATGTGCTGGGTTTTGTTGGTTCTTGTGCAAAATGCTGTAGTGTCTTGATCAGATACAGCATGTTGCTGCAGAGAAAGTAATATTTGGGTCAAAATTTGGGGAATTAAATCCTGGCCTGCTCAGTCCTTAGATTGGTTACTTCATTGAGATCAGGCCCAAAAACTCTTAAGGGTGCATTGAGTAATCAAACTCATATCTGCCTGCTCCATTTTCCAGCATCACATGCAAGGAGAATACTTGTGTCCATGGGATTTAAAATTTCTCTTGCGTATGTGTGCTCTATTTGTTTTATTGAAGAAGAACAGGAAAAATTTTATTGGGGAAGAACAGGAAAAATTTATTAGGGAAAAATAGGAAAACCTGAGCCTAAGGAGTGGTGGAGCTTGAGACAGCTCCCTTGTCCCATTTGCTCTGACATGCCCGGGGAATGTGCTTTGCCTGGTGGCTGACAGTGTGCCTGTGCAGGCTGCCAGATGTGCTGAGCACTGCTTTGGGGTTGATTGGCATCAGCTCAGTGTTTGTCAGGCTGACTTTGGAGAAAACCTTGGGTTCCTGGAGCTGCAAAGGCACAGCACCAAACCCCGGAATTTGATGTGGCAGTTTAGTGACTGCCAGAGGGTTGGGTTGGGTGTGGTGGCAAGGGGAGCATCTTCTGCTCTCTCAGAGGTTTTCTGAGCACTGAAACATCTGAGATGAGCAGAAGGCCTTACTGTACACCCAGACAGTGAGATCTCTTGGGGCCATGCTCCTGTCTCCAGTGGTGACAGTCAGGGATGTCAGAGTGAGCTCCCTGTGCCCGCTGCTGTGCAGCTCTGTAGTTTGGGAGCCCAGGATTGTTGGTGCAGATGGGAAGTGTCCTTGATGGAGGAGACTGCTCCATGACTGCAAATAGCACCGGCTTTGGAGGGGGCCTGGCCAGTGTCTGAGCTGTGGAGCCCGAGAGTGCTGGGCTCCTGCTGAACAGGATTGAAATGTTGCAGGCTAGGTGAGTATTGGGGGATGTGACATTATATCTTTGGGGACCTCTGCTTTTGGCTGCAGAGATGGGATCAGCTGATACAGGTGCTGCTCTGCATCAGCTGGTGTTTAGCTGGGTTCTGAACAGTGTTTAGGGGGAGGGAGGGTTGCTGTTCTGTTTCAAGGCCATTGGAGCAAGCTAGTGGAAGGTGAAAGGTGAAAGGTGTCTCTGCCCATGGAAGAAGATGAGCTCTAAGGTCCCTTCCAGTGCAAACCATTCTGGGATTTGATGGTTCTGTGATGTTTGGTAAACATTTTCTGAACCAACTCAGTGAAGGGTTGGAGAAGCTGTTTAGGCTTAAAGCAGACATCTCCCTGTGCAAAGGAAGAAACAGACAGCGCTCTTGTTCTGTGTTTGAGGAGCCGGTCGTGTTCTTCAGCAAGGGCCTTATCAGTTAAATATTCTTGCTTTCATGTTACTGGTACAGAGATCACAGAATCATGGAATGGTTTGGGTTGGAAGGGATCTTAAAGCTGATCCAGTTCCACCTCCTGTGTAGGCAGGCACACGTTCCACTAGACCAGGTTGCTCTGAGCCCCATTCAACCCGACCCTAAATTTTATGAAGTAGACCAAATAAAGAGGAATTGTCATTAAAAGCCAGTTTAATGCAGAGCAACAGTCATTTAGATTACTTAACTATAATCATAATCATTCCAGAACATCAGTGTACAGTGTAATTAGGGGGTTGAGATGCTTGTGCTGTGTAGTGCCATTTTTACATGTGCTTGAGTTGATTTTTGATGTGATATTAATGAAGAATGAGTGTAATCCATTTTGCTGTTTGAAGAGTTCTGTTCTGTGATTGTCATAAGTGGAGTCTCCCTCTTTGGAGATGTTCAGAACTGGACAGAGCTCTCAGCAGCCAACCCTGCTCTGAGCTGAGGGCTTGGATCAGGTGATCCCAGTGTTCCAGGTGATCTCCTTCAGCCTCAGGTGTTCTGTAGTTCTGCGACAAGGCAGTGACAGGGGTGAGGAGAGTATGGAATGAGGTGTGTGCAGGAATGGCGTGGAGAGAAGCACTGTCTCAGCTTAGGAAGAAAAGCTTGAGGGCTGTGGTCATGGGAATGAAGGAATTTAGTGGTTCCAAAGTACCTGAGACCAGATTTCAGCTGCCTTTGGCCCTTCATAGATACAAAAGGAGACAGCCTCCTTCCAGGAATCCAGTTTTGTTGGGAAATGAGGTGACCAGAGCTCAACTTTGCTTTTTTTCCCTGACCTAGGAGCAGGATGCAGGACTGAGCTGCTTCAGATCCTATCACAGGTTCTGTGCTGTGCTTTGATTCCCAGCACTCCACCGTCTCAGACCTGGGGAAAGGTCTGGGCACAAAATGTCCATTCCATTGACTTTTGGTGGGTGCAATGTGCTGGGAAAAGGGGGCTTGAAATTTAGCAGCCACTCTAAGCATATTGTCATTTATCTCAAGGAACAGTGGGATTTGGAGGCCCTCAGGAAGTGCCTGGTTATCTTATTCATGCATTTGGTGTGTGGGATTTGGCTTTTGTTTGGCAAGCAGGTGCTTCTGGGAGTGAGGTGGGAATCTCAGCGTGGAAGAAGGCAGACACTGTAAGTTGGTGAGAAAACAATTTCATTCAGACTGAGGGTTGGGTTATCTTTGGCAGAGTGTTGTAGTGTAACTGCTGATGTGGTTTGATATCTCTTTTTGCTTTTCTTCTTGCTCCCAGAGTACTTTGGATTGCATGCAGGTACTGCTCTAATCCTGTCAAACAGGACATTTTTCTCTCTGTTCTGACTTTGACAGTTGCTTGATAATTGTGTTTTAACTATACTGGAAAAGATTGCAAGAGTGTTACTGCCAAGAAGTAAATGTAATTAAAGGAGCTCCCACTACGAGTTTGATGGAGCAGCTGCTTTTCTCTTTAAGTGCCTTGCTTTCTTGACCAATTAGAATTAGGAGCTTACATTTTGGCACTTCCAGATTTTTAGAATTGTCCAACCTTGCTCCTTCTCCACATTTAAGTGTCTTTTGGGAAGTACTTGCAGTCCAAGAGTGAAGTATTTCCTTCAAACGCCAAGACAGTGGTGACACTGTTGCAAATGAGTGTCCTGGAGAAGACACCTCTCTGGTCCTGCTGGCTTTGTAATTGGGTGGAAGATGGGAAGCAGAGATTGTGGATAATAGTTTTCCCAGAAGAGGCAGTAACTAATGAAGTTCCAGCCTGGGAGTTGTGCTATCTGGCCTGTTCACAGGTGGTTTGGAAAGAAGGCTGGTATAGAACTGCTGGGGTTTGTAGCTGCTAGAAAGGTGCTTTAAAACCTTCCAGTCTGGCAGAGATCTCAGGAGGAATGGGGAAATGAAATGCAGGTAACACTGACAGTGCAAAGGCACATGGAGGAGAGAGAGCAGGGATTAAACATGCCCAGTGGTGGGCTTAGAATTCCCTGCTGGTGCAGGAGGTGCAGGGTTGGAGGTAGGGGATTTTTTAAAAAATGCCAGCTGCCAGTCTGGTCAAAAAAGCAGTAAGGTGTTGGGAACTCTCGGGAAAGGACTTTATTGGGCTGTGCCCACACCCTGTAAAAGTGGCACCCACACTGATGCAGAGTTACGGATGTTCCTTTAATTCCTTTGGCATCAGCCCTGCTTTTCACCAGAGCTTGGACTGCACACCTGTAGAATTCCCTTCTAGAAAAATGGGGATTCTCTGATCTCAAAGGGTCATAGCAGAAGACACGGAGGAAGGGAGCAAGGGACATCTGAACAAAGAGCATGAGCTGGAGAAGTGGAACAGACCAGCCAAGAAGCAGAGTGTCTTCGAGGATGGGGCTGAGCTGGTGGTGGTTGGGTGTGGAGAATCAGTTCCTGAACTGGTGGTTAAACTGACCCCACCAAGCTCTGCTCCTGCTCTTGCAGCCTCTTCTGGAAATCCAGTCCCAATTGTGAGAGACTCCTCTTTCTCCCCATTTTGAGTTGGGCATAGACACAGAAGTCTTCTCTGTGTCTGGAGCTTGATTCCTGCCGGTTCCCTGAACCTCCTGGCCGCATCCTTGGGCCTCCTCTTCCTTATCCTCCTGCCTCCCAGCACTGCCCTGGAAACCTGCTGTTTCCCAGCTGTCTGCAATCTTGCCAGTAGCTGCTAGAAGCACATGTTGTGTATGATGTGGCAGTAGTACTTAAGGGATGTTTGTATGTCGTTTGGAATAACAGATTTAAAAGACACCTGACTAATTAGGTGCCTTAGAATTAAACTCTGAATTATCCAGGCTATTGGCTCGGCCACCAGTGTAAATGGATTGAAACTGTGGTTTATGAATTTACAGGACAAGGCACTATTACGATGCTATTAAACACATTATCCAGATGCATCTGCTGGCTCATGTTTCCAGAGAAGACAGGAAACCCCTCTCTGGTCCTGCAGTCGTTCTGTACCTGTCTCTTGTTGTAGGCTGTATCCCAGGTGGGATCAGGGATGGATGTTGGGCTTAAAGAAGCCCTCCTTTGATCCAGTGCAACTGTTCTTACTGTTGAGAGTTTCTTTTCTCTATTAAGATGTAACGTGTAGGGGAGAAGTATTTATGTGAAAAATCCAAACTATAATTAAATTCAAACACTCATAATGGCAGAGGAATCCTGTGCAACGTGACTTAGTAAACAAGGAGTTGACTCTGAGCAAGTGGATAACACAGACACGTCTGGAAGTTCCTCCTGGCAGCTGATTTCAGTTCAGAGACAGTTCTTGCCAAACTTGAGAGACTTCTCCAGGCTTTCCTTAGAGCATGAGAGCACCTTTGGGCTTGTGGATGGAACAAGTAATAAACTGAAATGCCTAAAACAGATACGTCACAGTGAAATAAAAATGCATGACCCTCCTAAATCCTTAGGGAGTGGCTACAAAGGTTTTGCGTTACTCTGAGACCGCAGAGAGAGCTTTTTCCAGGTCAGAAATGTTATTTTTAGAGCTGCTTAAAAACCCAGACTCTCTGTCTCATGTAATATTTCAAGGCATCATTTTTTTTTGAGTTGGAAGGAGAAAAAACACTTCAAATACATTTTGTAGAATGGAAAATTTTGAAGAGTACAGTGCAGTTATCTATTTTGGTGCATCTTACCTACAAAAAACAGTGAGAGGAGGGAAAGGAGCAGTTGCAATCACTTGGGAATAGATCTGCCTACCACCTGGGGGAATGTGGGGATGTGTAAAGACAGCCAGGAATCAGCAATATTTTGTAAGGGGAATTCTAGAGATGGTAAAAACAGAATATGGGAAAATACAAATGGTTCTCTAGCAGGAACATGTCCTTCCCTCTCCACAGTATTTCCTAAGGCTCCTTGGCACCTCGTCTTGCTGAGGTGTGGCTTTCTTGTCCTCAGCACGCATCTGCCTGGAGTAAATCATCCCTGTAGGACCAGGGGGGAAGTGTGTGGGCTTCACACATCAAAGGAGAGTTCTGCAATGTGGGCCCAGGAGCTCTCTGCCCTTTCTAGTGCCTGGAGGAGCCAAGGTCTGGAGGGACAATTGGTAGTCCTGCCTGGAATGGTGCGGAGGTCAGGTTAAGGCTTTGGGAGCTTGCTGGAGCCTCTGGAGTGATGGACAAGATTGGGAGAGCAATTCCTTTTAGAGACATGATTTTAATGGTCCAAAAACCATGTAAAGCCTTTTGAATCTTTTTAAGGCTTATTTATCTCTGACTTACCTCATCTGGTCTTGTGCAGGGCTGGGAAAGGGTACTGAAGTTCAAACCCAGCATTTTAGGGATAAGTCCTAATGGAATTTGCAGTCAGTTTCCTCAGAGATGATGAGCCTCAGCTTTTCTAAGATAAGTAGAAGTGTGAAGCTGCCAGTTTCCAGTGACTGTTCCTAGGCAGGGCATTTTAAAGCATCATTTAGCTCCTTGGAGTCTGGGAAAAGGTGCAGCAAAGGCAAATTCTGTTTGGAACCTCCGTGTTTCAACAGGGATTTGTTCCTCACCCTGTTCTCTCCTGGCAGGCCCGGGTGAAGGATCTGGAAGACCAGTGTCGCAGTCAAACAGAGCAGTTCAGCCTCCTGTCGCAGGAACTCCAACAATTCCGGCTTCAAACAGGGAAAATCGACCTTCTGACCTCCACTCTGGTGACCTCAGAGCTGCCCCTTGCTCTGTGCAGCTCTGCCCCGCAGCCCCGCTGGGAGAAGGGTAATTGCTGCATGTGCCTGAGAGGGCTCTGACAAATGGGTTGATATTTATGTAAATGAGAAGGGCTGAAGGAGATAATGCAAATGTATAGTGTAATTTTGGCACCTCTGTCCCTATTGCAAATACTTTTGGTTTGTTTTGTAAAGAGACCTTGGCATTTCTGTGGCCAGGGAGAGCACAGGTGTCCAGTCTGTGGAACGAGGCACGTTCATAGAGACTTGGGCTGCTCCCTGGGACACTCTGTGCTGGTCCTGTATCCTGCCTGTGGCTGTAACTAATGCACAGGTGATTTTATTGCAGAATCAGCTGCTCCTGGGCTGCTCCCCCATCAGAGCACAAAGAAGATTCACAATGAAGGGAGTGATGAGCCGCAGCCGTCGCAGCGGGGGCCAGACACCACCCTGGGCTCCCCAGCTGCTCCCACCAGTGCTCAGAAACAATCCAAGAAAGGGGAATCTCAGTCCAGCTCTTCAAAATCAGAATCCATGCAGAACAGCCCAAAATCCTGTCCAACTCCAGAGGTCAGTATGGCAGTCCCCTCTGCGCCTGTGCTTTCCAGCCAGAAGGGAATAAATGCAATGCTGAGAGCACCACTAAAGTTGCCATCATTCCCCAGTAAGGTCACATGCATTCACCAGTAAGGTTGCATTCATTCCCCTCTGGCTGCCTGAAGAAAATGGGAAAAACAAGACCAAAGCTGTAGGAAAATACTGAAATTACCTTGGATGCCATGTCTGTAATGCTCATTTGAATATCTTGCTGTGCTCCACGAGGGAAACAATTGGTTAGACAGTGCCTGGGAGCTTGGAGAAGGAGTGGAATGGGAAGTGGGAGATGGTTCTTGCTAAGCTTCCTTGCGGCATCTCAGCTGCCACTAAAACACGTAAAGGCTACAAACTGGAATTTTTAGCATGGGGAGAAACTGTGTCCAGACTATTTTTGGCCTTGTGCTGTGGATGAGGAACTCAAACTTCTTGTCTGGTGTTTTTAGTTACTAAGATTTTACTTGGTGAAAGAAACCATGAGAAGATGCCGAGTTTGTGCTAAGAGGGATGGAGGTAACAGGCTTTGCATGTCTGCGTCACCAAGATCTCCTTGGTGGTTGTTGCTTCTCCTCCCCAGGAGCCCTTTCGTGGTGCCGTGGGGTTCACTTGAGCTGGGGTTGATGCTCTCTCCTGTGCATCGCTTGAGGGGACAGTTTAGGGCAGAGCAGTGCTGTGAGCAGGGCTGGGTGTGGTGGCCTGAGGGGCACCTTTTGCTCTTTTGGGGTTTCTTGAGCATTAAAGCCACTGAAGTGCTGAGGTGCCCAGGTCAGGACACCCACAACAAAGGGCTGCTGCAGTGCCAGGCAGAGCGTCCCACTGTGTAAGAGCTTGGGGAAGTGCCACGTTCAGAGACAAAGTGGAGGTCACACCTGGGGAGGAACAGCTATGGAACTGTTAGCAAGTCTGTAGCAGGAAAAATGCCTACCTTTTAGTTCAGGAGAAAGCTTGGAAGCCACCATGCCTCCCTGGAGAGATAGATGGCTGCAGAGATCAGTGTGGGATCCTTGGAAAAGAGCCAGTGTCTGGAGTGTTTGGTTTTCCACAACACACGGTTGTGGCAACGTTCCAGGCTAAGCCCCTCCATTTGGATGTTAGAGGTGTTTGTTCTCCAAGGACACGGGGCAGGATTGCATTACAAGGAGTACAGTACCTTGAAAAGATGCTCTGAACTCTTTCTGAGATTAACTCTGGCACTTCACGTATCAGGAAAAATACTTGGTGTTCTGGTGCCTGCAATGGGTCTTATCAAAAATGCATTTGCCTTGAGGTCTGCTTTAAAAAGGCAGCTTGAATTGGTTCATTGGCACTATTTCAGACAAACCCCAGGGAGTGCATTGCCTCGAGAAGAAGGGTTGCATTATACAGCCCATTGCCACTGGATGTAAAATCCCCAAATTTCACCAGGATCAAAGAAGCTGAGAGAAATTTCTCAGAGGTGCTTCACCAGTAGGACCAAATGCCTTGAGGATGCAGCCTCCAGCTTAGGAAGTGCAGAAGGAGCTGCTGGCTCAAAAGGCAGAGGCTGTAACAGGAAGGGGGGCTTCCTGCCCTGACTCCTGTACTTTTTCATTCATGTGCTGGTAGCAGAGCCAGCTAAAACCAAAAGTTCCAATCAAAACTCTGTCCAAAGTACACAGACATCATACAGAAAATGTACAGGTGTTGGAGAGGACAGAAGCAGTTAAAGACCTCAACATCCAGCAGAGCTCCTTCGCTCAGGTTGACATCTGTGTTACACACAGGGAGTTACCATTTAGAGGTAGCAAGAAATCAGCATACTGAGTTATGGGTGTGTGGAGTGGAAGAGGTCTCCAGAGCCTCTAGTCCCATCTCCTGCTCCAGTGGGACTGTCAGCAGCTCTAGATCAGTGTGGCCATAGCTTTGCTGAGCTGAGGCTACAGGTCCTTTAAGAATGGAGATCCCCCAGCTCTGGGAACTGTTCCCAAGGCTGCATCACCCACCTGGGCAAGGAGGTTTTCCTAATGTCTGACTGGAAGCCCTGAAGCTTGGGGCTGTTGCCTCTTACTAGTACTTCCTAACCTAAAAAGTCATTCTTAGAGATGGTCCTTATCCCGGGAGCCAGACTGACACCAGCCACGAGGCTGGAGGATGTGTTCACCATGTACCAACACTTTGAGTGTTCCTTTACTCAGATCCCTTTCTTCAACATTTTCAGGTGGACACTGCAAGTGAAATGGAAGAACTGGATGTTGACAGCATCTCCCTCATGCCAGAGCCAGGCAGCCAAGGCCCTGCAAAGCTTCAGGTGTTCTTAGCTCGATACAGGTACTGAGTGATCATTGCTTGTGCTCTGTGAATCACACGGGTTATCCACAGTTCCCTGCTTCACACTCTCCTCTGGATTCACCACTGTTAGGAGTGGATAATAATAGGTTAGACTTTTTATCTTATTTCTCCATGGGATTTTCATGCTGGGAGAGCTGGGGGTGTCTAGCCTGAAGAAGAGAAGGCTCTGGAGAGACCTTAGAGCTCCTTCCAATGCCTAAAGGGCTCCAGGAGAGCTGGAGAGGGACTGGGGACAAGGGATGGAGTGACAAAGGGGGAATGGCTTCCCACTGCCCGAGGGCAGGGATGCATGGGATATTGGGCAGGAATTGTTCCCTGGGAGGGTGGGCAGGCCCTGGCACAGGGTGCCCAGAGCAGCTGTGGCTGCCCCTGGATCCCTGGCAGTGCCCAAGGCCAGGCTGGACACTGGGGCTGGGAGCAGCCTGGGACAGTGGGAGGTGTCCCTGCCATGGCAGGAGGTGGAATAGGATTGTCCTTATGGTCCCTTCCAACTCAAACCAGTTCATGATTTGAGATCTGTTACTTCCTGCACAATCCAGGCTTAGCTCAACAAAAGCACATTAAGCTCAGTAGCTGTTCAGTGAACAGCACTGTGTGAAACTTTCAATATTTTTCTCTGTTGAAAATTAAATCGACGACTTGACATATTCATTGAATTGTCTGGTTTTTTCAGAATAGTGCAAGAAATTTTCTCCAAGAAATCTTATTCCAATTAAGAAAATTTCAGCATAGAATTCCTGGAATTTTTGGCCAAAATTTTTCTGGCTCTAATTTTTAAAGGACAAAAAAAAAAAAAAGCACAGAATAAATCCAGACTTTTTGGTAACTCTTGCTGTTCACTGAAGCCATCGTGGTCAAGCCCAAGTCACTACAGTTCAGTGTGTTGCCAGTCCTTCAGCTTTTGCACTGGGAGTTGGGAGGAAGAGAACTGGGATGATTCCATGCTTGTGAGGAGCACATCCAATGTGGTCTATGTCTTCATGTCAGTCTTGGGCCCGTAAGGTCTCAGTCAGACCACAGAGAGGTAAACATTGCTTGGACATGATTAAAACCCTTTTGAGGGGTAAAGAGCAGGGATTGGCAGTAGGTGTTTGTAAAGATAAAGGTTTTTAATGAGGCATGTTCCTGTGAAATGACACCCTCTTATTGGTGTGAGGATCCCTGGGTAGGCAGGTTAGAACGGCCTGGAGTCCAAGCCGTATCACCAGTGTATTTCTAATTTTCTTGCTAGTGAAGTTTTTGGAGTGCTGTGTACAATGTGGGGCTAGAGCAGGAGGCAACACCACAGCCTCTCTGTGCAGCCTCTTCCAGTGCTTGCTCAACCTCAGAGAAGTTTTTCCTCAGATTCAGGTGGAATGTCCTGTTTGTTTGTGCCCGTTGCCCCTTGTCTTGTTGCTGGGCACCAGTGGAAAGTGTCTGGCCCCCTCCTCTTGACACCCACCCTAAATATACCTGTGCATTGATAAAATTCCCTTTCTGTTGGCTCTTCTCCAGGCTGAATAGGCCCAGCTCCCTCAGCCTGTCCTAAGAGAGAGAGATGCTCCAGTCCCCTCAACATCCTCATATCCCTGTTCCTTTGGATGCCGCAAGTCATCTGTCCTGCTCCTCAGAAATCAGCTGTTATTAAATATTCTTATATGTAAACTAAAGTCTTGTCCTTTGTCTCTGGAATTTGCTGCTTGTCAAAGTGGATGCATTCCCAGTGAATTGAAAGCTTATCAACATCACAGCTGGAATGTGTTGCTGGGAAGATTCCTATGCAAATTAAGTCTTTCAATTGTAAATATTTCAGCTACAATCCTTTTGATGGACCTAATGAAAATCCAGAGGCAGAGCTTCCGCTGACTGCTGGAGAATATATTTACATCTATGGAGACATGGATGAAGATGGCTTCTTTGAAGGTGTGTTTTAGTAAAATGAAATGTGACTGAAATGCTGTGGAGAGTTGATTTCTCTCCCGAAAATGAGAGAGGAATTTAGTTAATCTTGAAACCTCAAGGTTAAAGATTTTCTGCCCAAAGTTAGTTTGTTAAAAGGAAGAGCAGATTCTGTTGGAAAAGGCTTTATTTATGGTACAATTAAATTAAGTCTCAGCCATGAAATCCTGGTCTAGTGATTTCAGTGGAAATTTTGCTACTACTTTCAGCAAGTTCCAGGTTTCATGCCCTATGGTTTCAATCCCCATATGGTTCCTCCCTCACCGTGGAGAGGAACATGTTCAGCCCCTTCTGCAGATGGGCTGTTTCCCTCTTTCCAGTGACGGTAGTGAGCCAGGAACTGCAGCAGGTGATGGGCTCCATTGCCTCCTGCTCTTTTGGCAGAGAGGGGATACAATAATCAACCCAAACTACAGTTGTGACCCTCGCTGCTGGCACACAGTGTATCTGTTTTGGCCCCTTTGCAAACATGAGCCTGCTTGATTAAGAGGTGGGTGGAATCAAAACCAAGATTTGTGGGCTGTAAATTTGTGCTGAGGTTTCTTTGTGGAGCCACTTGCTTAAGGGGTGATGGTTCCTGATTTCCTGAGGTGCTTTGCAAGAGCTGAGACAAATGCATGTGTGTTGCACTGCTTGCTCTGTGACTGTTCTGCCTCATTTTTCTTTCTATTCCCAAGCTTATCATTTATTTGTTTGTTTATTGTTTAAAGAATAAAAAGGTTATTCTTTACTAATCTTTTCTGCTTTCCCTGCTTTCAGTTGATTTGCTGTAGGCAGAGTTTGGAAGGGGGAAGGCAGTGCAGTCCCCATGTGCTGCTCATTCGTGGTGTGATGGGTCTGCACAGACCAAATGCTGTGTGTCTGTTGTCCCCACAAGTCTTTTTGGGGCACCTTTAGTGCAGGAATTAACTTGAGAAAGGAGGGAGCTAAAAGGAAGGCCAGAGCTGGGAAGATGGACTTTCTTGAGGAAGTACTGCAAACCCCAAATCTGTATGGCTGGGAGAAGACGTAAAATCATCCATCTGCATAGTTCGGGAAGGCTGAAAAAGTTAGTGAAAGAGCTCTGATGAGGAAGAATGGGATAAGGAAGAAGGAAAAACCCGTTAGCTAATTACACAACCCAACTTTTTACTTAGTTGGCTCTGAAATGTGTGGAGCAGTGAGTCTCCTCTCTGTTGGGACCTAACAAGGGAAGCCCTAGGAAATCAGGAAACATTGCCAGGAATAACCTCCCTGAGGTTTTTTCCACTCCTGGCTGCAGAGCAGTTGTACCCTGGCATAGATGTTGTCCCATGGTCCTCACAGCTGAGTTGGAAGGCTCAGTGGCAGGAGCAGTGGTAACAGGTGTCCTGTTTTTTGTTTAGGGGAGCTGATGGATGGCCGGCGAGGGCTGGTCCCCTCCAATTTTGTTGAGCGAGTTTCAGATGATGACCTCATGACGTTTCTGCCTCCGGAGCTGAATGATCTCACCCATAGCTCCTACCAGGAGAAAAGTTTGGTCAGTGCAAGCACCAGCAGTGGAGATAAGAGTGAGCTCTCCACTGAAGAGAGTAGCATCAGTCCACTGGCCAGTAGAGCAGAAGGAGACCGGGAGGAGCCCGTTAGTCACACAGCAGTGCCTTACCCGAGAAAACTGACTCTGATCAAGCAGCTTGCCAGAAGCATAGTTGTAGGCTGGGAACCACCTCTTTTGCCAGCTGGCTGCCCAGACATACAAAGCTACAACATCTATGTGGATGAAGAGCTACGTCAGAACGTGAAGAGTGGCCTTCAGACCAAAGCAGTGATAGAAAAGCTGGATTTACACAGCAGGGCTTACCGCGTGTCCGTGCAGGCGGTGACGGAGCACGGCAGCTCCGATAAGCTACGCTGCACTTTCTTTGTGGGGCAGGATTTTGGCGTGGCACCGACGATGCTGAAAGTCAGAAGTGTCACGGCCACATCAGCAGAGGTCACGTGGCTTCCCTGCAACAGCAACTACAGCCACGGGGTGTTCCTCAACGGGCAGGAGTGTGATGTGACCAAGCCGGGCGTGTACTGGTACACCTTCCGCAACCTGCAGCCCAGCACCCAGTACGTGGCCAAGCTGGAGGCCCGGCCCATGAAGACTCCTTGGGAAGAGGTGCCTGAGGGGCAGGAGCCGGACTCAGCCGTGATACACTTCACTACCCCTCTAGCAGGTACCGGAGGCCTCTGCACATGGAGAGGCTGTGCTCAGCTGGCCTTTTGCTGGGAAGCCATGGGGTAAAGGGAAGCGAGGTTGATTAGGTCCCCAAAGCATCAGGTGCTGCAGTGTTTTGTCTTAATGTTTTTCTTCCTTTATTTTAAAATTTGATTATCCCTTTTGCTTTCATTTGCTCTGGGAAGGCATCCTCTGTGCTGGTTGGAGCAGCTGGTTGGGCAGGGAGGAGGTGGTTTGCCGTGACCTTGCTCCAAGGGTTGCTGCATCATGGCCTCAGCTACTTTTGCAAAGTTCTGTTTTCTGTGCATTAAAGCTTTCACAGAACAAGAGCACCTTGTTTCCTCTGGTTCTGTCTGTCATTTCCCAGGACTGGCCTGGCTGTTGTAGTTCAGTTCTGCGGGGGCGACTGTGGTTGGGAGTTTGCTCTTTGATTCTAACCCGGGTTGAGCTTTATGCTGTAGCCAGATAAGCAAGAGGAGATTGTGTTTGGTCTCTCACAGGCACGCCTGATGCTCCTTTGGATGTCCAGGTAGAAGCTGGTCCCTCTCCGGGTATCCTGGTTATCAGCTGGTTGCCTGTCACCATTGATGCTGAGGGATCCTCCAACGGGGTGCGGGTCACAGGGTACGCCGTGTACGCGGATGGACAGAAGGTACTGGGTGTGTGGGGCAGCTGCAGGGGTAGCACAAAGTGTTGGGCCTTAAGACATGGAAAGCTGGACCCAGGAAGGTGTCCTGAGGAGGCAGTCCTTGGCCTGGAAAGGAGTGACATCAGAGAAGGGTCATGGCTTGGGCTATGTGATGCACAGCACAAAAGACATCTGTCCAGATTTTGGAGGTGCTCCTGAAGCAGGACCCTTCAGGAGCAAAACAGGACAGTCAGCGTCCTCTGCTCAGCCTAGGCACTGGCTTCATCCTTTGGGAAATAGTGAGTCCCTGGGGGCGTGGACAGAGACAAGGACAAGTACACAGCCACCACCTGGGGCTTTCTCTTGAACGTGGGACGTGAGGTGTAGTGATCCAGCATTAGGCTGGCATCCCCACAGCGTGGGCAGAAGGGGAGGGGGTGAATCTGCCCCTCTGCCCTGCTTAGGTGGGACCCCACCTGCAGAGCTGCCTCCAGTTTTGGGGCCTCCAGCATCAGAAGGACGTGGAGCTGCTGGAGCGAGTCCAGAGGAGGCCATGGAGGTGCTCCCAGGGCTGGAGCCCCTCTGCTCTGGAGCCAGGCTGGGAGAGCTGGGCATGTTCACCTGGAGAAGAGAAGGCTCTGGGCAGGCCTTAGAGCCCCTTGCAGGGCCTAAAGGGGCTCCAGGAGAGCTGGAGAGGGACTGGGGACAAGGGATGGAGGGACAGGACACAGGGAATGGCTTCCACTGCCCGAGGGCAGGGATGGATGGGATATTGGGAAGGAATTCTTCCCTGTGAGGGTGGTGAGGCCCTGGCACAGGGTGCCCAGAGCAGCTGTGGCTGCCCCTGGATCCCTGGCAGTGCCCAAGGCCAGGCTGGACACTGGGGCTGGGAGCAGCCTGGGACAGTGGGAGGTGTCCCTGCCATGGCAGGGGCTGGAATGAGATGGTTTTTAAGGTCCCTTCCAGCTCAAACCATTCCATGATTCTAACATACAAACACCCCAGGGTTCAGTGGGGTGTTCAGCCCACAGACCATCCAAGGACATTCTGTATTAGAAGTGTCCTATAATCTTGTGCACCCATGATGTTGTTTGAAGGAGCACGGTGCAAAACAGTGATGCTGTATTGGATAATTGCTCTTTTGTTGTGCAAATGCTTTTTCCTCTTTGTTGGAATGCATATTCTCTGCTCCATGCAGAGGACAGAGCATGCAGAGTCACATAAACTGAATTAGAAGTGTAGAATTTAGTTAAATAAGTAGAAATACATTTTAGGTGCTTTAAGCAAAAAAGAAGCTGCACTAGGCAGCCTCAAAAGGTCCCTAAGACCCAGCAAAAGTATCTTAATTTTGCAAAGTTAGCTTGCTCCAGACAAAACCAAAACATAGCTTTTACAACTCAGCATTCCAACATAAAAAACAAGATAAAGTCACTTGCTCACAGATAAAACTATTTGCACAAATTTTATGCAAAACTACAAACGCTAACATAAAGTTAGAATTTAGTTAGGATAGGTTAAAGTAAGTGATCTGGAAGTTGTGTTAATTTCTCACTGGGTGTTGTAGAAAGAAAAGGTGTTAGTTTTGAGGTCCAGTGTGGCTGCTGACCCATGGTCAGCTGTCCGTGCCACTGCTGGCCTCTGCCCTCCCAAGCTGTTGCTGCGCTGCCGCCGTTATCTCCTGCTGCTTCGGCGCTCCTGCCTCTGCTTTGAGACAAGGCTTCGGCTCAAACTCGGGCTGCGGCCCTCGGACTGTTCACAGACTACCTTCAAGTAAACCTACACTTTAAACAAGCATCGCTCCCGCCTCTAAATTACCGGGACCAACCCAATAACTCTTCACAGATTAAAAAAAAGGAGGAGTCTGGGAAAGGTAATTGAAAGAGCGGCCAAAAAATGGGAAAGTGCTTTAAAGCTTAGGAAACAAGGAGAGTTAAAATCTGGAGTGGAAGTGAATATATTTGTATTTTGTAGACTATTCAATCTCTCAAATTTATCTCTAACTGATCATTCTTCTAAGATCAGTATCTGAGTGGGATACTGATATTCTGAGTGCAGAAGGGTGGGAATTCTGCACAGCGGCTCTCCAGAGCCTTGGGGTCTGTCTTAACTTTGGGTTGGGAATTGTTCTTCTCAGAAGGGCTGAGCTGTGCACAACAAATAATTCCTTCCTGTTCTTTTGCTTACAGGTGATAGAAGTTACCTCTCCAACAGCTGGGAGTGTCCTGGTGGACTTGTCCCAGCTTCAGATGTTCCAGGTGTGCCGCGAGGTTTCTGTGAGGACGATGTCTCAGTACGGGGAGTCCGTGGATTCCGTTCCCGCCCAAATTTCCTCGGTCCTGCTGCGATCCTCCCACTGCACTCCCCCTGTCTGCACCGCTGTCCCCTCCAGGCTGCCCCGGGGGGGCCCCAGGGCGTCGCTGCCTGCCTGCAGCCCGCAGCACACGCCTGCGCTCCCGCTCCAACAGAAGATTCCTGCTGAGAGCTCCGATGCCAACTTGACTGATCCCTCCTCCAGCCCCTCCGGCTCAGCGCGGCCCCTGCCAGAGAAAGCCTCTTCCCCAGCACACCTCTCCTCCCCCAGTGCTTCCTTGGTGCAGGCTCCAGGCACTTCCCCACAGGGGTCGGACGCTGTGCGAGACAAGAAATGCCTGAGTGTGCCTCCCCAGCAGACTGGCACGGTGCTCCCAGGGCCGGGCACGGAGCCTGGCCCTTCCCAGGAAGCAGCACTGCAACAGCCGGGTGCAGGGACAGAGGTGCAGGTGAGTGCTGACATCTCCTGCCCACTGCCAGGTGTGCGGGGAAGGGCAGTGGGTCCTTTTTGGGGAGTGGAACAAGATGCCACTGAGCATCTTTCTGTGACACACTTGCCTCTGGGCCATCATCCAGTGGTGGCAAACACTCAGGGAGTTTTGGCCACTGTTGTGTACCTGGAAGATGCTGCTCACCTCTTGATTATGTTTGCTAGCAGCTGAGGAACAGAGTGAGGAAAGGAAGGATTTGCAGAGTTAAAAGGATGTTCCCATGTTAGTCTGGCATTGCTGTTCTCTCTGACTGAAGGGGCCTTCTCCAGCCTGGTGGGTTTGCACAAGGCAGTGGCAGAGCACCTCAGTGGGTGGCGCAGCGAGGCAGCCGTGGCTGCAGAGCTGGCAAACTGTCCTGACACTGGCTGTTTGCAGTTCCCAGTGGGTGAGTGCTTTCAGAGCTCTTTCAGGACAGTGGTGAGGATGTCTGAGAGCCACGTAAGACAGGTGAATGTTCTGTGACCAGAGTGAAGTGGGCTGTCCTGGTGTGGGATGTACTGCATCAGGGAAAAGGATCTATTTCTCATTCTGACCTCTGACATCAGAACTCAGGAGAGTGCTTCAAACTGTTAAATTCAGCATAACTTTATTATCATGGCAGTGTGACCTTGCAAAGGCTCAGAGTTAAGCTGAGACTTCTGAGAATTGGTGAAGCAACAGCAGCTTGGTGGGCCCAAGCCCAAAGGCCAGCTAAATACCCAGAAGAAATGGGGTGTTGAGTCCAAAACTTCAGTGATCAGCTCCCGGTCATTTGCAGCTCACAGCACCTTGGGTCAGCTGCTGGGTTCATTTACCCACATTTCATAGAATCGTGGAATGGTTGGGGTTGGAAGGGACATTAAAGATCATCTAGTGCGTGACAGGGACCCCTTCCACTGGTGTGGCCAGGCTGCTCCAAGCCCCATCCAACCTGGCCTTGAGCACTTCCAGGGATGAGGAGTGTCCTGGTGAATTTGCCCCAGCTTCAGATGTTCGAGGTGCACCAGGAGGTTTCTGTGAGAATGTCTCAGCCGGTGGATTCAGTTCCAGCCCAGATTGCCTTGGTTTGCTGTGAGCCTCTTGCTGCACTTCACCTGTTTCCAGCATCGTTGCCTCCAGACATTCAGATGTCTGGCGTAGATGGCTGCACTTGTGGTGGTTGCTTTGCCTCCTTTGTGGAGAGGAGTGAAACAGGTGCTCCCAGGATGCAAATCATCCTTCTCACTTGAGATGTATCTCTTCACTTGGCTGTCAGCAAAGGGAAACAGGGCAGGAGAATCTGAGCTGTGAGGTGAGACATGAGATCAGGACCTGGCTGGCTTTTGTGTGAGCCCAAGGGACATTGAGAAGCTCGACGCTGCAATGTCTCACTGCCCCTGGGGTCTGATCCTTCAATGTTTTCAAAGTTGCCTGGTACACAAGGACAAGGTTGTGCTCCACTACAAAATGCAGGGAGGCTCCCTTGGTTAGAGTGAGAGAAAGAGGTGGCTGATGAAGGCCCACCTGCCTTACCCTTCTTGTTTCTGGAGCTCCATTCCTCCGTCTCCCAGCGGTTTTCTTGAACTGGTTGGAATACAGATGAAGACCTTCTTTAATTCTCGCTAGGTGACATAATCAGGAGCTTGTTGTACTCTCTGTATATATTCTTCTTTAATTCCCCTTTTCTTCACACCCCTTACACCCCAGGAAGTCCTGGAGAAGTGTCCTCATCTCCAGCTCAGCCCAACGTGCCAGATGGTGTCTAGGACATTCCTCTGGCAGATGGCGGTGGGAAATGACCTTGTTGTATAGCTTGGGCTCTTCTTGCTGCTCTGAAACTTGTTCCTGTCCATACCCTTGTGGGCCTTGCCTGAGCTGCAGCACTGGGAGCACCGTGTGTCCCCTGGGAGCTGAGGACAGGGAGGGGTTTGCTCCCGGGCTGGCCAACATTTCCAGCGGCACATTGCCTGCCAAAGTATTCATATGCCTGCAGCACAGAACACATCAGAGGGTCAAAGAGTTTGGGGTGGTAAGACTCCATTTTGGTGCCTGAGTGCTCTGAGATCCCTCCCCTTGGTTTCACTGCTGGTTTGTTTCCAGATGGAGCAATCCAGAACCAAAGCGCCGGAGCTGGGGATCCCGACCGACAGCGGGGTGAGGCTCCAAACAGAAACCTGCCAGGTGTGCTCTGTGCAGGAGGCACCCAGAGGTCCCAGTGCTGACACGGAGAGAGAGGCAGAGAAACACCTGAGCCCAGAGCCTCCATCCTCCCCCGGCCAGGCTGAGGGGACACAGGACAGCTTCCAAGATGGAAACACGAGCGGGAGCAGTTGCCAGGAGTTCCTGAGGTTGTCTCCTGGCAAGGAGGTGATGAAAGAAATGTCCAGAGTGAAAAGAGAGGTTGGTTTAACCTTGGTTGAATGTGTGTGCCCGTGGAGGGATGTGAAGTGTACTTGACACTGTGAGTTTTCCAGCCTTAGGCAGTGCTGTTCTGCAGGCTGTAAGGAGAGGCTGATGGCTGTGTGTGTCCACACGTGCCAGTCGCTCTCTGGGTGCTGCCCACTTCCTTTCCTACCACGCTTGAGCTGTGTATGTGCTCAGAGAAAGGAAAAAGGCTTCTTTGTTGCTGAAATAGAGTCTGGGAGAATTGAGAAAATGTGTTTTTCTTTTCAACAGCAAGAAGAAAAACTGTCAGAAACGGGCCGCAGGCAGTTGACCCTTTTCGCTGAGCACAACCGGAGTTCTGACCTCTCAGATATTTTGGAAGAGGAGGAAGAAGATGAGCTGTCTTCAGAAGCTCTGGAAGAGAAGAAATGGGACCAGAGAGAGCCATCTTCCCAGGAGAATGGGGAAAAGGTAACTTGTCCCGAGTGCTGCTTGCGGGGAGCACCGGCGCAGCCATCCCATGCCATCAGCTCGCAGGAGGAGGGGCTGGGCTGGGCTGAGCCTTTCCCAAGGTCCTGCTGCTCTGCTTTGACTCCCAGTGTTGGCTCAAGGTGGTAAAAATACAAGTTCTTTGGGAGAGGGAAGGGTGTTTGTTTGTAATGAATGGAGCCAGGGTTTAATTAGTTGGAATAACACACAGGGTGATGTGATGTTTAAAATCCAGGGTTCAAATCAATGCTATTGATTAAGTTCTTAACACAGACAGTAAAGAGGGAACAACTTACGCTCTCAGGCACAGGGTGGGATTGTTGGGGTGTGCTGTGCAGGGCCAGGAGTTGGACTCGATCCAGCTGAGGATATTCCATGAGCCTGTGTTTATTTGGCTTAGGCCTTGGTGTTCTCTGTAGCCAGGGATGGCATGTAGGAGCAGAGCTGTGGCTTTGCAGTTCAGGTGCTGCAAGGGATGAAATCCTGCCTGAGCTGAGCTGTAAGTGACCAGGTTAATTCATGCCCATAGAGTTAAATGTGGTTCTGAATGCACCTGTGGGAGTGTGATTCCAGCTGCATGGCCTGGAGCTGGTGTGTTACCATACAGATTACAGCAGCTGGGATGGATGTCCATGAGGGAAAGAACTGAGGGTGAGAGACTGGGAAGGTAAAAAGCTTTGCAGGAAATGTGATATGCCTGGATGGCAAGAAGGCACGCTCTCTTTGATTTTTCATGTGACCAAAGAACATCTGTGGCTGATGTGCCCTGTGTGGCTGCTGGCCTGCAGGGATGGGGCTGGCGAGCACTCAGTGGTAGCAGACAGTGTAAGGACTCTGGAGTAAATTTCCTTCTCTCCTTCTGAAGGGGCTTCTGCTGCCCAGGTGGGAGATTGGACCTGCAGCACAGCACATCAGGAGCCCCAGGAGAGCCTGGTGGCTGGAGGGGCTGGGGCTGCCTCTGAAGGTTTTGGAAGGGCTTCCAGTTGTTGGGATTGGACTGGGAAAAAGTGGAAGAAAGACAAGTTTCCTGGAAGGAGAAGAAAGGAAATAAGAGTAATCAAGAGCACTGTTCTTTGTATTTTTTTTCTGGGTGTTTTATTTGCCTTAATGTTTTTGTTTGGTTGGGCTTTTTTCTGAAAAGAAACACCAAAACCCTGCTCACGTCCTGTTGAGCTGAACAAACTGGTGCTTCTTGACTGGATAAAGTGGTTGTTTTCTGCTCTGGCAGTGATGGAGTGAGGGTGACAAGATGCTGAATGGGGAGAGGACCTGAGGGGCAGGAAGCTTTAGGGCACAGAGCTCCCATGACTGCCTTATGGATTGAAGGGGATGTGACTGGAGTAGGGCTGTTTTCTAGGATTCTGCATATTTAGTTAAATTTCCTGTTACCTCAAGACTCCTCAGCCAACTCTCTCAGGATCCAGAGGATGAAAACATGTAGGGGTGCTGCTTTTAAAATGTTTGTCCTCAAATAAGCTGTTCAGTTGCTGAAACCATTACATTAAAACTCAAGAGCAGAAGCGACAACTTTGCAAACAGCTAAAAGAAGTCTCACTGAACTTACTTTATGGTTGTATTTATGAATTCTGTGTATTCCTATTTGGTGCTAACAAGGCAGAAGCCTTGAGCTTGTGTCCTGTAAGGAGAGTTTGAGAAAATTGAGGGGTTTTTGGTCTAGAGGAGTTGAGTGGGAGATTTTGTGACTGCCTATAACTATTTGCATGATGGTTAAAGGGATGAGAGCCAAAGTCTTCTTGTTTCTGGGAGATGATATATAAAAAGAGGCAGAAATCATGAGCTGCTGTTTGGGAGGTTCGTGCTGGAGATGAGTTCAAACCTCTTTCCCAGGAGGGCAGTGCAGCCTTGGGACAGGTCCCCAGAGGGTTCAGAATCTCCATTCTTTGGTGTTTTCAAGCCTCCTCTAAGCAAAGACACTGATTTATTGTTGGCAGCAGTCCTGCTGCGATTAGGAGACTGAACTGGAGACCTCTGGAGGCCCCTTGAACCAGTTCTAAATATAATTCAAGACAAACGTTTGCTTGGAAAAGCCATAGAGGTTGGAACTATCAGCAGACAGCTTGCAACTGCCTTTGTTTCTCCCCTGCTGTGGTTCAGTTTTTAATTATCTCTGAACAGACCTGCTCATGGCTGTGGCTGAAAACTTGAATAGCTACACGTGCTTTGTAAGGTATTTGTAAGTGTCTTTAGAACACATAATGATGTAACTTGTCAGGGAAGTTTAATGAGAGACCTCCAGAGGTATATTCCTACCGAAATTACATTATGCACCTGGGATTTTACCTTTTATGTTAGTGCTAATGTGATAAGAAACAAACCCATAAATTCTACAGCTGGTCCACAGCAAATTTTAAAATTCAGCAGTGTTGTCCCCAAAATTTTCTGTAAGCAGGCAGGCTCTCACCCGTCTGCAGGTGAAGCTCAGGTGTGTGTGACCCTTTGAGGTAAAGGGTTTCCCGTTTGTTTGTGGGAACTCTGCTCCTGGATTTGCAGACAGGAAGCTGCAGCAGTGCTGCACTTTGCCAGGGGACAGGCAGGGCCCAGGCGGCGTCACCTCCGAGGGGTGTCCTGCAGCACGGGGCCGTTCCTCGTGCTCCAGGGAGAGGAGAGGTGAGGGGCACCCGTGGCTCCGGGGGCGAGCACAGGCCGAGGCTCAGCCCTGTGGACAGAAGAGCCCACTCAGCTGTGCCGTGGAGGGACCACACCTCTCCTGTCCCCGTGGCACCCCGAGGGTGCCGAGCCGTGGGGAGTCCTTCCCGTGGCAGGATGAGAGGTGCTGCAGGTAGCTGTGTGTACGGGAGAGGCTGGGAGGGAGCTCTTCCATGCATCTGCCTTCCTCGCTTCCCGCTGCATTGCTGCCTCATCCGATTGCTTTTGCCAGAAGATCCATCGCTCCCTGTGCCCCCTCCCCTTGCTTTGCTGCAGCCACAGCTCCATCCTGCTCTGCTGGGAGGGAATCAGGGTCACGCTGCCTCTTGTTTTAATGTTTATTTCCTCTCTTTTTTCCTTTGCTTGTCCTGGCTGTGGCTTTTCTCGGGGTCTGGGTACAGATGGATCTTTGTGATACTGACAGCGATGAGGAGATTCTGGAGAGGATCCTGGAGCTCCCGCTTCAGAAGAACCACAGCAAGAAGTTGTTCAGCATCCCTGAAGTGACTGAGGATGAGGATGAAGACGAGGATGAGAAGAGTGTTACAGAAGAAAAGACAGACCCTCAAGACTCGTTGGAAACACAAACCTATCATTCAGGAGGAACAGAGAAACCACCCAACAGCAAGGAGCCATTTCTAAAGGAAGATGGGAATAACACCTCCGTGGATGTGTCTGCTCAGACTCCGCAGGAGGAGCACGGTGCTAAGGAGAGCAGAGCGGATGCTGACCATGCAAATCCTGCCTTTGGCCAGCTGGCCTGGAGTCAGAAGAAGGCACACTGGAACTGGGGCTATCAGGAAAACGATCCCAAGTCTGGGAGTGGCACAAGTCCCTCCTGGAGCAAGAAGAAGGGAAATAATTATCGAGAGAAGATCTGGAGTCGGCCTGAGATAAGTAGGAAGAGACAGAGTGATCTAACAGAGCACTGCAGTCGTCTGCTGGGCAACTGCAGCCAGATGGGGAGCGGGCTTTACAGAGCTCCCAGTCTCAGGGAGGAGCTCAATATTGTCAGCAGTGCTGGTGGGAAGGAGGGGTTGGATTTGTACAGCCGGGCCAGACAAGGCACCTTACGGAAAAAAGCCCCAAGAGCAGTGGGATCAGGGGGGGCAGAACCTGCTGTGATGGCAAAGCACTGCCCCAGCCCCAGGAGCCTGGAAATAGACATCGAGTATGACTCCGAAGATGATCAGGATTCGACCTGTGCATCCTCCCCGGAGAGCAGGCTGTGGCCAGAGAGGTCCCAGAGCTGCCAGGGGGACTGGAGTGATTGCTCCAGTCAGTCTGAGGTTGCCCACCCGGGTGGCAGAAGGGACCTGACCAGGCTGGAGATGATGGAAGAGCAGGGTATGGAGTGGGCTGGGTCTTCGAGCCGGCACCTGCGATTCTTCTGCCAGGAGAAGGAAGCCCTGAGGTGTGAGAGCAGTTCTGAGGAGCAGGGCTGGGAGCTGGACTGTAAGTCACCTGGCTGGAGAAGGAGGCTCGAACATTCTTCGAAGGGGATACGTAGCACCTCCTTGCACAAAAGGGTTGGGTGACTTTTCCTATTCTGGCTTTGAAGCAGCTTGCAGTGGCACTGGCTTCCCTCTGCTTCCCTGGCCTGCCTGTATCTTGCTTTGTTCAGTGTTGTCCAGAGAAAGGACCTTCCTCTAGGATTGTCTGGAAGAATATCTGAGAGATTCTGTAGTTCTGTGCTGCTCCGTGGCTTTTCTTGTAGTAGCTGCTTCTGCTTTTCCTGCTCCCTGACCAAGTGTCACCGATGCAGTATTCCTTTTCATGCTGGGTCTTCCTCCCACGGCAGGAGGCTGTGGGACCCAAACGAAAATCTCTGGTGCAATAAGCTGATTGGTGAAAGCTTTGTGTAGATGCCGACTGTAAAGTCATTGCCTCCCCTCGAAATGCCCTTTCCTGCATCTTCACCCTCACCAAGGGGATCGTCACTGGTGCCTGGCAGGGTGCCTGCCTGTCCTCAGTTCTGTTTTCCAGCTCCCTTGGTCTTTCCAGCTCTAGAGTGTCCCTGAAGAGGAATGTTGCATTTGGATGCACTGCTCTTTGTGGAGTGCGTTTGGGCTGAGCGCTGTTCAGGGAGTTGGAAGGCAGAGGCTGCTACTAATTCTCTGGTGGTTCCAATTGCAGGCATCCAGTCATAAAGATTCCAGGGGCCCCGAGCCGCCCGGCACAGCCGCCTGGCAGGCTCCTAGCAGGAGGCGGAGCAAGAGCGTAAGAAGGAGCCAAATGCAGAAACCTTTGCTCTCTAGTCCAGGTGAGCGGGAACGGGGAGAGAGGTGGGCAGCAGGAGAGAGGGAAGCTCCTGGAAGTGGCTGGGGAGAGGCTGGCAGGCAGTGCCTGGGCCGTGCAGGGCTGGGGCCAGGGCAGGGTGCTGATGTTCTCTGCTGTGTCCCCTCTGTGCACAGGCCCTCCAAGGAGCACTGCTCCCGAGAGCTCTGGCAAAGAGGATGGCATTCGGATCTTCGTGGCTCTCTTTGACTACGATCCTGTCTCCATGTCCCCTAACCCTGATGCAGCAGAAGAGGAGCTCCCATTCAAGGAGGGACAGATCCTGAAAGTAAGAGCTTAGTGAACATCTCCTACTCCATGGATCCATCTGGCGTTCCAGGGGCAGCATAAACCTTGGGAGGTCTGCAGCTTCCTCACGAGAGAAGTAGAGGGGCAGATGTGGATGTCTTCTCTCTGGTGACCTGAGGGAATGGCTGGAGCTATGCCAGGGAGGGTCAGGCTGGAGATCAGGGAAAGGTTCTTCCCCCAGAGGGTGCTGGGCACTGCCCAGGTTCCCCAGGGAATGGGCACGGCCCCGAGGCTGCCAGAGCTCCAGGAGCATTTGGACAGCGCTGCCAGGGATGCCCAGGGTGGGGTTGTTGGGGTGTCTGTGCAGGGCCAGGGGCTGGACTCCCTGATCCTTGTGTGTCCCTTCTAACTCAGGATATTCCATGATTCTTTGTCTGGGCTGCTCAGTCCCTGCAGCATCAACTGTCTATTTCCCCTTGCAGGTTTGTGGAGACAAGGATGCTGATGGCTTTTACAGAGGGGAATGCGCTGGAAGGGAGGGATACATTCCGTGCAACATGGTGTCAGAAGTCCCTGTGGAGAGCAGTGAGCTCAAGCAGCAGATCCTAAAGCAGGGGTTCCTGCCTGCGGACACGGAGAGCCCAGGTACTGTGTGTGTGTGCCCTGCTCTGCAGCGCTTTGCTGGAACGTGGGAAGCTCAGTGCTGCTGTCGTGCGTGGGCAGTGCAGCCACCAAACCCATCTGGAGGGCTGGCCCTGGGGCTGCAGCCTGGTTCAGTGGCTGCTCCATGGCAGAGGGGCCTGGCTGGATGGGGGTGTTCCGGGCTCTCAGCTCATCCCTGACTCCAGTACAGCTGCTGCAGCTGCTCCTGGGCTTGAGGTGTGTGAATTCAGCAGAGAGGCTGAGCCTTGCTAGGGGAGGGGAAACAAGCGTTTGAAGAGCAGCTGAAGGATGTGAACAAGAGTTTTCACTCTGTTCCCTCCTTTGTTTTGAAAGCCTGTGACTGAACTCTTCAGATGACTGTGCTCTTGGGTGAGAGAATCTGTGACTTGGGAATGGAGATGGGGAAGGGGGAGGAAAGGTGTGAGACAGCAAGGCAGGCAGACAGAAGTGTACAAGGAGCAGACCTGGTCGTTGGGTTCCTCCTTCCTTACTCCCTGAAGTACATGGTCAGTGCTTTGTGCACTGCAGACTTTCCTGTTGGTCCCACTTGTGTACGCCGGGAGGAGAGGGAGCATCCCTGGGGTGTGCAGCCAGCACAGCTCTGGCTGAGTCAGGCTCAGTGACTGTGAGCTGCCCCTGCTGGGAATACTGCTCCCACTGCCTGTCCCTCGTGCCTCCCACCTCTCATCCTGCGCTCGTCTGTGCACCCGCTACTGCCAGTGCCAATTGTTGGCTCTGCTCCACTTGTTAAAAAACCAGGATATTCCTGGTTTGGTTGGTCCGTGTTTCCCTGCCAGTTCAGCAGTGAAAAACAGCACAAGTGGTGGTCATGGCAAAGGTAAGCCCTGACATTGCCTGAGCTGGGAAAAAAACCCAAATCAACCTAAAAATAAGAAAACTCAAAAAAAAAGGAGCAATCCAACTTGTTCCTATTTCTGTGGAGGGAGAACCAGCATCTAGCCCTAACGGATCTTTAAGGTCCCTTTGCACCCAAACCGTTCTGTGATTCCGAGGGGCTGACAGTGCCCAGCTCCTAAATGTTGATCCCTGGGAAGGTGATCCTGAGGAGCACAGGGAGTGAGGGAGCTTGATGCTTTCACTGTGTGATTTCTTGAACGTGTTTTGTCCTTCGGCCTCTCTCATGTCTGAGGAGAGGAGATTTGAGCAAGGTGTTTTCCACATCCGTACTCTTTCTCCTGTGTGTATGCCAGAGATGGCTGGATGCCTGTGGTGGCCTGTGTCCCTCTGTGGATACACAAGGCTCTCTCTGCCCTGCCCCACTGCATACTCTTGGAAGAGTAAAGGATTTTAATAGCTCTGAGACTTCATTAAACATGAAGGGTTTGAAAGTTTTGAGGAAGGTGGTGGTAGTCAATAAGATGTACCTGATGTGTGTGTGCAGGGAGGGACTGTAGTTTTGGCACTGGTGGGGCCACACCTCAAATCCTTGGGACATTTCTGGACCCTTCTTGGCGAGGACCCTGAGGGGCTGGAGCATGTCCAGGGCAGGGAACGGAGCTGGGAAGGGGCTGGAGCCCCAGGAGCAGCTGAGGGAGCTGGGGAAGGGGCTCAGACTGGAGAAAAGGAGGCTCAGGGGAGCCCTTGTGGCTCTGCACAAGTCCCTGACAGGAGGGGGCAGCCGGGAGGAGGGAATTGGCCCTGATCCTTAAAGGCCTTTTTCCAGCCGTAGTGGTTCTCTGATGCCTTGGCAGTCAGGCTGGCTGTACCTCTGCTGTTTGCCTGCTGCCATAAACCCCTATCACAGCCGTGTAACCAAGGAAATGCCTTGGAGGGGTTGGTCTGGGCACTCTGCAGGTTCATTTGGGATTTCATCCAGTCCTGACCCTGCTCAGTGCAGAAGCTTTAGCTAGGTCTGGGATTTTTCAGGTGTTAATGGTACAAGGTTTTATTTTGTCCTTATGGTGCTGCTTATGAAAGATAAGGAGCAGCAAAATCTGTCTGCTGTGAGCTGTGGAGTGGCTAAAAGGCATAAGCACAGTGTGGATTTCTCTGTGTGTTTGGGATGTGGATCATGCCTCACCTGACTCCACATACGAGGCCCAGAGGGCTTTGCCCACAGAAATCCTGATGTCAGCCTCCCAGGGGAGGCACGTCATCTCCTCTGTTCCCTGTTCACTATTCAAGATGCTTCTCACTTTCCATTCACTGTCTGTTTCTCTTGTCTGTTTATTTGCTTTTTTGGTGTTTTTATTAAGGAAATGGCACATTTTCTCCACCTCCACGCCGCCAAACCGTCCCTCCTCCAAAACCCAGACGCTCCAAGAAAGGTCTGTGTCACCCACTGCTTCCTCTTTGGTTTTTGCTATAGGATTACAGACTGCATTGAATTTTTACTACTTGCTTTCAGGACCCTCAGATGTTTGTCTCTGTACGACTGCTAGGAAGTGGAAAGAGAGCCCATCCCTGTGCTGGTGTTAAGTTTTTAACAACAGTGATGTCTTTTATAGTTTTGGAGCTTGACCTCTGCTTCTTGTTACGTTCCTGAGTCCTGGTTACTGGTGTAGACTTTCAGTTGCCTGAACAGTTTGCTTCTGTTGTTTGCTGTCTCGGTGTTCTTTTTATTGTTTGTCAGTTGTGTTGTGTGGTCACTGTTGGAGATGAGCTCTTACTGATGAGGCATTCTCTTCCCCCAGCAGGGCTGGACAAACAGGAGTACCCGTCTCAGCCAGGTGAGAATTGCTTTTACTGGGGAGTAGGTCATGCTTGATGGAAACACAGATGTGTTTCGTGGTCAGGGGCCGGTGTGACACCCTGCAGTGCTGCTTCAGAGCACTGCAACAAGAGGTTTTAGTTCTTCAGTTCAGCAGTGGGTGCAGAGTGCTCTGACTGAGCAGGGGGAGCTTGCAGGGGAGCGCACATGTGGTGCTGTGGGAGGAGCAGGGCAGTCTCTGGCTCATGGCATGCTGTGGTCCTTAAGGTCCAAGGGCCACTGGGAGGCTGCTCCCTCTGCTGAGGGGCAGCATCTCTTGATATCCAGAGAGGCCAAGTGTGCAAACCCTTTGCCAGCCCATCCCGTGCTGGCGCGAAGCAGGGTTTGGATCCATGAATGTGTGTTTTCTGCAGCAGCAGACAGCTTTGGTAGGCTCAGGGCAGATCTGTAGGTCACGGCTGAGCAGGAGGTTGTGGATGGCGAGGCCTGCACTTCCCTGTGTGCTGTTCCCTGGCCCTTGGAGGATAAATTTTGTAGCTCAATAGCAGAACAACATGTAGTGGGAGGAGAAATGTCTTTCCAAGACACTGTAAAGAGACAGATGACCTCTGTGGGTGTATATATATTTGTATTTGTATGTATATACATATGTGTGTGTGTGTGCGTGGGTGTGTAAACAGGAGATGTAAAACAAAACATTCCTGTACACACAGACAGAGCACCAGGAGCCTGGGACGGGGGATGTCCCCACTTTTGGGCTTACGAGGTGACGAAGAAGATCAGAAAACTGCTTTACCGGACGCCTCTAAAGTCTCTCTCCACTCAGTTTCCCCCAGTATTCTTTTTGCTCAGACCACTACAAGAGTTGTGAAAGAGTTGCTGTGGTTTGGGATTTTGTCCAAGTATATCCATCTAAGAATATTTTATTTTTGTCCTGCAGGGCAGAAACATAAAGACATTGAAGCAGAGCTGCTGACTCCTCGCAGGATGGTGGCTGCCTTTGACTACAACCCTAAGGAGAGCTCTCCAAACACAGATGTGGAGGTAACCACCAGCTGCTCCCCGCTTTTTAGAGGTTTTTCTTCCTATCTGTTTGTTCCTTCTCTCCCAAGACACTCAGCACCTTGGTCCAACCAGAGTCTCAGAGAAACTGTGAGTGTTCATGGCATCCTTTAGTGATTAGACAGCACTGAGCAGATCTGGGGTGGCAGGAAGCAGCTCCTACTGGTAGCAACTGATCTAGGAAACACTCTGGGAAAAGGAAATACCTGCTTAAGGCTTTGAAAGCACTTTTGACTCTTAATTTGAGCATGACTTTTGTGTTAAGTACCTGTGTAGGTCTTTGTTCAAGAAAAAAGATTTAGCTCCAGTTTAATGGACCAGGCTGCAAACTTCTTGTTTTCAAGCAGTTCTATATATAGAATCACAGAATCATGGAATGGGTTGGGTTGGAAGGGATCTTAAAGCCCATCTCATTCCAACTCCTGCCATGAGCGGGGACACCTTCCACTAGACCAGGTTGCTCCAAGCCCCTTCCAGCCTGGCCTTGGGCACTGCCACAGATAGGAAGGGTTATAATCTGAGCAGGGAAGGATATAATCCAGACAGTACTTTTGTGGGTAAGTCTGTTCCGGGTAGAAAGGTGGCAATGCCGAATCCTTTCTGCAGAAGGAGGTGAGCACGTGCTCTGTTCCTGTTCCCCCAGGCTGTGAGAGCTGCCTTAGCACTCTGAGCAAACAGAAACGTGGGCTCTCGATTCGGATCCTTTCCCTTCATCCACAAAGGAGTGTCTGGCTAACAGAGGGCACGAGTGCTCACCTCCTGAGCTGTGTCTCCTGCCCAGAGACACGGCCGAGGACAGAGTGCTTTAGGGATGGTGGAATATCTTGGGAGAAACACAATGTGAGCACGTATCCAGCCACCCAATGCTTTTGAACCCTTGTACCAAGGAGGTGACTGTACTTTCTGCAGTGATTTGCTCTTCTAGAACCTTCCTTTTGGACAAGAGCTCAAATTATTGAAACAATCTGGTGCAGTTCTGTGGGAGGTGCTCCATAGGGGTGACCCGCGGCCTCCAGACATAAACTGAGGACTAGGGATGAGATATGGTAAATACATTGGAAGTAGATCCCTTCCAGCTGACCCTTGTGAAGTGCCAGAGCGTCTTGAGTGGGACTCAGCCTGTTTGGAGCCTCCTCTGGGCAGATCTTTCCACTAAAAGAGACTGGTGACACCTTTGTCTTTAGCCTTGTGCCCCGTGGAGCGTGTGCTGGGGTGCCTGACAGGACAGAGGGTGTGACACGAAGGGTCACTGTGTGCTGTGCTCCTGTTCTGTGTCCAGGTTAGATCTCCCTGTTTGCATGCATTCCAGCTAGTGAGTAATCCCTGAGTGCTGCACACAGAACAGGCTCATCCAAGGGAGCAGGATTTGTAATTACATTTAAAGAAATCAAAGGTATTTCTGGTGTTTGCTGAGCTTGTCCTCGGTGCTCCTTTCCAGAGCAGGTGGTAGGGACTATATAGAAGCCTTTTTAAAATTGGTTTAAAAGTAGGCTTTGCTCTTGTCTTAATTTGTGAAATGCTTCCTTAGCAGTGAATTCCAGAGTTATCAACTTAGTTTCTCTCCTGCATCCTGATCGTGCAAGAATAAACACAGTGGGCTCCCTCCCTTTGAGTGAGATTGGGCCAGAAGCCCGGGGGAGCCTGAGTTCCCGGTGAGAAATTCCAGGCAGTGCCTCTCCTGTGACCTCTCCTCTCTGGCTCTTTGCAGGCTGAGCTGACCTTCAGTGCCGGGGACGTTATCACTGTCTTTGGGTCCATGGATGACGATGGATTCTACTATGTAAGTGCAGGGCTTGGGAAGGTCCTGTGGTTACACTGGAAATCGTTGGAGCTCATGGAGTGGCAGGGAAGCAGAAGTCAGGGAACAAAGTATTCTGCTTTTGAGAAAAAAGCAAGCCCCTCTCTATTTAGTTCAGGGCAGCCTGTTGCTGGCACTCACTGCTCCTGCTGTAAATCCAATATTACAGAATCCCAGAATGGGTTGGTTTGGGAGGGACCGTAAAGCCCATCCAGTGCCACCCCTGCCTGGGCAGGGACACCTCCCACTGTCCCAGGNGGAGCAGCTCCATGGCCTTAAAATATCCCAGTGGTTCTGAGCTTATTTTTTGGCATCAGTTGCCTGGAGGTTTCCCAAAGCCTTGCCTGCATTTTTCCATGCACACACCAGCTGAACCAGCACCTGCTCAGAGCTGACATTTCCGCAGACTCGGACATTTGGGCAGAGGCTGGAGTGGTGATCCAAGTCAGCAGACACATTCCTGTGTGCCAGCGTGAGCCTTGGCCCTTGGATCATCCCTCTTCATGCCTGGGAAACAGTGGGCCTTCACACATCAGGCTGGAGGTTGAGCTCCAGGTTAAGTCTGGGGGCAGCACTGGGAATGTTTTGTTTGACCCTTTCATAGTGTTGGACAGACAGCATTGCTGGGGTGGGTTTTGTCTCACCCAGCCACCTCCTGTTCAACTGGAGACGTATTTTTAGGAATACAGTACTGCAGCTCTGGGCCTCTGTGATCATGGATCAATGCCTGCAGGACATGGTACCAGTCCTGCCTCACTGTTTAAAGACCTCAGTAAATACCCGGGCAAATCAGAGGCCTCTAGGGCGCCTGTGGCACAGCCATATTCCAGCATGGTAGTGCAGGTCCTGAGTTTGTAGAAATCACCATGTTGCTGGAATACCTTTGTCACAGCTTGCTGCCATCTCGTCTTCCTTTACTCTCCTCTGTGTTTCTGTGCTCTGAATTGTTCCACAACCCAGCAAGGATGTGAGTTACGGAATTCGCTGAGGATCCTCCCAACGTGGGTGTGTTCTGGGCTTGTCTCAGCCCCCAGCCCAACCTTCTCTGCAGGGCACTGCACCTCGAGTTGTTACTTATTTCTCCAGGAAAGCTGATGTGAGAACTGAATGTTGATCTTGCAGGGAGAGCTGAACCAACAGAGAGGGCTTGTCCCGTCCAACTTCTTGGAAGCTGCCCCTTTGGATGGAGATGCGGCTGAGGAATCCCACTCAAAAGATAAAGAAGCTTCTCCGCTCAGTGCCGAGAGCCAGGTGAGGTGAGACGTGTGGCTGCCTGGCACTGCCCCCCAGGCTGGGCTGTGTCTGGAGCCTGGCGTTGCATGGCATGCAGCACCCGTGGGATCGCTGCCCGCACTGCATGCAGCCCGCTCGTCCCACGGGAGCTGCCTGAGGGAGTGCTGGGAGCTCTGCCAAAGACTTGCAGTGCAGGAAGAGGCACAAAACAGCAGCGCCTGCTGGGGCCTCTGTGCTCAGGTGGGCAGAGAGCATTCAAATCCCACCAGCAAATTGTTTAGATCCACTGGAGGATCAGTGGGGGAATCCTACTGGATGCAAAATTCAGCCAGCTCCCCAGGCACATGAAATTCCACAAGTATGGTTATATCCAGCCAAAGAGTTCTGTAATCAGCAACACCCAAACACCAGTGTTCTTCCATCCCCAAGTTAGATATATCTTAATCCAGTCTGAGGTGCTTCTGGATGAATTCAAAACACACTGACAAGTTTCCCAAACAGATCTGTGGGATGGATCCTGCAGTTTCAAGGGCATCCCCCAGAGACAGGGAATTCAAAGGTTAAATTAACCCCTTGCATTATGTTGCTGAGACTTTTGGAATAAAGGCTTGAGTGGGAGATTAGGGTCATGTCTGGGGCTGAGGCCAAGAGTGTAGCAGCTCCTTTGTCATTCCCAGACCTCCTGTGCTGTCCCAGCCTGGAGTGGGAGGCAGGAGGGACCCAGCTTGGTCCCAGCTCTCATGGGCTCAACCTTCAGTCCTTCTTGGGAGGTTGTTGGCACTCTCATGTGGTGCCAGACCCACAGGCCAGAGCAGACTGGCTTTGAGCCATCCTTAGGGAAGTAGGTGGTCCCTGAATCCTGCTCTGCTGAATTCCCCACTGGTGCCATCCCCACTTTCCTGCTCTCTGCAGCATTCCTTGGCCTTTTTTTTCGTGCTCAGCTCTTCCTTTTCTCTGTATCCATCTCTCCTGTCTATCTTCAAATGCTGCTTGGTCTCCCTTCACCTCAGCCCCATCCCTTGCTTCCAGGCATTCCAGGCTTTGTGGGTACAGGATTTTCACTCCAGCCTTGGTACCTTCTTGGGCAGAGCAGCCTGGCTCAGATAATGAGGTTTGTGGGCCGTTTGTTGGATCATCTTCTGACCTCAGCAGCTCTCCGGGGCCCTTGTACTTCCCTGTTGAGGATACTGGTCCTTGCTGGGGAATCACAGGTTCAGCTGTCCTTGCCAGGGTTTCAGAGCCCTGAGGTCACCCAAGTCTAACCTCCCTGGGGGTTAACAAGGATGCAGAGTGGGGTTCTTTCTTCAGTTTCCCTCTCAAAATTACTTACTCCTTCCAAGTTACTCATCTGTTGAAATGGAGGGTGCCAAAGGAGGCCTCAACCAGGAAAATGAAAGGTGGAATTCTAAATGTAGTTTATTGCAGATCTTCCCCTTCCCTCTGGCATCAAGCAGCAGCCATGGGGCCTGTTCCAGCTTCCAGGGGTCATTAGTCCAGCCCCAGCCCGGGGCCTCCCAGGGACCGGGGGGTTCAGGTAACCTTGTCTGCCCCTTAGAGGTGTGAAGGGTTTGCAAAGCCAGACCCACTTCCCTCTCTGTTCTCTGCTGCTGCTGAGTTCAGTGGGCACTGATTCCCTGGGCAGCACTTTGACCCACATATCCCTGCATGCTGAAGGCTGGAAGCTCTTTTCCTATGTTCCATGACAGTTTTTTAAACAGAAGCATCTTTCAGGTGTGTTAAAAACAACCCATATAAAGTAGACACATTTCAGGCTTGCATGCCCTTCAGACCTTTCCATTTGTCTCCAGTCCTCTGTGCCTGACATCCAAGGGAGCTTCCCCTTGCACTGGCTCTGACTTTTGGGTACCCAGAGCAGGAACCTGTTGGATTTGGTACTTTTGGTACTCTCCTGATCCATGAACTGCTGCTCTCGGTAGTCTGGGGACTTGGAAAATTCAGATGATGATGATTAAACCAATTTTATTTCAGTGGGAATCAGCTTGAACTCTCTAGGCATGACTGTGCTTTGGCTGCTTCTGCATCGTGCCAGCCTGGCTCCTGCCCTGCTGCCTCCCTGCTTTCCCTGGATCCCTGTCCCAGGGGATTCTGGCTCAGCACCCCCGGCACTCCTCCCCCTTGTGCTTTGCAGTCCAGACCTGTCTGAACAGCTCCAAAGAGGAAGGGCATGTGTGCCCCCTGTTAAAAGTGGTACATTTGCCCCGCTCAGAGCCCAGCTGGTATTAACTGACTGCATTTAAGCACATTTAGTGATTCCTGAGGAGACAGAACCCGACCCCACAGTGGATTTGGCTGTCACAGCAATCACAGCATCCCAGCCTGTGGGCAGGAAAGCTCATGGGGAAGGCAGAAGAGAGAAATACCTCCTGTAAAACAGACATATTCCATATCTTTCCCTGAGCTGGAATGAACTCTCCCAGTGACACAGCCATGCCTTAGGCTTTACAAATTCCTGTGGCACTTTCACCCCACAGTTAAGGAAAACTGGCCTGCTCAGTTGGCTGTTGGCAGAGCAGGCTCCCTGCAGGTTCCCAGTCCCAGCTTGAGCCCTGGCACCTCGGGGGGATGTGTGTGCACCATGGCAGAGCTTTGGACGCAGTTACAGCTCGTTCCAGTTGCAACAGAAGCTTCTCCATGAGTGATTTTTAAATCACTTGTAACTTCTTGGATGTGATGTTCTCACCTTGTCTGTTCTTCACACTTCCCTTCTCCCTGCTGCCCTACCAAAGGCCTGAGGATAAGGACAATTTATTTCCAAATTGAACTGGGGAAGGTGGATCATTTTTAATTATTTCTGAGTAAATCTTAAAATGCTGGCAACTGAGAAGGTGAAGCAATTGAGCTTACAAACTGACAATATTTGGGGATTAGAATAAACAAGCAAACAAAAACAGCACAACGAGGAGGATCCAAGAAGTTGTGGTCACAAGCAGGCCCCAAAACACTCATGCTTACCAGCTCCGAGCAGCTGCTTTAACGCTGTTCCTGTTGACAGAATATTTTTCCATCAGTAACATGCAGTTTCTGTCAAAGACTGATTGTAAAGCACCTTCAGAAAGTGTTTGATTCTAATTATTTCGTGTATTTATTTCTGCCTGTGTTACGCACCCGGGACGGTTCTTTTCTTCAGAGAATGAGGAAGAGAAGAGTCCAGTGATAGATATGAATGATACATAGAGAGAGCAACCATGTAAGTGTGTGAGACCTTTAACCTCCCACCCAGCCCGGCACCTCAAAGGCTCCTGCACCTGCAGTTTTGGCTCCTTTTGCTTGTAGTTGGACAGGCTGGGTTGGGGCTGGGTTGGGGCTGTGGTGGCAAATCCACCTTCAGGGCTGATGTCAGACCTCTCACTGCCACCTGGGTTCTGTGTTAAAGCATTCAGCACGAGGTGCAGTGGTTGGAACAATTATCTGGTGGTTTTGGGGACCCAGATGGGGCTGTGCTGGATATTCAGGTTTGGGAAGGACCTGCTTTGTAGTTCAGCTTGGCCCTTTTGTTCACATCAACAGCCAAAGCTTTGTTTGGCCTTTGCAAGATCCTCCTTAGTCTGAGCACACTTCATGTTCAGCCTGGGGTTCTTTCCTTCTGGATTTTACTCCTTCCTGAGAACAGTCCTGAAAAACCCCTGCCCACCATCAGTTTAAGAAAATAGTAACATTTAGTCCCTAAAACCAACCTTGTGTGGATAATTGTTCTGGGGCTGGGTGGGTGAGGCCCCTGGTTTTGGGGGGCAGTGGGAGCAGTCTTTGCTTTCCTTAGTTTCAAATGTTGTTTTCCAGAAATTGCACCTGAGAGAGCACTAAAACCACCCCTGAAAACTGACATCACTCTTCTTTATCGCTCTAATAACTTGTGTGAGGATCTTGACAGAGCAGTTTTTCCTTTCTCTTAGAGAGGAACCCCAAGTTTTAGTATGATTTTTCTGTTACCACGTGAATCTGTGAACTGCCTCTGTTGCTTTTCTGCCACATAGAGACCTCTGAGAATACCTGTACGTGTTTGTGTGTGTGAGGGTGCCTCTGTGTGTGGAACTCTGCCTGGGCATGGTGTTCCACAGCTGGGAATCCACACCAGGGCTTCCAGACAGACAGGAAACTGTCACTCCTAGGAGCTGTTTGATATTTGACAGTGACATTGGTGCTGCAGTGTCCTTACTCCAGTGAATAATTGTGACTTTGTGAGTAGGTTTGGTTACCTGCCCCTGTTTGCACAGGGCTTTCCATACACAACTCTACCAGAGAAATTGTTTGTGGGGCCACTTCAGGTCCACCCTGAAACTGTTCTGCCTTTACCCAAAAAGTGTTTTCCAGTGGTGCATGGGCAGAGCCTCCACTGCTCTGGCTGCACAGCGGCCTTTACATCCCTCCCCCATCACTCCCTGAGTGTTGGGGAGCCCCCTCTGACGTTAGCCCAGTGCTTTTGGGCATTTCACCCAACAATTCTTCGTTGCACAAAATAAATAGTTTCTGGAGCAGAACTTGGGGATTCTTTCTTTTGCTCCCAGCTAAGGCAGTGGGCTCCAAGTTAGCCCTTACCTGCCTCCATGAATATTGCATTTCTGGCTGCAGAAGGTCCACCTGGATTCATTGGGGTGTATTCCCAGACTCCTCAGGCCTGACTAACACTGGGGTTATCAGCACCAGGTGCTGTTCCTGCACAGGGGAGCTGCCAGGACAGACAGAGGTTGCAGCTGCTGCCGCAGCGTTGGTCAGAGTGGACCTTGCAGGCAGAGTGCAGCTTTCCCAAGGGCCAGCCTGACCCATCCTGCAGTGTCCTGGGCAGCAGTTGGCCTTTGGGTGCAGTGCCACCCACCTGGAGTGTCACAGGAGTGCCTGGGAAAGGAACATTGTCAGGTGAACAGAGTGTGAGCTCAGAAGTCAGCTATGGGCCTGGTTACTGTTGGAGAGAGGCAGAGGAGTTCCAGCTGTGTCCTGTAGCTCAGGTAAGGGAGAGTCCCATGGCTCTGGCACAGTTCAGTGGTGGCTGTGAGGCGGACTCTCAGCTCTGAGGAGTTGGGAGGGGTCATAGATTCACTCTGAGACTGACTCCCGGGGTATTGCAGATGCTGAGTCTGACCCAGAGCAGAGGTTTCTGCTCATCCTGGGCCAGAAGTGCTTTGCTCCTGCAGCAGCCCAGACCAGCACAGCTTCTGCCCGTGAGGGGAGGGCAGGTCACAGTCACTGGGTGCTCCTGGTCCCGCAGGGGTGAGTGCTGAGCCAGCAGCAGGTGCCAGAGCAGGGCTGCTTTGCCTTTCCACCCCAGGGCTGTGCTGGAGGGAGGCAGGAGTGCTCTGGCTGTGCCTCTGCCTTGTCCAGCTGCCCTGGACATGGAGCGGGACCAGAACCAGGCACATCCAGTCCTGCCCAGGGGCAGCTGCTGGGATCCTCACACAGTTCCTGGCTATTGTCTGATCTTCAGGAGTGCTTCCACCCTAGGCAGGGGGTCCTGCTGCCACTGTCAGCGTCTCACGTTCCCCCTGGGGGCTGTGGCTGCTGCACACGTGTGAGGGCCCAGGCAGGGAGATGCTGAGGGTGGGATGTTCAGCGTCCAGAGGGCTCTTTCCTGGCACAGCTCCAGCCGCTCACCTCGTGTGCTGGGTGATGCCAAGACAGGAGGTACAGCTGGAGCGTGGGAGCTGCTGGGTTGGAAAGCTGTGTGGAAGAGAAGGCAGTGAGAGTAAGGCTCTCCTAGGCCTCAGAAACCCAGAGCCTCTTCCCTGGGGAGCTTTGCAGCCTGCGAGATTGGCAGTGGGCACTGTCTGGACACCTCAGCCCAGTGAGAGGAGGAAGGCTGCTGCTGGGAACTGACCTGTTGGTGCTTTGTGAGGAGGAAACTGAGCCCAGGACTAGGGCACATTCTGATTTCCAAAAGCCCTTTCCAAAGGGAACAGCACCATTTGAGAGTGGGGGGTCCCAGTTAACCACCTCAAACACTGAGGGGCTCAGAACATTCCTGTGTGCCCCTTGATCCAAGACTTCTCCATGTCCTGCTCCACTGGTGCTGCTGCAGAGCACCAGCCTTGGCTTTCTGCCCCTCCTGCCTCTGGCTGCTGGGTGCTGAGCAGCCTTGCAGGGCCCCCAGTTCCTCCTCCTCCATGGCAGTCCCGGCCCCTGTTGAGACGCCTCAGGGCTTTGCCAGTCTCCTTGATCTTCTGGAGGTCTTGCAGAGCCCTTGTTCTCACAAAATTTGGTTTTGTTCATGTCCTGGCTTCTGTCCCAGACATGCTGGGAGCCCAGCAGGCTCCATGGCTGAGGCATCCATGGATTCATCAGTACCTATCTCCATCCACGCTCTCCGGAGCTGCTTCACTTACTCTGCTGTGGAGCAGCATCTTTCACCATGTCCTTAGTGGGTCTTTTGTGCTGTCCTGTTCTTAGCCCAAAGGTCAGGAATTTCAGGAGTTCTTAGCTCAGGAAGGGTCTGGGTTGTAGGTACAAAATTTAAATCCACTGGAAACTTCCCAAGTGGAACTGCACCTGCATGGAGGGGAGAAGGCCAGGTTCTCTGGCTGAGGTTTATGTTGGTGTGATCTTCAGCAGCTCTAACTTGTGCTTTTGTCTTCTGTTTCTTCTCTTTCCCACCCAGCTAAATCCAGATGGATCTGTTGATCAGAGCGACTCCTCTCCATCGCCTCCTCTGCCAGCACCTTCCTGCCTTGTCCCGGGCGAGCAGTGTCCAGAGCAGGCATCGCTGGCCCTCCTCGCCTGCAGTGATGCACCTGGCCAGAGCAAAAAGAAGAGAGGCTTCTTCTTCAAAGGGAAAAACCTCTTCAAAAAACTTGGGTCCAATAAGAAAAACTAACAAAGGGTTTATTCTGTCTGGGCTGCCCACACAGCCCCAGAGACTGAGAGTTCAAGAGAACCCCTCTGCAATAAGCTGATTATTTTCATAGGGAAGAAGTATGTGTTGAATAGAGAAACCTCTGGAGGGTGTGGGAGCTGAGAGCCCCCGGGGAAGAAGGTGGCTCTGGGGTGTGAGGGCTCAGCTCCGGGCTCCAGCGTGTCCTGCCCCATGCAGCCCTTGATGTAGCGGTTCCCTGTAAATATTTCCATGTAAGGATTATATTCTGGCTGTAAGTTAGCTAACTGGCTTTTCCCAGCAAAGCCCTGGCCCCTTAGGAGAGATCCCCTGTGCTCCACACCCTGGTATTTCTCTGCTCCAAAGGAGGTCGTGTCAACTCCTTCACTTCCTGCAAAGAAAAATTTGCACTTTTCTGTTCCCGTGACTCCCCTTCGCTGTCTCTGGGCTGACGAGTGAGTTCTTCCTTGTACTGTAACCCTGTAAATACGCAGCTGTGCCTGGGAGCATCCCACACTGCCTCAGTCAGCTTCCAGCACGAGGTTCCCCGGGGAGGAAAGCGATGCCCCGGCGGGGTTGGTTCTTCAGCCTGGGGGTGGGCTGCTGTCAGCTGCTCTTGCCTGGTTCACCTGGACCATGCACTGGCTGGGGACTCCGCCTTATTATTTATTTATCGATTTATTTATCGATTAATTTATTTATCTACCTATTTATTTATTTATTTGTCCATCTGCCTCTCTGCACGGTTCCGCTCGGCTGCGTCTGGGCGCCGCTCCCGGGCAGAGCGCTGGGAGAGCAGGGCTGGGGCTGGGGCTGGGCTCTGTTCTCGTAGGAGACTCTGTGTTCCTGCCACTGAGACACAGCCCTGCCCGAGCACGGAGGCTTTTGTATGCCATGGTTTCTGTCCCTCCCCGTGTTTCTTTCTCTGCATGTTCCAGTGGGTCCTTGTTCTGAGCAGGGCAGTTCCGTGAGCTCCGTGAGTGGTGCCAGCACAGCGGCCACGAGTGGTGGTGGTGGTATGGTATGTTTTTATTTAATATCAAATTTTATTATAATAAAGTCTATTTTCACAAAAATACATTTTCCTTAAAAAAGCTAAAGATGCAGTGATGCTTCTTTGGGGGGATGGGGAAAGGATTCCAGTCGCCTGCGCCTTGAGGATGTTCTGCACCTTCTGCGTCCCCTTCTCGCAGGGACAGACGTGGCTGTGGGTGCCCCGGGTGCGAGGTGGGGGTGGCAGCCCTGGGCACGCAGCACTCCAGGCTCCCCAGGTGTGGTGGGTCAGAGCTGTGGGCCTGCACCTGGAGCCTCTGGGAATCCAGCCAAGGTGCCACAGGTCACTCTGGGATTTTGTGGGGATTCTGCAGAATTCCCCTGACAGGAAGGACTTGTTTGGGAAGCTGCCGCTCCACAGAGAGAAATATTCCATGAGGATCTTGATACCACAGTGAGGCACCGTGTCCTGTGGTGAGTGGGAGTCAGGGAAGGGACAGACTGAAGGCTTGAAATGATCAAGTGCTGCAGCTCTGCTGGAGTTCCCATGGCTCCTGGAGCAGCCTCTGTGATGAAACTCATCAGTAACCCAGAGCTTTATCTGCAGCCTGTCCTCCCACGGAGGAAGTCGTTGCTGCTCTTAACTGAATTTACCAACGGGAGTTTCCTAAGTGAGTTGTTAAAGGTCTTTTGAAAGAAACTGTCATTGCTTTTATCAGTTCCTCGGGGCGTGAATTGAAGAACAAAACCTTTAGGAAGAAAAGCAGCCTCTAGAACGTTCTGGGGTGTGCCCAGAGCCAGAGGCGCCCTGAAGCCAGTGCCTGCCTGGCTCCCTCGCTCCTGATGCTTCTGTGCTCACTGCCCAGCTGAGCCCCTGGGCCCACAAGGTGTGTGCTGTGTCTCTGCCTCCTGTGAGCGTTGCTGTGATAGACCCAGGCCCATCATTCAGCACAGCCTGCCTGGTTCAGCTGGTCCCCAACACCGGGCAGGCTGCACAGCAAAGCTAAGAGAAGTCCCTGTGAGAAACATTTAAGGTTAACAGCTTCAAGCTGTTACAGCTAAACACTAAGGGCTCTGAGAAACAAAGAAAAAAGGGTAGAATAAAGATATAATCCGGATGTTCTGCTTTGCATCCTCTGCTTCTAGTCGCTGTGCTACAGCCCAGGTGTGGATGGCAGCTCTCTGCTCGGGGGAGCTGCTGGTGGCATCAACCTATTCCTGTTTGCATTCTCCAGAGGAGCCGCGTGTGGTCTCTGAGCACGGGGGTTTGGAGCTTGTGCTGGTGCTCTCCAGGAAGCTCCGCCAGGCCCGAGGCCTTTCCCATTCACCCTGGTCTGGGAGCAGGGTCACAGTCTCCAGGGGCAGTAAACGTTCCAGAGACAGAGCACCTCATAACCCCCACTTCCACAGTTTCTGAAGCAGTTGGAGAACAAGTTGGGGTTTTTGAGAGCAGTTTGGTGTGGTGTTTCTCAGGACCTGGGGTGGGGATTGGTGTGTTTAACATCTTTCCCAGTGACAAAGTGGCTCATGGGCACCCTGGGCAGTGTCCTGGTGACACCAAGCTGTGTGTTGGGCTCACACACTGGAGGGCAGGGATGGGGCATCCGGGAAAAGGACCTGGACAGGCTGGAGAGGCGGAGCTGTGCAAAACTCATGACACTCAACAAGGCCAAGTGAAAGGTCCTGCATGGGAGTCGGGGAATCCTATGCACAAATACAGGCTGGGAAGAGGATGGAGGGATGGATGGATGGATGGATGGATGGATGGATGGATGGATGGATGGATGGATGGATGGATGGATGGATGGATGGATGGATGGAAAGCTGGCTTGAGGAAAAGGACTTGGAGTGCTGGTGGCTGAGAAGCTCAACACAGAATGATAGAATGGCCTGGGCTGAGAGGGACATTAAGGTCATCTGGTTCCAAACCCTGCCATGGATGGGCTGTAGCCACGTCTGTCAGAAACTCCCTGTGCCTTGGGCTGATCCCCCAGCGTGGGCAGAAGGGCAGGGGGGAATCTGCCCCTCTTCCCTGCTCAGGTGAGACCCCACCTGCAGAGCTGCCTCCAGCCCTGGGGAACAACACCAGAAGGATGTGGGGCTGCTGGAGAGAGTCCAGAGGAGGCCACGGAGCTGCTCCAGGGCTGGAGCGAGCCCCTCTGCCCTGGAGCCAGGCTGGGAGAGCTGGGGGTGCTCACCTGGAGAGGAGAAGGCTCCAGGGAGAGCTCAGAGCCCCTTCCAGGGCCTAAAGGGGCTCCAGGAGAGCTGGAGAGGGACTGGGGACAAGGGCTGGAGGGACAGGACACAGAGAATGGCTTCCCACTGCCCGAGGGCAAGGCTAGATGGGGTATTGGGCAGGAATCGTTCCCTGTGAGGAAGAAATCGCTTCCCTGGCACAGGTTCCAGTGGCTGCCCCAGCCCTGGAAGTGTTCCAGGCCAGGCTGGATGGGACTTCGAGCACCCTGCGACAGTGGAAGGTGTCACTGCCCATGGCAGGGGGTGGAACGAGTTGGTCTGTAGGGTCTGTCCTGAGCCAAACCATTCTGTGATTCTGTGAATTGAGTTCTTGTTTGTGAAACGCAGTTATCAGCCCTGACACGCGCTAACTGTCTGGAGCCTTCGAAAAATCCTCCTCCTCCTCCTCCATCTGGTGCTGACACAGCAAGGGAAGGACTCAGAGCATGGCTTTGCAAACCCACCAGCTCTGCCCCTTTGCACAAGAGCCGTGCTGTGGTCTCTGTTGTGCAAACTGCTGGAGCTGGAGCTGGGGTTGGTGCTGGAGCTGGAGCCAGACCTGGAGCTGGAGCTGGGACCTCAGGCAGACAGAAAGGGGTGGGCTGGGGGCACCTCCTGAGTCTCTTGGGTCAGGGTCACCTTGAAGGCCAGGGGAGGTTGCTCAGGATGTCTTTCAAGGGAGCATTATCCCCAGGGATGCAGACCCCACCTCTGTTCCGGGCCCTGTCCCAGCACTCCACCACTATCCTGGGTGTTTTCTTACATCTGTTGGGAATTTTCTTGGCATCACCACGTGCCATTGCCTCTTGTGCCTTCCCTGGGCAATCTGAACAGCTCTGTCTGCTCTGCAGCCCTTCCATGAGACAGCCAAAGTCAAGAGTAAGGCTTCCAGAGCCACCTTCCCTCCAGGCTGACCAAACCCAGCTTTCTCCTGGGCCCCAGGTGGATTCCCTCCAGATTGTTAAAACCAGTCTGCAAACAGGACCAGCCTCACTGCAAGATTTGTAGTTTGCCTTGCTGATTTTCTTTAAAACATTAAAGGACCGAGACCAGCGTCGATGCAGAGCTCCACTTGCAAGGAGGCAGCTTTGGGGATAGGGATGGTGGATCCCAGCTTTGGGGATGGACACAGAGTCACTGCCAGGGGCATTGCACCCCCTGCACCACTCCACAGCCTCTGTGGGTCCTGGGGTGTCCATGCAGGGCAGAGGCCAGGTAGAGACCTTCATGGGCAAAGCCCTGGGGAGCCCCGGGGAGCCCTGGCAGGAACCCGGTTGCCCCCAGCCTGTGCTGCTGATCCAAGGAGTTTTGATCCATGAGGGCAAACACAATTGTCATGTACAGTGAGGAGTTGCTGAGGAGCAGCTCCTTTGCCTCCCTGTACAGCTCCGTGCTCAGACACATCCCCCACTGATCCAGCAGGACCCCTCTGCCCTGCCAGCACGGCAAGGATTTGTGCATCAGATGCTTTTGCCCTGGGATGGGGAGAGGAGATGCTTTCCCAGCTGTGCTCCCGGTGCAACAGCACCTCGGGCTGCCCCGTGCTCCAGACCAGCAGCTGGCGGGTGATGCCTGCTCATCCATCATCCCAGTGCCTCCTCCTGCACGGAAGAAGGAGCAGCTCTCGCGGACCCCCAGGGGACACGGGGCACAGCACGCCAGGAGTGGCATGAGGAGTGCTGGGCGCTGCAGGTGTCTCCGGGGGGAGAGATGAAGGCGTTGTATCGACCTTTAAAAGCCACAAAGGATGAAGAGCACCATGGGGGAAGGAACCTTGTCCCTGGAAGACACCCCCAGGAGGGCTCAAGACGCCCAAACCACCACAAAGTGGTCACATCCCCACCTTCAGAAATCCCGGGGCAGCTCCGGTGAAGCATCAGGCTGGGTACCCGGCTGCGAGCAAAGGAGCCTCCCTGGCGGGGGGGCGAGTGCTGTGCTGGCCCGGCGCCCTCCCCGGGGGGGTCCCGGGCCCCCGGGGCAGCCGCTGCTGATAAGGCCGGGCCGATAAAGGCGGGCGCGGAAGGGCCGCGGGGAGGGCGGAGGCGGCGGAGCGCAGGTGAGAGCCCGGCCGGGCACGGCCGCTTCTCTCTTCTGGGGGTTCGGTTCGGTTCTGTGCTGGGAGAGCCCGGCCGGGCACGGCCCCTTCTCTCTCCTGGGGGTTCGGTTCGGTTCTGTGCCGGGAGAGCCCGGCCGGGCACAGCCCCTTCTCTCTCCTGGGGGTTCGGTTCGGTTCTGTGCCGGGAGAGCCCGGCCGGGCACGGCCCCTTCTCTCTCCTGGGGGTTCGGTTCGGTTCTGTGCCGGGGGCACTGGGGACCTGGGGCTGAGCTCGGGGCTGGGCTCTGCGGTTCCCGCTGCTCCCACCCTCGCCTGGCAGCGGGGAAGTTGCTGCCGTGGCCAGGGGCTCCTCCGCGGGGACGGATGGGGTCAGCTCGGCGTTTTTGGGGGTCTCTGAGGCAGCTTCACGGTGGGTGCTCAGCCCACAGCTCCGGGCTCCTTCTGGGAGCTGATTGCTTGGGAGCAGCCTTGGAAGGTGAGTGGGTCAGCTTTGGGAAAAACATCCCAAACATCTATTAAATGGCTATTAAATACTTCCCACGTTAAAGGAACAGTGAGGTAATAACTGGATGAACTCCCACTAAAACGCAAATATAAATGCCGTGTTTTGTAGTTATGGGGATAGAGTGACACCCAGCTCATGGCTGGCTTCACTCTGGATCTATTGAGGAGCACAAACACTTCACTCAGTGATTTTCGTAGCAACATTCCAAATTTTGAAGAATTATTTCCTCCAAACTTTTGGTGTAACTTTTAATCTGAGTATCCTCAATCCCAGGCTCATCAGGAATAAAGAGATGACCGTCCTTGCATGTTTTTATGTGACATCCTATGTGACATGACTACTTGCAAGGAGGATTATTGGAGTTTAGAGGCAGAGAAACAGAGGTGCAGAGGACCTGCTGTGCTGTCCTGGTTCTTCCCTCTTGCCGACCAGCTCTCCCTTGCACACTCTGTGTGCTGCCCTGGCAGCAGATTCTGCTCCCTTTTTGCTGCCCCCAGCCAGGACATTCCCACCAGTGCTGGGAGTGCCTGGGCAGGAGGCTGCTCCCTCCTGGAAGTGCTGCATTGGGAAGGGGATGCTCCATGAGCTCCCAGGACATGTGGCATCCTCAGCCTGGGCAGGGACGCTCCTGATGCACCCGCATGTTCCTGGTCTTCTTCACTTGCATTTCTTTGCAGGGATGAAGGCAGAAGGCTTCCTGGGGTCTCTGGTTCTCCTCAGCCTGCTCCAGGCATCCATGTCCTCTTCCTACGGTATTGTCCATTCCTCAGGCTCTGCAGGTCGGGATTTTCTGAGTGGGAAAGATAAAGCTGAGTCTGGAGGAGCCTGAGTCACTCAGCAGCACAGGCCTGAAGAGGTGCCAGAAGGAGCACAGTTTGTACCTCCTGTGGCACCAGTCTTGGCTCTTTCAGGTTTTCACCAGTTCACATCCTGCCTGATTCCTTAAAATCAGGTAAAAGGAGATCAGTTCCCAGCACTGGTCCATCCCCACAGAACGAGGGTCTCCCTCCCTGTGCCAGCACCTGGGAGAGCTACAAGGGCCTGTGGAGTGTGGGGATGGGGCAGTCACTCCCCCTCTTCCAGCCCTGAATCACTGCTCCAAAACATACAGAGACCTCCACCTGTTAATTTACAGTGTCAAACCCTTATAAAGAAGCACATGCCTGGCTTCTCATTTGTCTCAAATTGTGGCCCAGACAATACTTTTTCTCATCAGGATTGTCCAAAAGCTGAGCTCTGGGCTGATCTGGGAAGACATTTAAAAGAAACTGGGGAGATTTGGGAGCTATTTATCTCTTTTGCGCTATTTTCTGAAGTTTTCTTCTTCCCAGGAAGCTGTAGGAAAGTGCTGTCACTCAGAGAAGCCCTCAGGGCCTGTCCCTTCCCTTTCTGTGACCCGCAGCCAGCAGATGATGGAGATTCAATACATTTTGGGAGCTCTCCCCAGGGCAGGAAGGGGAGCACTGAAAATGGCAGGAGGTTGCAGGAGGGACTGGGGAAAGCCGTGGGGAAATTGGGCTGTTTATAGCATCAGAGAATCCCAGAATGGTTTGGGTTCTAAGACACCCTAAAGTTCATCCCATTCCAGCCCCTGCCACGGGCAGGGACAGCTCCCACTGTCCCAGGCTGCTCCAAGCCCCAGTGTCCAGCCTGGCCTTGGGCACTGCCAGGGATCCAGGGGCAGCCACAGCTGCTCTGGGCACCCTGTTCAAGTGCTCTGCTGTGAAAGGGCAGGAGGGACGGTGCCCGCACCTCTCCCGGGGGGTATCTGAACCCTCCACGATGGAGGGACTCTCCTCATGCCCAGGAGAGACTCTCGGACTCCCCCGAGGAGTATATTTATGTGCCGATCTCCAGAGAATGAGCAGCACTTGCCTCCAGCGCTGCTGCGCCCAGGGCCCGGGTGCTGGAGGCGCAGGACGCTCCCGGCCAGCGCGCTCACCTCTGCTCTCCCTGTCCCTGCTCAGAAATGCGGCTGCAGCTGCCGGACACGGCCCTGCTGAGCAGCGTGGCCGAGGCTCGGCGGCGGGTGGATGCTGCCTACAAGCGCACGCGGGACCGGTGAGAGCGCGGCCGGCTGTGGCACGTCCTTGTCCCTGTCCTTGTCCCTGTCCTTGTCCCTGTCC